>JAAGEH010000076.1:62765833-62866479 GCA_011751065.1 Lasiurus cinereus
ACACACACACACACACACACACACACACACTACTTTATTCTCACTGCTCCCTCCCCCCACCCCCATTCCTCGGGAAGTCAGGTCAAAGTCGCACGGTGGATGTACTACTTTCTACTCCCCAGAAAGGGTTCAAAGTTGGAGGGAGGCGGCTGTGGAGGAACAGACCGTTTTCGATTTTCTGGGCGGGGGAGCATAAACCGCAGGCGAGAGCGAGGAGCTGGGAAGAAGGCTGGCCCCGAGCGCAAGGCCAGGCTGCCGGGCTGCGGGGAGTCAGGGGGGCGGCGGGGTCTGCAGCGCTGCGCGCGCTGGGCGACCGTAGCTCCGCCCCCAGCGCGGGCCGGAGTGATTGACGCGCGGCCGCCGGGAAACCCTGGGCGCGGAGGTGAGGCTAGGTGCAGCTTGGGCCAGCGATTGGGTGAGACACCGACCAGAACTACTTTCTACACACACGGTGTGGGATAGTTACCTTGCCTCTCCTGCCCTCTCCTCCTTTTCCATTTTAGAAAAGTTCGTTCCGAGTCGACCCTATCTTCCCGATCCCGCGAAACTGTCCACGGTAATTAACACAGCCATTAGTCGGCGTTACGGCGCGGAAGCCTCTGTGCCCGGCGTGACCACAACAAAGCTGGGCGGGGAGTCCCGGCCAGTCCTCCTCCCCTGACATCCTCTCTGTCCCTTTCTCCTTTTCTGGCTAGCCAGCTCTAAGTGAGATCTAGGAAGGAGGCGCGCGCGCGCGCGCGTGCGCGCGCAAACACACACACACACACACACACACACACACACTCACACACACGCACTCCGTAGCGAAATCAGACATGAAATACCCAAACGACTCTCCCTCCCATTTCCTCCCACCCAAGTCCGCAGCGGTCCCCAAAGATTCTCCAGGGTGGCCCTTATATCCGCAAAGCTTGGAGGGAATGCTCTCTGAGTTAAGCTGGTTTCTTCTTGTCCTGGAAAAAAAAAATGAGTTCTGACAAGGGTCCTGGATCTGCACCGAGAAGAAAGTACCACTTGAAAAAAAAAGAAAGAAGAGAAGAGAGAAGAGGAGAGAAAAGAAGAGAAGAGGAGAGGAGAGAAAAGAAGAGAAGAGCCTCAAGTCCGGCGGTGGCACCGTCTGCCGAGCCTGCTGCCCCTGGATGTTAGTAGAAAGCCTTGGGGCGCTGTAATCGGCTTGCAGAAGAGTAGGGGCCCGCGGAATTAAAAGGAACAAAAGCCAGAGCGCCATGCCAAACGTTCCCAACACGACCCCGTTAGGCATGAGCCCGGAGTGATGGGAAAATAAACTAGAAGTAAGTTTCTTTTTAAAAAATATTAAAAGATCTGAGGCTGTACCGTACTTTCCCTGTGGTTTTCTGCAGTTTTCCTCTCTGTGCTCTCCCTGTCCTCTTCATTCTCTCTCTCTCTCCCTCTTTCCTCGCTCGCGCGCGCGCGCGCGCACAATCTCTCTCCCTCTCTCCCTCATTCTCTCTCTCATTTTTCCCCTCCCCCTTGCCCCCCCTCGTCCCACCCCCCGCCGTCCCCGCGGAAGAGCTGGCTTGCTGATTTGCTCCGGTTTGCTGGGCTCCTGCCTCCCCTCCCCCTCCCGCCCTCCGCCTCCCCTGCCCCCCCAGTCGGGGCAGTCCGATCGCACTCGCTACATATCAGAGTCTCTGCGCGGCGCGCTCCTCCTCGCTCCCGCTCCCCACTCCCGGGATGTGTCTCCGCCGAACGAAGGGCTATGGCCACCACGACTTCCGGGTTCCGTCATTTCGTTCTCCCGCCGCCGACCCGCGCCGCCAAACTGAGGCTCTTCTATAAGCCAGGCAGCAGCCAACCTGCCAACACCTACTGACACTCACTCATCTCCCAGAGAGAAAGAGAGCGAGAGAGAGCGAGCGCGAGAGAACGAGCGCGAGTGAGAACGAGCGAGAGAGGGAGGGAGAGACAAAATACCTACCAGGAAAGAGGGGGAGGAAGTCCAATTTTTGCAAACTATTCTTCTTTTTTTTTTCTTCTTGATTCCCCCCTCCCCCCGCTTTCTTTGACCGATACTTTAAAGAGAGAGGATCATATAATAGATACCACGGGGGCAAAGCTAAAAAGAGGGGGGGAGGGGGGAGGAAAAATTCAAGAAGCAGAAACCCCTCGCGGAGTTTTACTGGAAGAAAAAAAAAAACGGGTCTGAAAGATTCCTCCTCTTCATCATCATCAACCATCATTCATTCACTACCTTGACATTCCGGGCTTTGATTGACAGCTGGAGTGGCAAAAAGCCATGAAACACGACAGTTCGGTTACATGTGGGTTGCTGACGGGCCGCTCGTAGCCTTCAGTTCGGGGGCTTGACAATTTTTTTTTCTTCTTTTTCTTCTTTTTCTTTTCTTTTTTTTTTTTCCAACTGAGGGGCAGAGAAGAGAAAGAGGGGGAAAGGAGGACTGAAGAGGAGGAGGAGGGGAGGGGGGAGGAGGAGGAGGAGGAGGTGGAGGAGGAAGATCAGGAGGAGGAGAAAGAAGAGGAAAAAAGAGAAAAAGAAGAAATATCACAGAAAAAAAAAACTCTTCGTTGTCTTGCCTGGGCTTTTTTTTTTTTTCTTTTTTCTTCCCTAAAAAAAAAAATTAACATATTGGAGAATTGGGAGAAGTCTCCTTGGTTTGGACAAAAAAAAAAAAAAAGGAATCTTCAGCTAGATCACTTTCTTATCCGGACTGGGATATTAAATATACGACACATCCAGGAGTTTATTGGAGCGCAGACTGATGGCGCAAAGGGTAGGTTTAAATCTCCAACACTTACCTAGATATAAATCCTCTCCTAAGAGAGGCCTGTCCCGATGCTTCTCTCCCTTCAACGCTGCTGCTGCTGCTGCTGCTGCTCGCTGCTTGATGATGGCGGCCAGTATTTTAAAAAATAGCAGCAAAATTATTCATCGGCTTCTTTCCTCCCCGTGCCTTTGCGTGTGTGCGAGTGTGTGTGCGTGCGTGTGTGCGTGTCTGGGCGCGCGAGTTCTAGCGCTGTGCGAGCGGGCGGGCGGCGAGTGCGTGTGAGTGGTGTGTGTGTGTGTGTGCGTGTGCAATTGTTACACGCTTCGCCTCGCTCCAGCTTTTCCCCTAGCAGCGCGGTTCCCCCGGTTCTCCTGCTGCCGCCGCTGCCGCTGCCGCGCCGCTGCCGCCGCCGCTGCTCCCGCGGCTCCGGGCGGGCACCGGCTGCGTAGGAGCCGCCGCCGCCGCCGCCGCCGGGGCCGCCGCCGGGGCCGCGCTGCCGCAGCCGCTGCGCCGCCGCCTAGACTAGCCTGGGCTGCTTGTTTTGTCTCTGAAATTGACAAGGACGCAGGGAATCAGCTGCTAAATAATGTTTCTGGTAACTTTCACGTTATTCCCCCCACCCCCACCCTCCGCTCCTTGCCCCCGGGGAGGCGCTGGCCCCCGTCTCCCCTGGTCCTCGGCGTTCTCGTCCTGATTATTAGCGTTTTCCTTCTCTTTATTTTGTTTCATTTCGCCTTTTGATTTATTGGATCCTCCGGAGGAGGCGAAGGGGGGCGAGGGGTGGGATCCGGGGCTTGCTCCTCACGCTAACTCCACTTCTCCCGTGGTTGGCTCGCTCCGGTTCTGCTACCTCTAGCCCGAACGGGACCTCCGAGCACCCGCCTCCGTCCCCGGCCTCACCGCCCCCCCCCCCCTCTTCCTGCTTTAAACGCTGCTCCTCATTCAGACTTCTTAATTTTAAAATTTTTTTAAAAAAAGAAGAAGAAGAAGAATTCCCCAACTTTCAGCTCCGTTGTCTCGGCTGGTTCGGTTTTTGTGTGTGTAACTCGTGCTCAGTACTTTACTCCTTCCTGACTTTGTTTTTATTTTTATTTTCTTCTCCCTCCTTCTTTCTCTCCCCCCTCCCTGCTCACTCCCCCTCCGCTCTCGCCTTCCCTCGGTCCTTCTCCCTCTGCCATCCCCGCTCCTTCCCCACTCCTCTCCTCGCTGTCTTCTCCCGGCTCCCTGCTCCGTCCCCCCTCGGCGGCGGGCTCGCCCTCTCTCGCCTCCCGCGCCCCCTCCCCTTTGCCGGACTCTGACAGTACGATGAGCTGCCCCATTACGGCGGGATGGACGGAGTAGGGGTGCCTGCTTCCATGTACGGAGACCCTCACGCGCCGCGGCCGATCCCCCCGGTTCACCACCTGAACCACGGGCCGCCGCTCCACGCCACGCAGCACTACGGCGCGCACGCCCCGCACCCCAATGTCATGCCGGCCAGCATGGGATCCGCTGTCAACGACGCCTTGAAGCGGGACAAGGACGCGATCTATGGGTAACCCTCCACCCCACCCCCCACGACCACGACCTGACATACTGTGTGTGAGTGTGAGTTTGAGTGTGTGTTTGGGGGGGGGGAGTGGAGGGTGGAGAGGGTGAAGGACTAAGTGGGGAGTTTACTTCTGCTTAGAGAAGTGGGGGTGGGGTGGGGGGGCGCTTGCCTTAAGAAAGGACCGTGCAGGGGGCCTGCTCTGCCCCTGGAGGCTAAGTTCCCAGAAGGTAGAGCTTCCTCCACCCCCCTGGCCCTGTCACTCGGGACCCCACAGCCCGGGGTGACTGAGTCTGCAGGAGCTTGCCAGGGCCTTCTCCCCAAGGACGGGATTCCTGGCCAGAGGACGTAGAGCTGGTCCTTCCAGGGCCCCTCACAGAGGCCTTGACGCAGGAGAAAGTTTCCTGCCCGAGGACGAGCAACTTTTTTTTTTCTCTCTCTCTCTCTCTCTTTCTCTTGTGTTTTCCGACCGGGAGCCTGCGAGTCACGAAACGCAGCTTGAGCTGGGATCGGGGCTGCCTCCGTGGGCCAGGAAGCCCTCGTCACCCACTTCTTAATTCTCTGTCCATACAGGGGGCAGACCTGGGAGTGCAGCGGGTGCAAGGCACTGCCGCCTGCACCGAGCCGCTGGGGGTGGGGCGGGGGTGGGGGAGCCGGCTGGAAATTATTTTATATTCTGAGAGCCCTCCGGGGTGCACGGGGCGGCACGGTCCCAGCGCGGGCCACTCGGGCTTTCCCCGCGGAGGGTAGAGGAGGGGCGGGGGTGGCAGGCTGCGGGAGGCCGAGGGGAGGGGACAGCCGGCCGGCAGCCATGGAGCCCGGAGCCCGAGGCCGCAAGCATCCCCGGCGGAGCTCGGCCGCCCGGAGGAACACAAAGGGCAGACGCGCACGCACACGCACCAAGTTTTAGCGCTCGGCCCCGCTTCTGCTTGCCGGGCCGGAGAAATGTGTCTCCGGAGGGAAGCTCGTCGGCCTGGGGCATGACTATTGTTTTGGCCCTCGCACCGGGTTTTGCTAGAAGTAGAGCAAACAAGTTTCCAAGGCCAAGGGGGGTGGGGTGGGGGTGCAGGGGCTCGACGAGCCCGGTCCCCGATGGAGGAACTCTCACCTCGGGTGTGCAGGAAGGCGGAGGCTTCGGCCTCCCCCGCCAGGCCCGTGGCGCGCGCAGCTCCGGCGGCGGCTTTTTACTTTATTTTATTTTATTATTTTATTTTATTTTAATTTCACACAGTGTTCCTTTCTTGGGAGGTCAGGGCTAGGTCTCAGGAGCCAGGGCGGCGTGGGGAGGGAGTGGGGTCTGGATCCACGCCGCGCTCCAGGCTGCCTGCGCTCCCTGGACGTTTCCTGAGGTCCCCACTGCGGGCCCCCTTTTCCCGGGCGGGGGTCAGGGGCCAGGGATTCTCCCCGCGGGTCGCAGGGACCCCCGCGCCGCGGGGAAAGAGAGCCAGGCCGGTTTTCCTTTCTGTTTCTGGCCCAGGCCCGGCTTAAGCTGGACGAGGGTGGCGGCGTGTGGTGCGTGCCTGCTGTGTTAGAGAAGGGGCCGGGACCCTCCAAACTTGTTGACTACAGTTCTCGCTCCTTCCCCTCTGCACCCCGTCTCCGTGTGTGTGTCTCTGCGTGGCGCTGCCCGTTAGGCACCCGTTGTTTCCTCTGTTAGCTCTGGTCTTTGAGAAGTGCGAGCTGGCGACCTGCACTCCCCGGGAACCCGGAGTGGCTGGCGGGGACGTCTGCTCCTCCGACTCCTTCAACGAGGACATCGCGGTCTTCGCCAAGCAGGTCTCACCTCCTTGACCCGCTCGCCCTTCAGCGGCCCCGCCGCCCCCCTCCCCTCCCCTCCGAGCCGCACATGAAAGAGGAGGAAAAGCCTGGGACACCCGATCTGCTCCTCCGGCCCAGGCCGCGCTCCTCCCCATCCCGGAGCCTGGAGGCAAATTGGAAGCGGAGCTAAATATGGGTGTTTGTTTTCCCCCCCAGCCAGGAATACGGGGGCTCGACCCTCGAATTAAAATTGACCTGCTCCTAATCTGTGGCTTGGCCTTTCCACCCCCCCCCCCACCCCCGCCCCACGCCTGTAGCTACTTGAGCAAGAATGGGGCACGGGGGCTGTGAGGGACCCGAAAGTGCCCGGGAGGGAAGGAAGCCGGGCGCCTCTCCGGGCGGTCCGCGTCGGGCGGGCGCCGAGGTGCGGGCGGCTGAGAGCCCCGTGGACCGCAGGATCAGGGAGGACTCGGGGCCCGGGGTTCCCGGCCACAGTTCAGCGGTTCCCCGGACCCCTTCATGGGGCCGGAACCAGGAGGCCTGCGTCCTTCTCCGCTGAAGCTGACCCCACCGATGGAAGGCACTAGCTCGCTCCATGTATTTTAGCAAAGCCCCTTTCCTCTTCTCTGCCTCGGTGCCCCCCACCATCCCCACTCACACACTACAGATTGGTGGGTGACCGGGTGGGCTTCCCCCCCCTTTCTTTTACGTGGAGTGGGAATTCATGCTGACTTCCCCTGCTTCTTACAGGTTCGCGCCGAAAAGCCACTTTTCTCCTCAAACCCAGAGTTGGACAATTTGGTAAGGTTCATTCCCTGTTGCTTGTCTTTCTCCAACCTGGACCCACCCCCCCACTCCCTGGTCCAGAGGCACCCACTCTCCCCAGAGCCCCGCTGTGAGACTGCCGTGGAGCAGGGAGGCAGGGACTAGCTGTGGGCCCCGACCCGGGCGCAGGCAGTGAGGGGCGGGACGGGCGTCGGGGGAGCCGAGTCCGGGGAGGCCGCCCGCGGGACGCAGCGCCCAGCGCGCGAGCAGGGGGACCAGTCCCAGGTCGCGGCCCGGGAGGGAGGCAGCGAGAAGTGAGCGGTTTCCTCTGGGTGCGGGGGCAGGCGGCGGAGCCCAGCCCGGGGCTACTAACCCGGTGGAAGTGAGGCAGGCGCGGCGGAGGGCGGGCTGAGGAGGTGGGGGAGAGTGAGGGGCAGGCCAGCGCAGGCCACTTTTAGGTGCGATTCTCTTGCTAATTTGCACGATTTCAATATTAAAAGTACTTAAATCCGCCTTCAAAGGCCAGCCTCACCATTCATCTCGAGTATTTCCTTCTTTAGTAAGGACGGATTTCGCCGGGTGTGCTACTCTAAAAAGCTTTCTCTCTACAGAGAAGCGACCTTTTTTTCTTTCTTTTCTTTTTTTTTATTTGTCCTGGTCGAGGTCGAGGGAGGGGACAGTGAAAGAGGCCTCAGGAGGAGAAAGAAGGCCTGGCCCTAGGAAAGCTGTCCTTAACAAATATCTTCCCGAACAGCAGGGGCAAAGATACTAAATGCTTCGGCTCAGGTTCAGTAAGAGGCTACCCCTTGGCCACTGAAGCAGAGCTGATCAGTAGTCCCTTGATTTTTCTGAGGGTTTCTTCAAGGGTGTGTTTTGCCTGGCCATTTGCCTGCTGCTTCTCCCCAGCCCAGTTTTCTCACCGCCCCCAGCCCCAAGTCACAGAGTCTTAACTCCACACTGTAAACTTTTCTTGCAGATGATACAGGCAATACAAGTGCTAAGGTTTCATCTTTTGGAGTTAGAAAAGGTAAGCAGGAAATGACACTCCCGGCTCTGATGTAGACTTCCCATTACTAGCTGAGTTGGGATTTTTTTTTTTTTAAATAAACCTCCAGTCGGAGGGATTGAGCACCTGGAGATTTTGAGCAACATGTTACCAAGTCCTTCCTTGTAATTGCTGCTCAACCCAGGAGCTCAGAGGATGGGTGAATTAGAACAGCCTTGCCTTTTAAAGTAGCCTCCCCCACCTCTTTATTTCCCCAGGCATTCAGTATTATTTTTAAATGCAGCAAACCATTTGTGTGTTACTGGACATTCAGCCTGCTGTGTCTCTATTAGCTCAGCTCACCCTGGGCCCTGAGCGTGCATTAGGTGCAGGCAGAGGGAATCATCCTTTCTTGGATGTCTTTACATTGCTCTGCAGCTCAATCACTTTCCCTTGGAAACATGCAAACCTCCTAGCTTATTGAATCGCAAATGCTAATGCTGTTCCAAGTTCCAGCGTCCTTACATTTTGATGTTATCATCAAATCGGTCATTCCTCCCTGGACTCCCAGTTTGAACCCCGTTATTTCCAGTCCTCTTTCTTCTCTCTCCATTATAACTTGTTGCTCAGGCAAGTGTCTGGAGAATAATATCTGCTGCAACAATTACTCTATTGTTTCCTCTACTTCAACTATTATATCCATTAATTAGACTTAGTTTGGAAGACATCACATGGTTGCTCTTTCCAAATGTAACTCTGCAACATGATATTTTCCTCCTTTAAAAATGAAACAAAACAATAACAACAACAGCAGGAGCTGAACCCTCCACCATGACCCTCCCCTAGGTCCACGAACTGTGTGATAACTTCTGCCACCGGTACATTAGCTGTTTGAAGGGGAAAATGCCCATCGACCTCGTCATTGATGAAAGAGATGGCAGCTCCAAGTCAGATCACGAAGAACTTTCAGGCTCCTCAACAAATCTCGCTGACCATGTAAGTCTGTGAGCCATTTGCATTCTTTAAAGGCCACTGGGCAAAGCATTTCTTTTCTTTTTTTAAACTTGTAACATCTAGCTCCACTGATTTAGCTTTCTTTTTAAATGATTTGGTCTCTTTTGGGGGTCTCCCTTCCTTAGTACTTTTGCAATCCTCTCCTCTCCCTTTCCCTTTTCTTGGGTCCCCTCCTTATTTATGTTGAGAATTTAAAAAAAAAAAAGCAAGTCAGGGGGTTGATAGAGTGATTTGTGCTTTTAATGTGTAAAGTTTCCTGGATTTGGTGACTTTGAGTGTTAGCAAATTGTCTGTTTGATTTGGTGACTGCTGTCTTTTCTGCTTTCTGAACTCTGTGTAATCAGTACAGCAGGGAGAGAGAGAGAGGCAAGACAGCTAGCTAGCTGGTCAAGATCAGGGAGAGAGGACTGAAGAAAAACAGAGATGGGGAGGGAGCTGATTTTGAAGTCTCTCCCAAGATGACAATACTGAGAATTATTGGCACTTATGCACTGCATTAGAAATAAAAGGAGTGAACACTTTACAATTCTCAGAGCTTTTGCTCTATAGAAACTTATTGTCAGAATATGGACTAATTGCCAAATGCCTGAAGCATCTTCATAATAACAGACAGTAACCTTGATGAAACAGTTATTAACAATGTATTGAGGAAAAGCTGAAGGGAATTGTGATTGAGTAACCCTAGGTTAGTGGTTGAATTTTAACACTTTAACAGTTGGTGAATGAGGACGGAGAGTGTAGTAAGGAGCTACTGTGGATGTCAGGCCCGGAAGGGAGATTTCTTTCTATTCTCTCTGTTTTTAATCCTATTTTGGAACTGATATAGTAAGTCTGATGCTTTTATTTATATAAAAAAAGCATATGTAGTGAGACTGAAAATTTGAAAAGGAAGCAAAGAGAAAAGGGATTGCAGCTGGTAGGAAAGGCAAGAGTGAGGAGGTTAAAGAGTGGGTGTGAACAGCAGTTTATTTATAGAAACTCAAGCCTGGGTGTCTATAGTTTGCATTCAATTGAATCACAACCTAAATGATATAGGCTATAGAGTAATAACTTGGTGGGTGAAATATTAATTTAGCGCTACATGGAGTTAAACAGGGGTTGAGGCTTGAAGACACCACCACCACCACCACCACCAGCACCATTCCGGGGTGTTAAGAGGAATGAATTGAGATGCCTTAAGAATGAACATTCTGTAAGGTGTTCCATTCCTCTATTCCACCACCAAAAGTTTTGAAAATATGTAGTTATAGATTTTAATTTCCAACCTTTGTGTTGTATGGAAAGACTGCCTAAGGACCAAAGTTTGAAAAGGAAAAGAAAAGAAAAGAAAACCTTGGCCCAGTTATCTAGTTCTGAAACAGTATAAATACTATGTTGTTGAAAGCTTCTTTGACTATCTGCACTCTTGGCTTTTCCCATCACAGTGGGGGAAAACTTCAGGAGCTCTTTTATATATTGAATTTATAAACTGAAATTAAGTGGGTGCAGCAGCAGCTATGTAAGTTTTTTTGCTGATATGTAGCCCTGAGATGGGTGGTTGTGGTTCATGAGGCATGACACTACCTTGGAAATATTTGTTGTTGTTGTTGTTATCCATTTATTTATTTTCATTTTTTCATGGCTTTCTAGTTCTAAATTCATAAGCATTTTACATTATTGGGAGGATGGGAAGGAACCTAGTTACCTGGTTTGTAGAATGAAAGGTTCACAGTTGTCCGCAGCCAAAGAGCTCTTCTTGTGGTATTTCTAGGGGTCTCAACTACTTGGTTTTCTAGAACAATTTCATGGCAACTGTTTTTCAAGTGGATGTATAGATCTAGAACATGCTGATGTTTACCTGAAAGAGATAAGATGAACTAGACTGTTTATATAGAGTATTGGCTGATAGACAAGGCCAATTTATGGAACCATTTCAATATTTAAATTACACTCAAGAACTTGTACCTATAAGAGGACAATGCTTTTATAACTTAACAATCACCATCTTTGGGTAAAAGAACCCACTGGAACATGTGTTGCTCCTCTGTCAGGCCCCCCAATCAAGTAGATATGACAACTGATTTATTTTGAACCCATGAGGGCTTGCCACCTCATTGGACATCAGAATTTAAAGCCTTTTATTTCCTAGAGATCTGAACTATAACGTTCTTACTTTAGCCCCCTGCTATTTGTTTTGAAGGGAAGCAATAATTTGTTCCACCAGCACACTGAGTGGGGAATGGTAAGGCTGACACAGACTTGAATTTTATGCAGGAGGTGAGAGAAAACCTTGGAGAGTTTTCACCATTTCTGACACTTTCGTACCAGAAGTGTATTGATTGCATTGGTTTCCAGGCCTCCCCCTTACAAAGTGAATTCTCAAGCTGCAGCCTCTTCTGCAAGCAGGACCTCCCTCAACCCCCCAGCCACAAGAAAGGGAAAATGCCACAGAACCACTACCCAAAAAGCAGTTCTAGTGGGACATTTTCAGCATGTAAATGTGTCCAATTTGAATCTCCAGGTTTATTTTTTCATTTGCTTTGATATGCATATTTAATACACTGCCCCAGGCTGGATCTCATTTGGTGCACACTGGTGCAGGGGTGATGATGAGCCACTTCAGAAGGACCGAACGTGTTGTTTTCTCTGTTTTATCTGTTGGCCCACTGTTCTGATCTACTGTGCTTCCTCGTGGTTTTATTTGCACATGAAATGCTGAGAACATTTCAACTTATTGGCTATGAATAATGACAGCTAAAAAGAAGTGTAGTTTAATTTGTTGTGTGCCAAGGTTTCTCTTATGGAGGTGACAGTTTGTGACAGCTGTTTGACACCCCCAAAACACATACACCTCTATCCTTATTAAGTGGTATCAAGCTACATGTGTGTGTGTGTGTGTGTGTGTGTGTGTGTGTGTGTGTGTTTAAGAAAGGAGCGGGCAAGGAGAGAGTGAAAGAGAGAAAAGAATATGTAATTCTATGCAGTGGAAAGCAGACAGAGAAGCATCAGGAACAAACTATTAGGTACCAGAATAACTTTCAGTTTTCTTATTACAATTTTTGAAAATAGAAATGAATAAAAGTAATTATTATAAATATCTTAAAAGCAAGTCTTTTGGGAAGACTTTTTAAGAATGACCTTTATATATTCTTACTTAGTACATCAGGCTGTTGTCATGCTGATTTCACATTCCATAATTTCTTATAAATAATCTGATATAACACAGATGCATTAAAAGAATGTCTTATCTTCCATGCTACATTCAGTAAAGATTCTGAATTTTTAAATTTTTTATTGATACTTGCAAGATGGGCATAATGATAAAAGGAAGTTTGAAATTAAATAGAAAATATAGTTTGCAACATTAGCTACTATTTTATTTTGCTTAATAAATTGATATTGAATATTTATATCTTTAATATAATAATGTGCTGTATTTTATGTTATACTCGTGACATAAAAATAATCGTTATAAGTAGGAAACAGCTACTAGAATGTTCTTTGGAATATTGAGGAGACAAAACTATGATGGTGTAAAGAACAGAGTTCTATTTTCCAGCTACAGTTCATGTTAAGTTTCCCAGACATTCAAATTTATCATGTTTAAAATAAACATGTCAAGAAACCAATTCTTTAAAAAAAAAGTTTCAACTTGAAAACTCATGCTTTTCCTAATCTGTAGTAATTCTGAATAATAGGTGATATCCCTATTATCTACTTTACCTCATTTTAGGTCAGGTCTTTAGACCTAGTGCAGACAAATGAAAAGTATCTTTATGTTTACATATAAAGATATTACATATCTTTAGATTGAGTTTAGACCAGTAAATATATTTGTTTGAAGTACATTCTCTGAGGCAAATACAGTTATATTATTGTTATTCCTAATCCATGTTCATAAGGAGCATTATTTTAGTTTTTTGGGCCAGTTAAGTTTAGGGAAGAATATACAACTGTATTTATCAACAGTTCATGACAACTGCCTTAAAATTGACTGGCTCTGATAATATGACTAATAAAAGAAAAATATTTTAATTTTTCTGTTGATAGCTGTAATTTAAGTGGAGAGATGCTGTTGTTTTCTTTCGCATCTCTAAACATGTCAGGTTTATTCATGTCACTACAATTCTAATGAATGGGTTAAGTCAGAGGGGAGAATTCCCAGAACCTTGTTCCTGACAGACTACAGGCAAGTGTCTTTAGGGAAATTATTTTATTACCTGAGAAATTAGAGGGGAGTGGGCAACGAGCAGAGTGGTAGGTTTAAGTGATTGATCTATAGACTATCAAGAAGGAAATCATGGGATTTGAAATGATCAGTAATATTAATGATTTATTTTATCAGCTAGTTTCTTCCTCCTAGTGTGGGACTACAATGTGTTCTCTAAGCCTCTGCGATCTGCTCTGGGAAAGTTCTATCACTCAGCCTTGTCCACCAACTCCAGGAGACATGGCTGAAGGCATAAGCTTTCTGTGATTGCTGTTGCATAGTTTCTGGTGGTTGATAGCTTTTCTGTCGATTTACTATTTGAATAATTATATTATTTAAATCACTTAGGTTGTGCAGTTGGAGTCTGTTTTCAGTGTCACTGTGATGAGATGAAATTAAACAAATATGCACTTGACAACCACAGGCATTCACTCTCAGATTAAAATTGTGATATTTTTCAAAATTCATTTTCTTATGGTTTTCAGACTGGTACTCTATGGAATATTTCAACACAATTCAAAACTATAGGACACATATTAAAACACATCAACAATATAAGAAATTTTCACCTTCTCTAAAAGTTGCTCCATTAAGTGGAAGTATCATTTGCAATGAATACTTGCTACTTCTCTGAAAGCTGCATCTATATTAATTCCCAAAGTTTAACTGAGGGGTGGATGCGGGAAGACGGGGGAAAGACCTGGCTCTCTGTGCATTTTTACAGATTGAGTCCATGTTCTGAAAGCACACCCATTTCCCCTGAGTTCTTATGTCAACTTTAGAATAGCAAAGGGAAATTCCAACATTTTTCAAGCCATACTATTGACATTTTAAGGTTTGTAGCCTTGCATACCTTCTGATAGAAGTCTTCATCCTATTTTTAAAACATAATTTTTGCATAATGTCAAATAAGAGTGAGAACATCATAAAGTCATAGGGAATACATTAATGGTGTCAATTATGTGTACTGATACAAGCATATCTTGCCTTTGTTGTTTAAACATATATAGTCAAATTAGTTTTGCACTCTCCATTCACATATTATACACACACACACATATATATATGTATATATATCTATATATATGTAGATATATATATAGATATAGATTTAGATATTACTTTCCACCTATGAACACCTATTCTGAATTGCTTTACTGTGTTTTCCAAGTTCACATATAACTTTTGACTCTGTATTATATGTTTTCATTATGTGGGTTCTAGAAAATCAGATACTATTTTAAATTATTTTAATAACAGAAATAAGAAGTGAAAGTAATCTGCGTGATCTCACCTAACTTCTTCCTTTTAGAGAAAGGAAACAAGTCCCAAGAACATGAAGAGCGACACTTGCTCAAGTTCACATGATAAGTTAGAGTTAGCACCAGAGTCTTCTTTCCAAGCGAAGGCTTCTCCTCACTACATCTATTGAGTCACCTTTTCATTTGGGGCCTGAGATGCTTCCGATTATTTTAGATAAAACCTGTGTGGAGTGTACCTTTTTTTTTTTTTCATTCTTTCTTGAAGCCTCATAACATTTTACTGACCTACTCAGTTTTTGGATTTATTTAGAAACCCTCATACATTTACTACATCCTTCCTGTGAGTGGAAGAACCATGAGCTGTGTGCAGTTATCTAACAGGAAAATATCACCAATGTACCAGGACTTATTAAAGAGAACCCTAGGCAAGTCCCCCACAGAAATGCCATAACGGTGTAAAATGTTACAGTTTCCACCATATCTGCAACCTCAACAAAAGAGGTGCGCATACAATCTGTTTCCTATGCCTGGAGATTCTTGTCCTCTCTCCGCTCTTTTCTAGATTTAGCAAAATTCAATGATGGTGCTAAGTCAATTTTTTTTTTAACTTTCAAGGGAAAAAACACTGGCAAGATTGTGTTTTCCAGGGAAAGCTGTGTGTAAATGAGAAACAGAGGAGAGCCGCAGAGTGATCTCCTGTGGCCCCACTCCTACAAGCTCCCCCATCTTGTCTCCTGCTTTTATATTAATTACAACTTGCATTATCAGCTGTGAGTCTGTAGCCCAGCAAATAGAAAATACTGCCTCTGGAGACCTAGCTTCTTGTATCTATTTTCTATCTCCTTCTATTGTGCTCCACTCAGTATTCACTGCCTTTCTCCTGCTAACACTGCTCTTTAACGCAATTACATAAGAGCAAGAAGAGTACCATATTTAACTCCCAATTATTAGAGCCACTGGGAATAGAAACATGTTAATTCCTTGCCCTCGATGTCTTCCCGATACTTTTGGCTGAAGAACAGGGCATGTGTTGTGGGATGCATACACCTGAATGCTCACCCACACACATGCACACACAAATCATTTCTCTTTATTTTTCTACATACGTCATGTGTTTTACATGCTCTCATATGCCACTTTGGTTTCAAGATTCACTAAACTCCTGCATATAATTTGGCAGAAAGCCAGGCTGTTATTCTTGAAGGATGTAAACTTGGAAACTATCTAGGGAGCGAAAAGAAGAAGAAAGGAGTTGTGATATAAACAAATATTTCTATTTAAGGGGAAAAAAAACGGTGTTATGGGCAATGGATTACATTTTATTTGACCATGTAGGTTGTAATTTTTTATGACCAAAGAGATAGCAATTTTTCATTGACCAGGTTATCAATGTTTGTCTAGGTCTATGGTCAAGTCACCAATGGTGCAGCCCAGTACATTCAAGTTTAGGGCAACTCCTCAGCTTTGAAACCCCAGAGGGATTTAATCTGTCTTTCCTTTAATCTGTCTTTCCAGGTCAGATGAATACTATGGTGCACTTTAGGCTGTGTCTGTTTCTGAAACTAGATGCTAATACTTGAGATATTCCATGGAAATAAACACCTGAGAGCAAAGAGGGAAGAAATGGGAGCATGGTGGGTTAGTGAACTTGAGTCTATCACAGGTCTAGGCTGAAAACCAAAGACCCGACTTGCTTGGAGGAACCAGCGGCTCTTAAAGTAATATTTGCTTAATGTCACTTACTTTTTTACTCCTTTACTTTAGAAAACACCTTCTCCAGAAGAACCACCAAAAGAAATAAACTGAACTATAAATGAATGAGGTCTGACTTTAAACTCAGTACAGGTTTGGGGACAAACCACTGTTTTCAGGTGCAGTAAGTCCTTCTGGGTGATCCCTTCAAATTACTTGAGTGCCCAAACAGAAAGCCTCTTCGAGCTTCATTTCAACAATTATCTAATAGCTATTGGATGACATTTACCTTAAAACATAGTCAAGGTGTTAGTGGTTAATTATTGTAATTTTCATGAGGGGTAAGGAGCTTTTATAACAGCCAGCTTAATAAAAATCCTGCAGTGCATAAAATTAACATCACTTGTGTATGCAGTAAAGTTAAGCTCAGGTGGATGTGTTGCAGCTATTATATTTTCTAGAAGAAGCCTGTAGCCAGTGTTGTTGCAGGATTAAACTCACACCATACTGTTCTCTCTCTCTCTCCCTCTCTCTCTCCCTCTCTCTCTCTATCTCTATCTCTATCTCTATCTCTATCTCTATCTCTATCTCTATCTCTCTCTCCTTCCAGCTCTTTATCTGATTACCAGCCAGCAAACAGCTGACACAAAGAGGCTACAAATCTTCAAAAGACGCTATACTATACTAGTATCTTTAGGTTGAAACTATTGGAGTGGTTTCTAACTTAGAGATAAAAGAGAGATTGCAGGCATGATTTTGTCTTAATATAGGAAGCAGAGATCCTTGGTTTTCATTTTATTCTATGCAGTTTCATTTTCTAATCTATTTCCTAAAACATATCTTTATTTTAAATATCTATACCTGTGCTGTATTTACAGTCACTAAATTTCTGCTTGGGGTTTTCACTTTGAATCAATTGCATGCTTGATGGCATGCCAGTAGCATTATTTGAGATAGATGTTATTAATCTAGAGAGCTTTGGGTCATTTCAAAGCTCTATAGCTTATCTATCAAAAATGCTAAATATTAATTTACACTCTGTAGCATAACTGCACATAAGTTTTTTTTTTTTTTGGTTGTTGTTCCAAGTCTTCTACTTGGTCTCATCTTGGTTTTAAATTTTATTTTGGTAAAATTTTATGTTCTATATGTACATTATAGAGTTGATGTTGAGAAAAATGATAGACTGATTCTTTTTCTGGATAAACTATATACACTGACAACACTGCAAGATTGCTTGCAGATGGTCAAAATGTTTGCCTGTTGCCTATAAGCATGTTGGTCTGTCTGAATCCTTACCAATTCTTGTAAGAAGAAATAGTGTACTTTCTGTGATTGACGTTATTTCAAAAAACATTTTTCCCCTCAAAGAATCCCCCAGCCCCAGAATTTATTTGCCAGTAAATCTGTGAGCTTAGTTGAAGTCACTGCATACAGGTAACAAGTGCACAGTGCTGGCCTATGGGTGGTGTGTTTCACGTGCTGTTCCTATTTCCCATTTCTGCCAGAGGAAATCCCATCTCTTGCCGGCTTTCATGTGGTGCTGATCAAGTCCTTGAAGCAGCAGCAGCAGGGTATAGGGAATGCCCAGGAAAGGGGAGGAGGGCCAGGAGAGGAAAACACTCAGCAAAGTGGCATGAGCTGTAGCGGGATCTGCCCGCATGTCCTTGGAAACAAGTAGTGTTCTCCCAGGAAAGAGCCCTGCTCTGCAAATTGAAGCGCCCCTGGAGCTCCTGGGTGAGGTCTGGTTTATTAGATAGCTGATGGTTCCTCATTGTTTCACTTTTTTCTTGCTGATTGTGCAAATTAAAGCAGAACTGATCATGTATTGGTTACTGATGTTGTGATTAATATCACTGGATCTGTTCATTGTATAATCAGTTGATGAAAATTTTGAAGGTTCAGTCAGGTCAGGCTGTTTTAGGGCAATACATTCCAAAGGTGCGAAGAGCTGTCTCATATATACACTTGAGTTTTTTGTTTTGTTTTATTTTTTTTAAGGGACTCACTGAGTTTTGTAGAAGTTAAATGTTTTGAAGTACTTAGCAAATAATAGCGTTGGGACCTATTTCATGAAAGACTATGCCCTAATTAAGATGGCAAGAGGAAAAATGACTTATAGGTTTTTAAGTAAGCTTTTTTTCCCTCCTAACTTTAAAATTTAACTTTATTCAGGTATTTGTGTGTAATAAAAATGTACCCATTTTAAGTGTCTATATCAATTTGTCTTAACAAATGTGTACATTGATGTGATCATGACCTCATCAAGGGTCTAAAGCATTGCTGAAAAGACAACATATTTTAGCATGTCATCTATAGGTGTCTAATTCCACAAATACTAATATGTACACATTTTGTTTCTCTCTGTACCTCTCTTCTTGGTTCCTTATTTATGGCCAAAATGGTAACTGTGGACAAATTTCTTGGAATCCTGACATCAGAATCCTGCATCTTGGCGAGATCACGATGATGCAACCTCCACCCACTCAGCAGGCACCCCAGGGCCCTCCAGTGGGGGTCATGCTTCCCAGAGTGGAGACAACAGCAGTGAGCAAGGTAAAAGGTCAAGCATTTTCCTAGTGCAAAGTAGGCATGACTAAAATAACTTCAATATTTTATGACTTCAGTACATCTGCCTCCCTGTATACAAGAGGATGGCAGGTTAGAGAGCATAATCAGCTGCTATTTAGAAGATTATTTAGTATTTTCTCTCTTTAACTTACATTACTTAAAAAAATCCAAGTGAGATGTCTAGTCTTTAAGTAGGCATTGCACTAACAATTGATTAGTTCTGCCAATTCTTTTACAAATTTGGTTATCTACACTTCTGTGTGTGTGGAAATAGAATGATGAGATCCTTTGCAACTAGGTGCAGTAGTTTTAATTATGCTATAAACACTATATTTTGTTTGTAGTACCTACTGTAAGAGTTCTCTATAATCAAGCAATAATGCATCTAAAGGACAGAAGATGCAAAAATCCATTCTTTTTAGCTCCAGAAGTCCTGCACGAATTTTATATGCAATCTTATCTTGAGAATATGGGTTTTGAAATTCTTAGATGTTTATTTGTTTCCATTCAGCAGTCGTGGTGTCTTTTGTCACAAGTCCTAAAAATTAAAATAATTAGAGGGTAAAGGGGACATGAAGTGCAGATGACAAAGAAGTCTGGTGTGATTTGGAATCAATTTTACCATTTAAAACTCACCTATTGCACAAAGAGCAATTATATGTTGATAGGGATGACGCTTCTATGGCTTAAATAATAATTTAAAGGAAGATGCATTACTGAATGTGGTCCAGAAAAGTGTATAGATTTTACTTTTTAATATTTTACATTATCTGGTGTCTGATCTCCTTGGTCTATTTCATCTCTATTATGACTGTGTTTATAGTCACACTATTTAAGTATTAGACAGTCTTCAAAGTAGAGGGCAGTTTAACAGCTTGAGCTGTAGTCATATATATGCCATTTACAAGAGGGTGGTTGATGTAGGGTGAGTGCCTTCACTCTTCCAAATTTCTGGCCAGGGATTTTGGATTCCTGATATTCTGGAAGAATCTAGGAAATGTCCCTTCTAGGATGCTATTAACTTGAGAATGGGTCCAAATTAGAATCTAGGTTTATGCAAGTTGCACCTGACATAGAAATGAATACTATCAGATGATACATTGTGGAAGAACTTGTGAGTCATATGTATTGAGGCTTTATGTACTGTTTTTATTGGACCAGGTAGATCATATGTAAGCCAGCTAAACTTCATGGCATTTTGAAGGTGACATGTATGTAAATTCAATGAATCTGCAATGTAGCGGCTTAGTTGTAGTTCTGTGTCATGGTGATGGACTGACTTCACAATATGGTTAAATCTGAAAAGCTTTTTATGACACCACTCTTCCTACCACCCCAAATTGCTGCCACATAA
The DNA here is from genome assembly GCA_011751065.1 of Lasiurus cinereus. Lineage (NCBI taxonomy): Eukaryota > Metazoa > Chordata > Mammalia > Chiroptera > Vespertilionidae > Lasiurus > Lasiurus cinereus. Next base: position 62,785,696 of record JAAGEH010000076.1, read on the forward strand.
AGGGGGAAATGTATCTATTAATAAAAATAAAACACGCTAAACACTGTGCAGAAGAGGGGGGAAGAAGAAGCAGACTTAATGGTCTAATGAGGCTATCTTCCAAAGACTTGTTGTGTGTGAGGCTCGCTTTGACCTTTCACTTCACTCAGGAGCTCAGCGCTTCATTTTTCACATTCTTGCAATTACGTTAACGCTTCAAGCATTTCTGACTCCAAGTCAGCTAGCAGCACCAGGCATAACTCAACACTGTGAGTTTTTCTCCTCTCTGTAGATTCATTAACAGGTCACGAAGGTCCCAACTGAAATTTAAAACTGACTGGTTCTGTTGGGTTGGTTGAGTTATGGCAAGGGAGATAGCAGGAAGGGACCAGAGACAAAGGGTGGGGGAAAAAGAAGACCCCAGGCTTTAGAGCAGGGAACAGTTGTAGTAACATGCAGGACATGGAGTTTTGTCATTTGGGTTAGTTTTGTGTTGTTGTAGTTGTTGTTTTGGTGAAGAAAGAGAAAACCTCTGAGACTGACACACTGGGTAAAAACAATATACACAAACCTCTATGTTGTGGGGAGCTGTATCCACTTATCCAATGTTGAACGATCTGATCCCTGCAGGATTTTGTTTCTTTAACCATATCTCTATGGGATTAAAGAATGGACGTGGTAACTTATGTGAATGAGTACTAGGAAGTCAGTCATTTTACGTATTAGAATGTAAGGGACAAAAGAGGTTGTGATTCCTATAAAATGGAGAATGTTTTGGCATGGAGACTTTCTCACCTAGCTTCCCACATCAGTGGTTCCAAAATACATGTTTAAGGATATTCTGATTTTTATAGTAGACCCTAAATTCTGAAGGCCAGACTTAAGTGTATTTTGTCATGCCCATGCCCTTATTAGTCTTTTAAACATGTTTTCAAGACATTTTTATATTTTGTCCCACTGAATTGTCCAGAGTAGCTTTCTGTGGGAAAGATTAATTATCTGCTTCAGGGCAAAGTCAACAGAGATATTGACTAAATCGCATATGCTTATCCCAGGTTAAATCTTAGGGTGGATGTATAATGGAAAACCTAAGAGAAAATTTATGGTCTTAGTATTAAAGATATTATAATATTACATTAGAAACCAAGTTTATAGTTTAGAAAAGAGTTTTTCTTACGTATTCAGAATTTATTAGCACAACAGGCATATGGAAAACTGTAAAATGATTCAGTTCCAAAACAAATTATGATAAACAGAAAAAAATAGGGATGAATTGTAGTAAATACAGTGTTTTCCTACACATTTTAAATTAAACTTTAATAGCCATATGCTATAAAACAATACTGCATTTATGTTGCTTTATAATTTTTGTGAATATTTTTACTAAAATGATTCATACAAATTTTTACTTTGGAATGTAAAAATACCTCATTTTATTACTTGATAGTGAAAGAGCTACAGTTACACAGGTGAAAGGTCATCTTTTCCTCCCTAGTGTTTGTGCAACAAACCGAAAGGAAGAAAAAAAATCAGATTTTTTAAAACTGGTAAGAAACAAACTTGATAAAATGTGAAACTGACTCTACTGTGTCTTTCAAACAGCACAAGCCTAGCAGTAAACTATATAAATATGAACCAGACTTTTACTCACTCTGGTTTCTTTTGCTCAGAGCAGCCGAAGGGAGGGAGTTTGCTTGATAGTCATTTTAGAATGAAGAAAGAAATCTATTTTTCCCCCCCTGGGACAGATTTAGGGTGCAGACTAGTGGCTCTGTGGAAGTAACTGGCTCTCTTTGTATCTGGCTTCCCATCAGTAAAATGGGGCTTGATAATAAGGCTTGGGGTCCCTGATTCTATACCTGCTGAGTCAAACGCTGCTTTGTATTTCATTGTGTATTTTGCCAGAGTAAAGCATAGGACGCAGCCCCCTTGTTCACAGAGCACTTGGAGAGCCTTAGATGAAAGGCACAATATATGTACAAGTATTATTATTATTGATGGGTTTGTGTAACTCCCATTAATGCTGATGGGAGTTACGCATGTGAATTGGCAAGAGAATAGACCCCTCAGTGTTTAGAGCACATGAAATTTACATTTTTTCCAGTGCTGTAATTGAGATGTTGACAAATTGGAGAATATTGATGAGCCTTTGTTTTAAGTATTCCGTGCCAAGTTTGTTTTATTTTTCCTGGTTTGAACAATGGTATGGGTTCAGCAGCAATGAATAAAAAGGGGAGAGTAAAGATAACTTGGTGTTTCAATATTTTGATGTGCCAATATGAAATGAATTGTCTTAGGCAAATGGAATATGCTGTTTTAATCATTAGCTATGCATGAAAGAAAAATTGATGTTGACATCTTTGCTGTAAAATCGTTGTAATGGGGCCTTCCTTACAATTCATTTTTGTAAAATTCATTTTGTACATTTTGCAGCAATTGAACAATCCCTGCACTGTGAATAGGCAGGATTCCCAGAAATACCGAGACAGTTGGCCCAGTAACTGCTGAGCTCACACTGCACGCCACACGCACGTTAACCATACTGTTGCCAGACCTAGTTTAACCTAAATGCATTCATCTTCTCTAATCTTTCAGGACATGAGGCTGCACAAGCCAGCACAGTTCCTCCCAATGCAGCCACCTGCCAAACCCACCCCCTCCCTCGATGTCCCTATCTATCACCCCGGCAGTGAGACTAGAATTCCATTGCTAGATACTTACTTATTTATTATCCAGTTCTTTAGCCATCATAGTGTCAAACCTAAAAATACTCCCTGTATATTGGATGTAAGTATTTATAGGTAAGCAAATATCTAAAATAGTCTTACATTTCTGATTTTATAATATACGGGATAGTTATGAAATAGTATTCTCCCCCACCAACATATTCCAGTTATATTTACATGGGGGTGGGGAGGGCATATTTCAACTCTACTTACAGTGGTCTTGAATATATTCTACTGGAATTTCTTATTCAGTCTAGGAAAACTCTGTCAATGGAATGTTTTCATAGTGGTGGCAATCTCTTTAAAATAACCCTAAATACAATATGACAGATGCCATCTGGCATAATCTTTTGCTAGTTGCTTTTAACTTTTATTTTTCCTGGAGCTAAGTTCATCCGAAACTGGTCACTTACTGTTACAATGAATGCAATGACATTTCTTTTCCTTCTTGTTCTTTTAATTGTAGAGAAAATTCTCTGAGAATGTAATTGATAATTTATCATTGCCATAGGAAGAACTCTTGTATATAGAATATGTATGTTTCATTTTCATTCTCTCCCCTCACCCCCCCAAAAATAATGTCAGAAATATAGCATCCTTTAAACACCAGCAAACATTCAAATAATTCCTGTTGATGTTCTTAGGACTTTAAAAAATAGTAACCATTAGAAATAAAATGAAACTCTTCTAATAAATAAATGCTCTAGGAACATGTAATGGTGCCCATAAATGCTTAAAAGCTTTCTGTAGTTGCTGTTAATTTTGAGTAATTTCTTCCTATATGTATCAACTTACTTGAAAAACCCAGAGTTGGGATTTCTAGACCTTTTTTTTTTTTAACTTAGTCATGTAAAGGGATGTCTCCTGGTGCCAGTTAGAGTTTAATTTAGAGTAGTAATTAAACTTGAATACTGCCTCATAAACAAAAGATAAACAATAAACCAGCCACATTCCCTGCTGTTTCATAGCTTTCTTTCCCAGATGTTTTAGCCTGATAATTTTTACACAGTGAACTACCTAACATGGAGTTTTGTGGCCAGAGGTTGAGAGAGAGGGTTTTTTTTTAAAAAAAAAAACAAAACCTCTTTTTTCTCTCCAAAAAGCAAGATGCAAAGGATTTTTCCACTATTTAGATTTTTTAAAAATTCTGATAAAATAAATACTTAATGCAGATGTACTTGGAAGACAACTCTAATTTTTTTCTAAGATACCATTTATTTTTTCTTCAAAACTAATCTTGTCATGAGTGTTTTTTACACTTATCAAGAGGAACATATTTTTATTTAAGTAAAATTTGGTAAGTCAAAAAAAGAAAAGCAAAGCTTGACATGGGACAGTTTTTCTTCTTACCCTCTTTCGCTGCTTCCCAACCCGTGCATCCTCCCCTAAGACTCATGGTCCTCTATGTGGTCCTCCTCCTTGGGTGCCAGGGGTTTCTCTGTCCATCTCTGGACCCCTCCACCATCAGCCATGATCTTTCTAATTGTCAGGTACTAGTTGGCCGTTCAATGCAGAAGCCATGTTATTTTCACTGGGTGGGGTAATTACTGAAAGCTGAGAATAGCTGCACTAAAGACAGAGGGATACTTTCATGATCCCATTAGCATAAGAGTGGGTAAATTATTCATGCCAAGTGAGGATTCTATGGGGAAAAGTATAGTTAATGCACATAGTTTTTAAATGTATCCCTTTCTGCTCTGAGACTAAATTCTTGTTGGAATCAGTTCTCAGACATTTACGGGAAAGCTCTGGTGGCGTGTTAGATGCAGTTCATCTCTCTCTGTTTGCGGCGCTCTCAGTAGAGACCATCTGGCAAAGATCCAAAAGGTGATTAAACAAAATGATCAGCTCTTGTTGCTGTGTTACATGTCCAATACTCCGGATTAAAAAACATGACCCACGACAGTCAAGCTCATGTCATGCCTCTCCTCCTCCCCCCTCCCGTTTTCGTATAAGAATTCAGATGGCCCACAAATGTGTGTGCCATCTTTGTGTCCTTATGGCCCATAATCATGAACAGGTTGTGCAAATGGCTCTTTCTGTAGCACTGTCTGTTCCAGCAGCATAGAAGCATTTCATATTAATTGGGTCAGTCTAATATTCATATTGACATGGGGAAAAATTACTAAAATTTATTCTTATAGCAGACAATGAATATGTGTGCTTTCTACCATGAGGGAAGTGAAATCTGACAACTGGCTTGTGCAACTGATTAATTTTTCTTAAAACGGGAGAAAATCAAAGCATGAAAAACTGTCATTCTCTGAAAACAGTGCACAACCCTTTGTAACTAAACAAAATGGATTGGGTTGGGGGGCTTTGGAGGAGCTTGTGGAAATGAGCTCTGGTTTTAACACCATAATCAGGGATGAATTTACAGTGCCATTCAGAGGAGTCCTCCCTCCCCATAAACAAGCTGATAATCACAGGGAAGCTGACTTCCAATTAGCTCTTCCTTCCCTCACACACGGATCAGGGTGTTTATATGTCCTCCTTAAGCTCTGACATGTCACTGCTGAGTTGATACATCTCATGTCACATTCAAAAGTTTGGAAATAAAATGTTTCTTATGAGTAATTCCTGCTAATAATAAGCAAGATAATTTTCAACCAATCATTTCAAGATTGAGTTAAGGTAAAAATGCCAAGATTTGTGACTAAGGGACAGATGCATCTTATCTTTGGGGGTTTACACCAAATGCCAAGTAGAAATATAAATTGAACAAACCAGACATCGTGAGGAAGTGATCGAAGAAATATTGAGATGAAATCTTGGAATGAAATATATATGTATATTTATAACAATGCTGTGCATTGCTCACATTTGCATACGCTGGGACTCTGATTTTATTAAGGGACAGTTTCGTGTCTGTTAGTTAAGGCACATAAAATACAAGATTATTAACCTATTCTGAGATGATGCTTGGACAGTTAACATTGTGGAAATAGTCTATGACTGATATTGTAGGCTGAATTTGAGTGGAAATGTCAAGAAAAGATAAAGAATAAAGCAAAAGGGAAAAAAATTCTTAAAAACCATTTTAAAACATCATCAGTCCTTGACAGCTCTCCTTTCAAGAGAGGGTAAGCAGTAGGTTAGAAACACAGGCAGGCATAGTACTCGGGGAGGGGAAGTGAGGTTCCCCTGGAGTCAGTGCAGTGTGGTAGATGAAAGCGACTTGCATAGCCTTGGGGGTCTTAAGGCTATTATAGGGCAACTCATGCTCTGTTATCATGCTGATTTTTCAATTGATTTTTGGCTGAACAGTACTTGTTGAAGCCCTCCAGAGCATCAAACGCAGCCTTGTGTTGCTATACATTGTAATACACGTGTTCTATTTTCCCCTTCATTGTCTTCACTTCGGTTCCAAAGAATAGTCTATTCTGACGCCATGTTATTATATCCCCCTTCCTCGTCTTTCTGTTTCTACCTCAGAGACTTTCTTGAAATTCCTACTGGTGTTTCTTTGGGGGATGGATAGAGGGAGAATAACTTTTTATTGATCTTGCTAGGCTGACATTTGTTTTTAATTTGGCCTCTAAAAATATTTTGATGTCACAGCAGACAATAATATAAACCATTTTTATCTACCAAATTTGTCTCTCATAGTCTTGAGCTACTCTCTTTCTTTCTAATGACCAAGAAAATACTATGGGATTTCACTAAAATCTAGTTTCTCATTAAAATGAAAGTGGCCCATGTTATTCTACAGGGCTGGGCCAAAGTACTTTTATAGTTGACGGATGAAAATTAATACAATAATTAATAAATAATAATACAAGAATTAACTCTGGGTTTCATGTACCCACAACTATAAAGCTACTGGTATTTTGGCCCCACCCTATCTGTAGTAGTAGGGTCCTTCAGTTTGCTGGGGAAAAGGAGGGAGTAATGGAGGGAGACCTAGAGGAAGTTTGTCCCTGCCTCTCTTTTGCCTAGGGCACTCTTTTGTCATCTCCTCCTGAAGCCTTCCTCATTTGCCCAAATAGAGGACAGTGTCCCCTTTTCTGTATCGTAGTGGCACTTTCTACCTCCATCTTTCACATTTTATGTTGTAATTATTTGGTTCTTGATCACTCTCACTTTTTTTCCAAAGCAGGGATAGTCACTTATTCAGCTATCTAGCAACAGTAGGTCCACTTTTGAATCAATTAACAAAAGACACAGATTTCACTTTTTTCCTCTTTTTAAGGTGGATCACAACATAAACAAACTATTTTGAACATATTGATACATTCAATATAATCACATTACATCCTTAAGAGATAATAAAAAATAGTCTGGCCGGCATGGCTCAGTGGTTGAGCATTCCTGGTCAGGGCACATGACTGGATTCCTGGCTGGATCCCCAGTGGTGAGTGTGCAGGAGGCAATCAGTGATTCTATCTCATCACTGATGTTTCTTTCTCTCCCTCTCTATCCCTCTCTGAATTCAACAAAAATATATTTAAAAATAGATAATAAAAAATATTTCCTTTTACTGAAGTTTTGCTGTATACAACACTAACTTAAATAAGATAATAGGCCATCAACTCAAACTTAGAATTCTTTTGGTAATAGGTAGGTTCTTAAATTTTAGATTCTTATTTTAAGTAGTATTTGTCTTATTTTTCCTTTAATGATGTCTTAATTTATGTACATATGATCAGACTTTGGAGATGGGATTTCTTTTTATGATGCTACCTCTACCAAAAGAAAGTAGATAGATATGTCTTTTAATGTAATGGCAAACCTAATAAGGAAAATTGCTTTAAGTGGCAGTTTCCCATGATGAACTAGAGTCCATTTTGCTTGTACTGCTTATGTAGGAATAGAATGACTTTGGAGGAAGTCATTGGCCTTCAGACACAGGTAGTCTGGAAGTAATTCATGAATTTTTAGGCCCCACATGCTTTTGTTGATTTCCTACATATGTCCTTCAGTTTTTTCATAGTTTGCTTTTGAGTAAGTATAATTATTTTGGGTGACGCAAGCAAAACCTTGTAGTGAGCTCTTTTTCATCTACTTGGGGTTCTGTTTAGAATCTTGGACTGTGAGTCAAGAGGCCTGAAAAGGGCACAGACTGAGGAGGTAGAGGCTTGGGTTCAAATCCCAGTTTGACTCTGTCTCTGCCAGATTTAGTTTTCTACATCTGCAAAGTAGGGGAAAGCCTGCATGCCCTGGAGATTCCATTAAGTAAGAGTCCATGTTTTAAGCACATAACATCACCTGGAAACAGCCACTATTCATTCCTTTACTCCCCTGTCCTTCAGTACTGTGCTAACACTAATTTGTTCCATGGCCTTGGATGAATCTCTTAATGTCTTCAGACTTTTGCTTACCTGTGAAAAGGACTGAATTTGGTGATCTTTCAATTCAAGCTCCAGGAATTTGATGTTTACATTCATGGGTCGTAATATTTTTCTCTTTGTGCTTATTCTTTTTTTTATATATATATAAATATAAAATATATATATATATATATATTAAATTTAGAGCTATACTATGGGCAATTTTAGATCCTTGATTTTATCAGCTAGTCATATAATATGTAGTGAAATAACATTTTTTTTGTTTGTTTCTTGCTTTTGTTTACCAGGAAAGCTTTTTCTTTTTTTGGTTCCCTGTTCATTTTCTGGGGATAGTAGAATGTCACAAGTCAGATGTAGGGCACGTAAGGTGATGCATTAATATCAAACAATTGTTCAGCCAGATAGGTATGAAGGGTATTTTGTAAACACAGAGCAGCAGTCCTGTGGAGATGAATTTAACAAGAACACTAATGCTAATTACTACAGAGGCTAAGACTAGATCCTTTCCTGAAATGTATTCCAAATAACTTAAAAAAAAATCTAATGGATTTTCAGGAGAAATTTGCACCAGTTGAGTATATTTTACTGGGTTATAATTCTTTTTAGGCTGATAATTCATACAAGATGTAGCTGGTTACCCTATAGGCAGTAGAATATTTGCTTCATCAAAACACTGGTCCTTAACCCTCACCACCAGTTAGAGGTGTTACTGTTGCCTCAAAACCAAGAATTCATTTTTTTTAAGTTAGAAGATTTTCAAAAGTAGATAAGGAGTGTAAAATTTCATATTTCTCCTTCCAACTAACATTTGTAATAAATGCCATCCACTAAAATAAAACCTCCAAAGTTTCTATATACTAAATGTGAATGATGAAGAAAAGCTGATAAATCCTGGATTCTTGAAAGCCTGTTGAATCTACCTTATGGTTATTCTTTTATGGCATACCGTTGCACATTGGGGCAGATATGTAGGTACACACATCTGCCTGGAGGGAAGAAGCTCTCAATCTCTCAAGACATCTAAGTGTATGCTGCTTAAATGCAATACACAAAGATATTCATTGAGCGAGGCACTGTGGGAATAAAAACATAGAAATTACAAGGGTTCCTGCCTTCAATAATTTACTATCACCCATGAGGCACCATGGCATGTATATACATAACTTATACAAGATAGACATGCATTTTGGGGGATGCTTCTAGGAAGACATTGACATGGAGGCAGTGTGGTATAGAGAGAATGGTAGTTTTGGAAGCAGGTGACTCTGAACACTGATCCTCCCCCTGCCACTTCTAAGTGGCAATGTTTCTACATGTTAATTTCTTCACCTGTAAACTGGGAATAATAATTAGGTCATATGATAGTTGTTAGGATTATGTAAACATCAGCTTTTAAAGAGTTCAGGTTGATGATTAAGTGGAATCCCCCAAATATGCTCTTCCTTCAACATTTACTGACCATCTAATTCGTGCCAAGCACTGTCCTAGGTGCTAGTGATATCAAATGAATAAGGTGTGGTCCGTATTTCCCTTGTATGCTTTAGTAACTCAGAAATGTAAACAAATCAACATGCATGCTTCTGATAGTGCATGAAACATATAAGTGTGAAGTGTTTCAGAAAAGGGAGTGATGAATTTTGTCTGAAATATGTTTGGAAGGCTTCATAGAATTGGTGAGATTTTACAAGGTCTTGGTGGCTTTCAGTGCGTGTTTTCAGGTGGACATGGTCGGGAGGGATGGGGAGCACATGGGACACCCAATGTGAAGGCCCAGAAGTATGAAGCAACATGGTATGTGCAGAGCAACAACCGGATAGATATTGCTGCTTGTGAGAGAGAATGTGAGATGGGAAGGGTGACTGGAGAGGCAACTAGGGGCCGTCTGTGAAGATCCTCCTTTACCACAGTAAGAGGCTTATACCTCATCCTATGGAGCATTGTTTACCAAACTTTCCTGGGGATGAGTTGCTCCTAAGGGACCTGTAAATACAGATCCCCAGGCCAACCACAGATACACAGGATCAGGGTCTCTATGGGCAGTCCTGGTAGTCTGAATTTTTAACCCATGCCCCAGGGAAACCCTGCTCTGGGATGTGGGGAACACATTCAAGGAATTTAAACAAAAGGAGTTCATAATGAAATTTACTTTTTTTTTTCTCAGAGCCCTTTTAGAATGTGGAGAATACATTGGAAGGAAATAAGACTAAATATAGGATATGGGTTAATACTCCAGAAGACAGATGAGGGCTGCATTAAGGCAATGGCAGTAGAAATGAGGGATGGGACTGATAGAGAGATGACATGTGTGAGGATAGGAAGAGGACAAAGTTTCAAATAACATGCAAGCATTTCCCTTGGTACAGGTGCTGCAGTTTAGTTTTCTTTTCCCTCTGCAATGAGTTTTAAAGTGTGGAGATTGACCAACCAGTGGAGAAGAGGAGAAAGAATATTCTGTTTGCACATGTATAGTTGTTGAAGTGGAGATCCTGATGCATGTTGGGTGAATAATGACTCTTTTGGGGGTATAAGTTAATTCTGGGCAGTGTAGCACAGTGGTTAAAGATGTGGCCTTTGGCATTGTCCTGCCTGCCTTTAAATCCTCAGATCTGTCACCTGTCAGGGTCAAGTCTCCAGCCCTCGACATTGCATCTGCAAAATGGAAGCAATAAATAATACCTAATCTGAACAGATTTGGGGGCAAGGAATTAAATACCATGCTTTACATAAAATGACAGTGATTTTGTGGTTGGTTCATAGGAAATAAGACATTATAAATATTGGTTTGATAATTGTCTTTAAAATAGCTTTTTTTCCCTCCTGTTAAAAAAATAGCTTGAGAACTAACCCCATATAATTGACATCATGATGAGTCATCTAAAAATGAAATCCTGAATTTATACCTAGGAAAGGGAAGTTGCTGCATGTTGTAAAGCTGGAAAAGCATCTACCTGCCCTAAGCTGGGGTCCCAGCCTTCCACCAGCCCAGACTCAGCTAGTTGGAAGTAACTTCTTTCTTTTAAAGTCCTATTCCACATTCCTCTGATGCTCTCTGCTGACACTCAGGCTCTTCTGTGCTTTAGTGGTTGGTCACATGACTTATTTGTTATCCTATTTGAATGTAAGGTTCTTGAGGACAATTTTCAGGTCTTAGGAATCTTCCCCTTCTGTCCCCATTGTGCTATGATAACATAACCGGCCTTTAATAATAATAATAATTATATATATATATATATATATATATATATATATATATATTGATGGGAAGATTGGATCCATATTGTGCAGGCCATTGAATAGCAGACTGGAGAGTTTGTGCTTAATTTGGTAGGTAACAGGGACCTATTGAAGATTTCTGAATGGAGGTAGTGACATAATCGCCTTCCTTTTGAATGCCAATGACGAGTTCTCCATGATGTCTTCCACAGTCAAAATAGCAGACCCGTATGCTTGTCTGAAATACTGTTTATTTGAAAGTGTGAATATTCTTTCAAATGAAGAAGCAAATTTCAAAGTAGCTTTAAACAAAAAAAGCTTTGACATTCTTTATAAAGTAATTTAAGCACTTAAATCGTGATTCACAATTTATATATAACATCATTCTTGAAATTTGTATATAAGAACACCATTTTGTAAATTTATATAGCATTGCTATAATTATTAACAACTAGAAATGACTCAACAGGATTAAGTAAATATATATTCTTCAATATTTGAAAAACCACGGTTCCAAAGATATTTAAGTAGACATTACTAAAAAAATATAAAAATAAAAGACTTTGTGGTTAAATAGATTGAATGCTGGAGTCGAGCAGGGCTTCCTTTAGCACAGGAATTTTCAGATCCTCTAATTTGCTAATGTGCATTTGAAGTCTGCAAGGGGTAGAAACACAGAGCTTCGCAGGCTCACTTAACCATTAAAACCTTTTTGTGCATTGTCTCTGGGGACCAATCTTCCCCAGAACACACTCTGGAAAACTGTCCTCGACTGCTTCTTTCGTTGAACTACTTTCAGAGAAGGTTTAATATCCTCGGGAGTCTTCTTGCATCTTGTATTTAAGAGGTAGGTCCGCGTGGGCTCAGGATCAATTTTCAGTCGTGTAAAAAGCAATTTCCTCTATGGTCAGAAGTCTGGTGGACTTCAGTGATCCTTACACGTAATGTTCTGTAACCCAACTATTCTTGTGGTTCTATTTTATTGTATTAATCAGACTATATTTCCTGACTATCCCTGGAGTGTTTGGCTCAATGCAAACACATTTGGTTACATCCTCAAAAATTTATAAATGAGGATCCCAGCAGAATCCCATTATAAATTGTATTAATAGTTAGTTTGATGCATGGTAGATGACGTTTCCTCAAAAGCAAACATTTCTTTTTAATTTATTTTTAGAGTAGCCACGGAGTTGGAGGCTGAATGGCAAATCTATAAGGAGGGGATGGGGAGAGCAGGGGAGGAAACATCTTTCTTCATTAGGAGTGGATGGCTTGGTCTCTGCTCTCTTCAGATGGTGAGCAATGGACTGGATATACTGACCACCCATTGGGAAGTTTCTGGAAAACAACTTGCCTGAATCTTGATGTTCTGGGATTTCCAGTTAGCAGAATGTCAGAACCAACTGGTTGCCACTAGGTAGGAGTTGCGTCTACTGGCAATAACATTTTCCCAGACTCTTCCTATTGCTGGAGGGTGCCCGGAAGCATGACGTTCAGGGGCATTCAGGAGGTGCAGAGTTTGATTCCGCTTGTTCACCAAGCAAGGGAGAAGCCTCTGCATTCATATATTCTACTCCTGAATGTTGTTGGCGGGATTGCCCACATCAGTGTGCCGCCCCCTTTGGGCTGTAGGAGGAAGAATCAGGCCGGGCATGCCTTGTCTGTCCATCTTTGAAATGAGCAGGCGTATAAGATACAACTAAGACTATTTTTACAACATGGTGGGGGAAAACCTGATTTTGTCTTGTTTGTCAAGAAGCTTTTCTAACCAATTTTTAACTTTTTAGAGCAGTTAGCTCAGAAAATTGCAAAACTTCTAAAATATGTCCTTATTTTACTGATAGGAACTTGGAGAGCTAATGATAATTGGAGAGCCAATGATCTTTAATACCATGAATCAATTTGCAAACCTGAGAGTAGAAACACAGTTCATAGTTCTTTATGCATCCAGATTTTGATGCTTCTGCACACATGAGCTATGTAACCCAGCATAGCTATCAGCTACTTGATGACTGAGAGTTATCACTGTGTTTCTTATTTGAAATGGAAATCTAATTGCTCGTTTTCCACTAGTATAAAGCATGAGTTGCTTTCAGCTGGGAAAAAAAAAAAGAAAGAGGGAAAGGAAAGGAAAGGAAAGGAAAGGAAAGGAAAGGAAGGAAGAGAGAGAGAGAAAGAAAGAGAGAAAGGAAAACAAAAAATTGGACCCTCAGTGAAATAAAAATACACTGAAAAGTAATGTGTCAGACTTTTTAAAAATTAGAGGGAAAAATGCTACTCTTACACATTGCTGTGTTGCTCCATATGTTGGGCATTTAAGGCAGAAATATCAGTGAGCTTCCCTATGAACTTGACCGAAACCTTGAAACTTACTGCTTTGTAGGTGGGTAGTGAAAGCCCTGACTTCATGGACATCTTTTTGCCTCATAAAACATCACTCTAGAGACACTAATCTCTGAAGCTGTGACATTTTAACTTTTTCATCTGCACCAGCGTACTTTTTATTTTTATTTTTTTTAACTTTTTACTTAAGCCGACTGGCCTCTTTTTGGCCATGTTATCTGATAACATTTGCTGAGTTTTTATGGTACCCTTGACAGCAGGAGGTAAGGAAAACAAAAGCTGAGAAATCAATCTTGATTATAGATGGCCTCTCACCTACTGCTTGCTTCATAGACCTGTTTTCATACCTAACGGCATGCGCTGTGCATAGTTTGTGAAAAGGACAACTTGATGGAATAAATTATTTCAGTTTGACAACTAGTTAATAGTTAATAATTTGTAGCAATGTAGTAGATGTTTTTAGTATTGACTTAGGGTTTGATTCCTAGTGGAGAATGTTAGCACACAGAAAATGGTCGACTTTGTCAAAGTGTCAGTCCGTGATGGATTTATTAGGTGGACTTGGTAGTTAGGGGTCTAAGAAGCAGGCACAAGGTTATGATTGGAGATCTGACCAATTCCTACCAATTTAAGGGAAGTGTTTCTGTGCACTATGGAGAAATTATTATTTAAAATTCAAAAGCTCATAACTTTGCTTTAAAATTTTTTTAATTTAAATTTGATTTTTCAATTACAGTTTATATTCAGTGTTATTTTGGATTAGTCTTAGGTGTACAGCCTAGTGGTTAGACAATCATGTACTTTACAAAGTGTTCTCCCCAGTATTTCCAATACCCACCTGGCACCATACATAATAATTATTACAGTATTATTGATTATATTCCCTGTGCTGTACTTTATATCCCTGTGACTATTTTATGACTACCAGTTTATACTTATTAATCCCTTCACCTTTTTCACCCAGTCTCCAGACCCATACCCCCTCCACCACCCATCATTCTGTTCTCTGTGTAAAAGCTCATAACTTGGTTTTTAAGAGCATAGAGTTACATATAACTAGGTCTGAATCCTGACTCCCACACACAGTGTGACCTTATTTAACTTGTTTAAATTTCCTCATTTACAAAATGAGAATTGCCACACCTTTATAGAGATTCTGGGAGAATTAAGTTAGATGATGCAGGCTAGGCATATATAATACAACATGCTCTATAATAATATGCATATGATCATTGACTTTTTATTAGTTTGGGGTCCATAACTTTAACATTAAGCCCATCTAACTTTCTCTGAATTTCTGTTTCAGTATACAGTATAATGTGGTTTCTAAAAATATGAGAATAATAGCCTAAGATACTTTGCTTCTCTATTTTCTCCTGGTCCTCTCACACAGACATACAGAGATAGGATTTGTAGGCAAAGGAGGCTCAGGTCTGGGAGAATTATGAGGCAAAACACTCATTTCCTGGGTAGTGTGCTTTGGTTCAAAGTTGAATGTGGTCCCACTCTCTTTTTCCTTTTTTTTTTTTTTTGGAATTTTCTAATTTTTATTATATACCTGAAAGCCAGAATGGAGTGAGCTCAGCTCACCAGATTTTGACTATGGCTCTTCCATTTAGCCTGTGGAAGGTGCAGTGTGGAGCAGCTTGGTGAGGCCCTGTGGTTTGGGGCTCCAACTTCAGAGCAGAAGAGCTTGGGCAAGTTTCCAATTTTAGCTATCTGTAACCCAGGTTCATATGTTATGTGGGAGCATGAGATGATCATGTCTGCCTGGCATGTGATAACCATCCATTAAATGTTAGTTGTTAATATCATCATCTCTGTAAGCTCTCATGGACTTACCTTGTAACTCTGAGTGATGAGAATATTAGAGGATTCTTAGGTCTTTTCCAGTTCTAAAAAACTGTATTTATTACTTTTTAAATAATATCATTTAAATTCCAAATTGCATATGAAAAGTGGTACCTTTTAGTTTTATTTTTCTGCTTCTATATATATAATTGATTTTTTCACTGAGACGAAGGGAGAGGGATAGAGAGTTAGAAACATCGATGAGAGAGAGACATCGATCAGCTGCCTCCTGCACGCCCCCCACTAGAGATGTGCCTACAATCAAGGCACATGCCCCTGACCAGAATCGAACCTAGGACCCTTCAGTCCACAGACCGATGCTCTATCCACTGAGCCAAACTGGTTTCGGTTCTTAATACATTCTTGCATAATCTTTCATTTGATTCCCACAGAACTTCTCAGGTTTAGCCCCATTTTCTGGATGAGGCAGCAAGATTGGCCATGAGAGGGTTAATTACTTGCCTATCACCATAGAGAAAAGATGCAGGAGAGTTAAGACAAAGCCATTTAATTTTTTCCTGTTCTTTACTTACAAAGTATGTTTTACATAGGAATACACTCAGTTCACAAATGTTGTAAAATGTAATGATGGCAACTGACTGTCTTGGGAAAGTTATAACCTCCATGCCGTCTCTAATCAGAAGACTGACACTCTTCTATTAATTCTTTATTACAACCTTCTATTTTTATTTCTTCAACTGGAACCTGAGCTCTCACATGCCACTTATTAAAGATTTTAAATCAGTTACTTATGCTTTGAAAAGTAATTTTTTCCATATTTTTTTCATATATGTTAGTCAAATGCACAGGGTCAATCTTTGAGAAGGAAGGGAAGAGGTAAAAAATTAAGTTGGTATATTCTAAAGGCTTCTTTTTCTTCTCCGTGTACTTAGAAATGAACAAGAATACAAGAGGTGCTGAGCCATAAAATAATGAGCCTGCTTTTCTCCCAAGAGTTGGCAGTTGGACATGAAATTGGTATTTTGTAATCACCAACTTCATATATAATTAAATAATACTTATGTGCATTTTACTATTTGCTCTTTGCATCAGGCATTCAATGGCTTTGGAGATAAGAATTCTGCCACCTAAAGAAAATCTACCAGTTCCATTAGTAACATATGCAACTGGATTAAAAAAAAATTGGAAAGTTAGTACATATTTCATACTGTGGGTTTTTAAGAGATACTTTTGTGTGCATAAAAAGACTTTCTCAAAGATGTTCATTTCAATTTCCTTTTTAATTTGCTCTCCAACATCTCTTAATTACCTCTGCAACCTGCTAGAAGCACTCACTAGATGGACTTAAAAAATTAAATCAGAATGATTACTCTTTAGCTATAAATGGGTTTTAACATCTTGTTTTTATCTGGCAGGAAAACATAGAAGCAATAAAATAAAACCACACTCTTTAATTGAAAAGTACTTCTGCAATATTCAAACCAAAGTGTCAGTCACATGTATTGTTCAAATTCTGCGAAGCTCTTGAATTTCTTAAAAGGTACCCTGAGTATTCTGAGAAAGTTATTTTCTGCCTCACTACTGAATAAAAAAGAACCAGTCAGAGTTTCCTCTTCTCTTTGGCAATATTTTTTCTCTAAAGGATTTCTTGACACTCTCTTTAGTTCTTGACTTCCAGGGCTGTTCCTGACAAATCTCCAGAGATGTATTTCAGTGCCTACGGTAGTGTCAAAAGCATGAAGCCACACGCCCAGGTGCCATGACCTCACATTTGATTGCCTGCAATGCCCCAGATAAAGTGCTTAAACTGCAGCCTGTCTAGGGGCTTCCACAATTTACATTATGCATTTTTGAAAGGCTATACTTTGAGGTGGGACCAACTGAGTAGTTTTCAACTCTAGCTGACCCAGTCTTGAAAAACTTCAGGCAATATTAGTTTGTGAGTGATGATAAGAATGAGAATAGTAAAGCATAATTTCAAAATCATGTAGTATCCTATATTTATAGTTTTCTATACTTTCATAAAGATTTAAAAGATATATTTGTAAATATCCAGTTATCTTTGCATTTGACATTTCAGAGGGAATTAGTTGCCTAAGAAATGATAGCAGACAATAGATAATTTATTCCCTCTTTAGAAATGTTGTGCTTGTTTGTTGATTTTTACTCACTGGATTGGGTTTGTGGTTTAAAAAGAAGTTAATCCCAACTTTCCTAAAACCTATAGAGTTTCAGGATTTCTTAAAGACAATGGCCTTTGATACTGCAATCCAATAAAAATTACTCATGCGTAAGTAATTTCCTATACCCTCTTTTCCTCAAGTTCTGGGACAATGTCGATGGTGTCTGCACAGTTAAAATTAAGCCAAGACTTGATTAATTATTCAATTATTTTGATTAATAAAAATAAAAATAAATATTTTATTTTCCACACCAATAAAAAATTAACCTAAATTTGTTTTAATTTCTCAAATTTACTTTACACTTGTGAATATATTTTATTGTGTCATTTACTATAAAGATTCCAGTATGATTTATAATGTCTCTTTTTTCTAAATTTTTATAAATGATAAATATTTTTTATGATTATGGATGTTTAAAGTTTGATAACTTATGGAGTATATTTCCATAATTATACAAACATGCTCTGTATAGTACCTCTACACTGGTAGTTTGATTTCAATCCTGAGAATAAGTGAATACATACAAAGTCATCTTTAATTTTCTAGTTTTTTATTTATTTGATATATTGCATGGAGACGCAGATGAGACATTTTTCTCATTTGATTTCTTAAGTTTAGAAAAAATAATATTTTATTTTGGTTGGGGTATCAAAACAAGACATCACTAGACTTCAATATCTCTTTATTCTTTGCTTTTGTAACTACTCTCCTCAGAAATCACTTACTATAAAGTCCTTTGATCAAGTTTTTCATTTATTGTATATTAAACAAATTGTCTTTTTTCATACCTCAACCAGTTCTAGTCTAAGAACTGTTTGACTCAAGCAAGAGTTTGAACCTCAGATCTTGCAATTCAACACCCATTAGTTGAAGGTAGTTCTTCTCTTTATCCTTATAATGTCTCATATGTCATTAGAGAAGAGAAAAAATAATGTGATGTCTGAGCTAATTCCCTGTTTTTAAGAATTTTAAAGAATGCTACCTTGGATCGAATCATTCTCTTTCCAGATGTCATCTCTATTTAGTACTACATCTTTATTGTAGCCTGAGACCCAGTTCCTCTATTTGATTATTAACATTGTTGGTTTAAAAATAACAGACCTAAATCAAGAAAAAGTATCTAGCCAAGACCGGTTTGGCTCAGTGGGTAGAGCGTCGGCCTGCGGACTGAAAGGTCCCGGGTTCGATTCCGGTCCAGGGCATGTATCCTGGTTGCGGGCACATCCCCAATGGGGGGTGTGCAGGAGGCGGCTGATCGATGTCTCTCTCTCATCGATGTTTCTGACTTTCTATCCCTCTCCCTTCCTCTCTATAAAAATCAATAAACTATATTAAAAAAAAGAAAGAAAAAGTAACTGATATACATGCCCAAATTTGGCAGCAATAGCAGAAACATTATCATTATCACAGCCAATATTTGAAAACTACTTTATGGCAGATATTGTGCGATGTATATTTAGTGTAATCTAATCTTTATAACTTGTGTAGGTTTTTCAGTTGGGAAAGCAAAGGCTTAGAGAAGCTAAAAAAAAAAAAAAAAAAAAAAAAAAAAAGGTGGCCAGGCCCAGGCCAACATTCTAACTCAGGTCTATCTGACCCCAAACCCAGGCACTTAACCACTTGGCCATACCCTGTCTATAAGAAGAGATGAGTTGTCAGTGGTATCAGATACCTTTTGTCAGTCTGGAAATTAAGGCTGGAGGTGTTTTCCCCATTTTGAAAATCTTTGCATTTTGTATGTTTTCTGTCTTTAAAGACATTTCTCCAAATTATTTCATCCATCATAGGACCAAGCAGTATTGGAGATAAACTTATATCTAGAAATCTTCCCTATGAATTCTGGTTTGATGGCAGGTATTTAACGCCATGTATAATCTTGAGAAACTATTGGTGATAGAATTGGCATCTTAGCACATTCCCTAAAGGCCCATAGAGTCTTCCAACATTTTTCTGGTATTGTTTAACAATCAGGTAACCTAACAAAGAAAATTTGCCAAGTCATTATTTTCGATGAATAGGATTGATGATGAAGGTACAAAAATCACTGGTTGCCATATTTCTCAGATATTTCAGTATAAATCAGGTTAGATTAGTTAAATTGAAAACCAAATATTTATTAGAAAATCAGTATGACATAATAGAATAAATAGTAGGAGAACGCCAATTTGGATAAATTCCCTAAGAGTTCTTAAATGTAGATTTTATACCATATAGTTGTTACACAGGATAGACATGGGTATTTATTTTGATTTAAGTATTGGTTGACCTGTTCAATGTTCCTGGTCATAGGACAAGACCACAGACGAAGTAAGATGAGACTAAAGTTTCATGTTCCAGTCTTCCCTGTGAAAGTCTCTCCCTGCCTCTTTGATGATGTCTTTGGGGGTCTATACTCCTTTCTAAAGCTTTATATTTTTGCAACTGAAGATTTTTATTGATTTCTGCTGTTTATTATTACAACTTTTTTTTAATATATTTTATTGATTTTTCACAGAGAGGAAGGGAGAGGGATAGAAAGTCAGAAACATCGATGAGAGAGAGACATCGATCAGCCGCCTCCTGCACACACCACACTGGAGATGTACCCACAAGCAAGGTACATGCCCCCGACTGGAATCAAACCCGGGACCTTTCAGTCCGCAGGCCGCCGACGCTCTATCCACTGAGCCAAACTGGTCTCGGCTATTATTACAACTTTTAAGGCCTCCTTTAGCAGTCCTAGTTCATCTCTAAGAAGACAAGTTAAAATAGGGCAGTGTCATGGGCGGACATCAGAATTATCCCAAGAACCTCAATAAGAGAGAGAGGACGGTTAAGTTAGGTTAAGGCCATATGCAAAGTATGTGGGACTGGAGATTAGAACTTTAAGTCATAGGTCACATTGGCTCACCCTGGGCATCTGGGTCCATGGAAATTTCTCGTGCCCTTTGTTATAGTTTGCTCTTGAGGCAAAGTAAAAACATGTTAGTAGGCTTCTGAGCAGGTCACTGACACGGACTAGAGTGTCAGCAGCTGAAAGTTCTAGTCTTGGCTATAATTTCTCCTATGAGCTTAAGCAATTCTCTTGGAAAAATAAAATGCCTTATTTTGAACTGACAAAGTGGTATTGATTTCTTTTACATTCTATCTGCTTCTTTTAGCAGTCTTAAGATTTTTTAAAGCATTCTTTTAAGGTATTTTATAGCTTCTATTTTATTTAGAGTGGAGATCCAGGTTTCAAAAGTTAAGAGAAAATGGTATACTTATGAAAAGGGCTTTAGAAAACTGGTTCAATGACTACAAATCCTAGTTTCTTTGGTCACCTCCTGCCAAGGCCCCAAATTCTTGCTTCCTTGTATAATTTATTTCAAAGAAATAATTTGGTCACTTTAGGATTTTTTTTAAATGTTAATTGCTAGTATTGGGTTCCAAATGAGTGACTTGACAAGTTAGAGTAACAAGCTACTTCTGAAATATTCTTAATCTATTTTGAGTGTGGATACCTTTGCAACTAAGAACCCTAATATGTAGTAGTTTTGTGCTTTTACCTAAAGATCTATATTAAAGATATTTTACAGATGGAGGTATGTCAGTGTTTGATGTGGAATTTTATGGATTATAGTGACTAGTCCCTGGTGAGATGTAAATTAGTCATCTTGTCCTTGAACACTTGCACTGTGGGCTTGTGTGACCTTCTCTTAGGGCGTCTATTTTATTGTGATTCTCTAACACAACTTCTTTTAAGGAGATTCCCTGGTCCCTTTGGCCCAGTCTCCCAATTGCTCCACTGTGACACTTAGAAGAATATTTATGTACACCCAGTGAGAAGGTCCGTGTTGGCTTTAGAGATAGAGCACGTGGAGCTGGCGTCCTGTGTTCAGGTAATGTAGTAATAGGAATTAAAAAAAAATACAGATGTGGACAGTCACACCAACAATAAGATTCAGACGCAAATCTGTGCAGAAGTCTAACCATGCCATTTGAAAATTATTAACTACATCATATATTATCTGTAGAGAACTCTTAACTTTTTTGTTACTTTCCTTTCTTGATTGATAGGGCTGCAAATTGTGTGATACTCTCAAAATAGACAATAATTGAATTCATGCCACTTCATTATTAGGTATCTATTTTCTTCCCAGATTCCTTTGGCAGATAAAACATGATTCTGGCCCCAAAGTTTCTATTTTTAGGGCCTTCTCTACAATTATTAGAATTGGGCAGAATTCTTGCATTCTATAGCTAATGCCTAATGCTAAGTATCATATTCATGGTACTACTAGGAATGGTGATACATGTATAACTCATTACAAGATCATACACAGGTTAATTTTATTCACTTCGTTTCATTGGATCCCACCCAAATGTCTATAAAGGTTTAGATACCAGTTTCACCTCCTATAAAAAATATATATATTTTCCTACTTGAGTATTTTCAGTTACCTTCCAAACACTTCATGAAAAAGGTCTAGAGCACGTGTTCCTGGGTTACAGATACTAACCTGGCAAATTTGGCACAGAGAACATGGGCTTAATTTAACAGCCCATAACACTGTTTTTAGCACAGTGAGCTACCTACCCAAAGGAAAGCCTATAAAACTGGGTAGTCGATTATACCAAGTCGAACTATACACACTCTTAAGAATATGCATCTTGCCAGCTCCTGCTAATCCCAAGGCAGATGAAGAGGGACACGTGAAAGCCCCAGAGCTAAGTTTTGAAAAAAATGTACTTTTGGAAAGTTGATAATTAGAAACTAAAAAGAAGATAGTACAGTTAGGAAAATATTGTAGGCCTGCAAACCTTAGTACTGTAGTATCCTAAAGACATGTAAAAACTTGAATCTAATGTCTGAAGGTGTTTACTTAAGGGTGTGTTTTTATTTTATTTTATTTTTTTTGAGGCAACAAATGCACACATGGCTCAGTTTTTATAAAAATTATCACTGTTCTTAGAGTCTATTGCTTAGGACTAAGCCAAATAATTTGAAAATATCTCTAATTCTTTATCTGCCAGATGTAACATTTCAGCCATGACTATTTTATTTTACTCTTAAATATATAATTTATAAATAGAAGCAATGTTGATAGACTGGTTTAACTCCCTTCTAGAAATAAATGACTCATTCTGGATTGCATGTGAGAGCTTCAAGCTGCTCTAAGTAACAATCCGCGACAATGAGAAAATTGTTATATTATTCATCTAGGCAGCAGGAAATTTTTTTAAAAAAGGCAAAGCCTGCTCCCTTAGTAACTGGGACCTTTTATTTATAACATCACTGATGGCAAACTTTAGGATTGCATCAGTTCTGAACTTTGAGCAAACGGACATACTTCTTACCCCCTCATTTTTGTACGTTATACATTGTTGGTCATTTAAATGCAGTTGAATATAAATTAATTTTTAAAAAAATAACCTTAATTTTGTGAGTGATTTCTCCAACAGAATCTGATATATTTTACATTAATTTTTTTTGTTTGCAATTTATTCAAAAAATATATATTTGCTTTAAAAATGTGATTTTCCTTTTAAAAGAAAACCCTTGGAAAAGGGATACCTTTTTTAAATACAGGAAATCAAGATCACCTTTGGAAGTTGTCTTTCCCCATCATATCGTCCAGTAAAAGTGGTGTTTGGGAGTTATCTTTCCCCATCATATCGTCCAAGTAATCTGGAAAATTTAATGCCCACTGCTGAACTCCTTGTTTTGAAACTAAAGAGAAGAGTAGGGATGGAGGGAGGAAAAGACATTTTTAACGGGGAAATTATTTAGACATGCAAAGCTAGTTTCCCAATGAGGAAAGAGCTTTGTTAGCAGTGACTGCCCAGATCACATGCTGTAACCTTTTGACAACTGAGTGTCTGCTGGAGACGGCTGTGAGAGATGACCTTTTGACCTAGGAAGGAATGCTGTGAAGGTGGGGAATGTACTGTTAGCCCAGGCCCCCCAAGAGAACTTGGAAAACAGTTCCAGCCACTCTGCTCACGGGATCCTAACTTGGTTTTAGCTTTGAATTTGCTATTAGATGCTAAAAACTTGAAGGATTCTCCTAAAATTTTTCCAGACCTTTACTATTACTCCTGCCATCTGAAATATGAGATTCTCTATAAACATATGTTGCAAGTGGCTTGACAAATCAGCTTTATTCTTGCCACCAGCTCATGGGCCAGAGCACATGTCTTTGACCTGTTCTCCTGTGGGGACTGAAGCTTATGCACATTGGCTTGGGAGGCCTTAGGTGGGTGTAGGGGGAGGTTGTGGGGGCAGGTAGAGAGAATAAGTCCATTACCCTAAAAGCATTCCCAGTAGCAGTGATCTTTGTAGAGACAAAAATCCATTGTGCAGGGTTGTAACCTGAGAAACTTTCTGTTATCGCACTTGCTCTCCTCACCAACATTGATCCCGGTACATGTGACCCTTTGAAAAGGAGCACCGTGTTGGTGATTCCTCTTATTACTAATCAGCATTGTGTTGATAATGGCCATTTATATATGGTTGTACTCCATGCCCGTTGGGTTAGTAGGCGTTCCCGAACTCACTGATGCCATCTGACCAGGTGTCCTCAGATTATTCTCTTTACCCTGTCTTCTGTCATTCCTTTTGATGTTCTCTGTGAAAACAAAACAGGGAGCTTAGTGTTGTTGAAAATGCGACAGCACAAATTCTGTTGGGGAAAGGCAAAAAGGACAAAAAAGCCTGGTAAACCTTGAAGAAAATAGGTTACTCCCTGTGCCCCCCTCAGTATCACAGTATGTCTGTCTGTTGTAGCACTGATTTCTCAGCTAGGTGGGTCCCAGGAGACCCCCACGGAGCCCTGCACTGCTCCCGGAGCTGCAGCTGTGTGTGTGTGGAGATAGGGGGAGGAGGGGGGGACGTAGTTTGTGCGAATTGTTCTTTACCTTGGTCTGGGTTCAGAATAGCAGCTGCACTCCGACTTTGTGTGTGACAGCACAAAGGCCAGCAAAACTGAAAAGCAAGTCAGCAAGTAGAGAGACAAAAGCAACGATCAGCTAATACAGCTCCACATGGCCTGACTAATTTATGAGAAGAAAACTGTTCTGTTCATTGGATCAGCACTCTGAGGGGGCAGGTGGAATCGCAGGAAGTTTTCATTGACTCTCCTGAGCAACTAAGGACGCCACGAGAGATTCTCCTCAGTTTGAACTTTATCAGGGTCTACGCTTAATCAATAGAGTATTGGAAAAAGAATTAATTACTAAAGCAGAATAAAACAGCTGCATTTTAAACTAAGGATCCATCAATTCCGTAATCTTCCAGTTACAGGCTAGGGGCCGTGAGGATTTGACTCGATGTAATGAGGAACCCGGGGAGTTTCCTCATGAACAGGCTGGGAATTCACATTAGCCTGGTTCAGCTATTTGTCATTAGTACAACTCATTTCTCCTCTCCTGCATGACAATGTGTATTTTCTGTGCTGTGGAACCCAGGACATCCCCCCATTCCTGGGAAGGGAGCACATGAAGACAGAAATCATTGTCACCCTGAAAAAGAGCCTTCACCTCGCTGGGCCTCTTTATTCTGGATGCTGCGGACCCCCATCCATTGTGTTCCAGGTGGGGGTCAGGGCCCTGCCTGTGGAAGACGTGGCTGGTAGAACCCAGCCTGGAAATATTTCATCTGTAATTTCCATATCGGTGGCTTTCAAGGAGGGCTAAGGAGGGCGATGGGAGATGAATTAGGTTTTTAGTGAGCTCATTAGAAAGCCAAACAGAGTTGAGATGGCGAGGCGGTGAGCGGGGCTGTAATCAGTTCTGCTCGCTTTGTTCCTTGCCTTCGGGACATTTCTCGAAAACTTGGTGGCAGGGGCTGTGGCGCAGGTGCTGAGCAGAGCGGCCGTCCTGGTGGCTGACTTGTTGATTTGTAAACCTCTTAATTCATTTTTTTTTGTTGTTGTTCAATGTAATCTTTTCTTTCTGAAGGAAAATTAGTTGAATGTTAGCCCTCTTTGCACTATTCACCTCTTAAATTATGCTCATTTTGAGGAGCTTGTTATGCCTGAATAAACATGAAATGACTTGGCATTTTCCCATCAGAGGCACACCCATTTTAACACCATGTATTTACCATTCCTGGAAATGTCTCATTAACTTCTGAAAATCTGCGAGCATGATATTTTGGGCTACTGTAACACACCTCTTGGCAGTCACAGAAGGCAGTTTGGTTAATGCCTCATAATATCCATTTTTATTCTCAACATGAAGAAAGACTCTCTATAGAAAACTGATGCAGTTTGCTCTGCTAATTTTCATGCTCATTCCAATTAATTTAACATGACCCAGATTTTCTTCCTCGGGCTCATCCTGACTAATTAGTAAAGCAACACCTAGAACAAGTTATGTTTAATAACATTGAGGAGCACTAGTTGTGAGTGGTTTTGATGCTAATAAAGATATTCACTGATGGGACAGATATTTTATGTCAATTATGGTATGTAATTTAGAAGTCCCAGTGTGCTTGGTCAGAGTATGGGAAGGCTAGCAAATCGCTACGGGAGATAATAGTGTTTTTAAGATTTCCGAAGTAAATAACCACCGGGACCAATAGCTTTATTTATTTATGGTTTTGGGGGGTACGCCTATTGGGTTGGTAATGAAAGGGGTGGAGCTGTTGTGTTACAAATTGGACCCATATTCACTGGACCTGAGCCTTCAGTACTTACTGAACCTTAGCAAGAGAAGAAAAGCGATCCGGGGCATCAGAAAGCAACATTTGTTTAAGGGGTAGGAGTGGTTTCTCCACCTCGGTGGTTGGGTTCCTTTTATCACATTTTTGACATTAAGATGAATCAATTTTAGCACTTACAGCCAGGGCAAAGGTGGTAGTGGCAGTGGCCCTGGGGGGAGGTTTGCGAAGTATTGTCTAGAATGGGAGTGGTTGAAAGCTACTTTCTCACAAGGAAGAGAGCTTGAAGGTAAGGCTTCAGGGAAAAAAAAAAAGCCACAGAGGAGAATTATTATGTATCCCCTCTTCACAAACATTTCTTCAGTGCCCTATGTATGCTGGGCACTGTTGTGTGTGCTGGGAGTGCAGAGTGATAATATGACAGAGCTCGAGTCTGTCCTCATGATGTTTATATTAACATGTACATTTCCTATTGCATATTTTAAATTGACAGACTGCCAAAATTTCAACCAACTGGATGATTCAATAGAGTACAGAAATGTTATGATGTTTTATGATGATGGGAAATTCTGGATAGATGGGCTCTGAAGCCTCCTGGGAAGCAATGCCTTACAGTGTTGTAAGGGTGTGACTGTGAATCTTGTCTCTGCCACTTACTACTTGTATGACTTTGGGCAAACTGCTCGGTCCCTTTAAGCCTCAGTTTCTTTATGTATGAAAGGAAAATCAACCCTGATAGGATAGTGAGAATTGAATGAGGTAATTCACAATCAAGGGCTTAGCAGAGTGTCTGGAAGAGAATAAGTGCTCAATAAATATTGTGTGTGTGTTGTTTTTTTTTTATTAATGTTGCTGCTATTATAGGAAACATTTAGAGTGAACATTTCTCCAGAGGCATATAATAGAATATACTCTAATCATTTCTCAATGCTAATTGCTATGGTTGAAGTTTGAAATTAGAATTGACAAAGATAGTTCCTTTTTCTGAGTAGTATTAACAGGCTTTTTGCTACCTCTCTATTGAAAAATATAGCAAAGTCTCCCACCTCCTAATTGGTTGTTGGTAAGTTTTTCATGTGTAATGTTTTGGCTCCTCATAGGCTAGGGTTTCGGTTATTAGTGTTTTTTTCCACTTTACCTTTTTATCTACTCGATATAGAAAGAGAAAATAATTGAAAGGCTTTGTAAAAGTAAGGCTAGACATATTGCTAAAAACAAGCATAATGAAAAATAGAAAAAAAAAGAAACAACCACATTATGATTGATGAAAACTGGCTATACTGCTTTATGAAATTGCCATGTTGATAGGTTAAAAATTGTCAAATATTAGTAATTTCAGATGGTTCAACTTAATAATATCCATAGACTATAAGTAGTGGGAAGTGCTTTCAAGGCAAGAGTTAGCATGATGTTAACTGTACTTGCTTTGTCTGTTAAATGGGGATAATGGTATATGCCTCTTACGCTTTGTTGTGGAGATCAAAAATTGGAAAAAATCATTTGGAAGCTGAAATCACTATGTAAATATAAAGTATTTTAATTCAACATCACATCTTTTGAAGTGTAGGACACAAGTCTCATAATAACTGTAATTGTTTTTCTAATGTTTTGTGGTTGCTGTCAACTTTACTTTCCAGCAAATAATATGTCAGCTATTGAGAAACTATATACTCTAGTGGGAATTGTATAGATATGAAATATAGTTTCAAAATGGAGTATTGCTCTAGTTATATAGTCATTTTCAGATTTCTGATTATTTAAATAATACACCACTTTTGGGAATTTATAATTTGCTTTAGAATCTTTAAATTTTAACATAAAGTAAGAGTCGGGATATAAATAGTTGAGGAAGTCATTACCAATTTTAGCATGATGTAAATTAGGCAGTTATCATTTAGCTGTGCTAAGACCCTCTGTTAGGAATAGTTTTACAATTATGAAATAAAGTTGGCCACCTCTTCAGTGATTACTGACTGGTGGTAGAAATTGTGTTATACTGGGTCAGCAGTGAATTCCTCACTCAAATGGTGTCGAGTCAGCTGGTTTTTAATTTGTTATCTTCTCAAGAGTGCATTCACAGACTTCATCACTGAGAAGAATGACTCCCTAGCCTAGTGTGATCAAGATCTGGAAATTCGTTGTATCAGCATATTGAGGTTGGACTGCTACTTGATTGGTGGCTCTGAGATCTGATCTTACAGCAAAGATGTCAGTTCTCCCATAGGCTGGCTTGCACAGGTATATGAAAAAAACCTGAGAGAATGACCCCCACCCCTTTTTTTTCCTCCTGGGAAATGGTTGAACCACTTTTCCTCCCAGACTAAGACCTTTACAGCTCCTGTTGTATCAGCTAACAGGGCCTGAATAAAGTTCACATTGGTACCCCTCAAGTTGAGTTTTCTGTCTTCATGACAGAATATAAGGGTGTACTATGGCAAACTCATAGCTCCTACTCTTTCTAAAATTAGATGGATGGCAATCCAGTGCTGTAATATTTCTTAAGTTGTGGCAAGCATGGCCTTTTGCTTTTGTGCTTTTTTCAAGTAGGAGTTCTAGAAGACAGTTATTTTTCTCAAGCAAGGGTGTTTTTCAGCAGGTGGTGACTCTATTTCCATTTTTTTCCCCATGTGAATGAGTAATTAAAAGAAATGAAAGAAGGAAAGGAAAAATAAGAATGAAATGAAACTCTTATTAACGATCTGATATGAGCCCAGTATCACATATCTCAAAATTCAGATGAATCACTTGACCATGATCAGGCATTAGTACGTACCCTATACATAGATTCAAAGCCATAAGGCAGTTCCTCCCCGGCCCCACACATTCTACTTTTTAAAATATTAATTTCACTTCCTATGGGAATACAGACTCTGGTGTGAAGTTGAGCTCGTGGACTTGAGTGGAAACCAGCTCTGGGACAGATTAGCTATGGACTGTAGGCAAGTTTCTTAATTGGAGTGGCTTCCCTCTCTGAAGATATTAACTGGTAATTGAAATGCCCAACTCTGAACTATCCTGCAGATGAGATGATACCTGCTGTACCTGGTACATTCTGTACTCCACAAATGTTAGTTCTATTCCATGTTCATATGAAAGATGCAGGGGTTTTCTGTAGGCCTGTAGTTGGCTGGCAAGGGTTCATCCTAACTCTGTATTTCCCACTGATTTTTCATCTTAAGGGTGCTTCAGAGTCTTTCATAAGTGGTGTCATTTTCCTCTGAAATTAACTAAGATCTCCAGCAGGAGACCTTTTCTATTAGTGGGAGAATGGGTTAATACTTAATTCCCCCCCCCAACAATTTTTAAAATATAATTTAAAAATTGTTTCCGAGGGAGGTCATATGGCCCAATGAATAAAGAATTACTTTTGTTGCCTTTTTTTAAAATTATTGATACCTTTTTGCAAGTTGAATAGTTCTTTGTTAATAGTACTTCTCATAATGGCAGTTGGCCAATGAGAAAATTATTTTTTGGTAAAATATGCCAAGTGCATTCTGACCATCCACTTTGCATCTTCGTAAAGTTGAAGAAAATAGCGTAAATGAACTATTTTGCATTGAATGTCTACCTTCAACATCTTTCAAATGCTGCCCCAAATCATTTTATCCTTTCAGAACTTTACCAGAATAACCTGGAGACTCCTATTCTCACCTCTGTGAATTGCATGCTATACTTTCCACTAAACTCTGTTTTATGCCAAATAACAGGTTTATGTAAATTTACCTACAATCTCCTCAACATTATTTTTTATGAACTTTATGGAGGTATAATTTTCATTCAAAAACTTCACCCATTCAAAGTAACCATTTAGTGAGTTTTGACAGTTGTATACACTTATGAGACCAGCACTATAATCAAGATACTGTAAGCTCTCATCACCACCAAAAAGTTTCCTATACTCCTTTATAATGCACTCTTCCCTCTATATCTGCCCTCAAGCAACCATTGATCTGTCTTCAGCTATTATAAATTAATTGACATTTTCTAGAATTTAATATACTTGGAATCATACAGTCTGCATTTTTTTGTGTGTGTTTGGCTTTTTCCATGTAGTGTAATGACTTTGAAATGTGACGTGTTGCAGGTAACAGTAGTTTTATTTTATTGCTGAGTAAGTATTTCAGTATATGGATACACTACATTTTGTTTATCCTTTCATATTAGTTCATTTTAAGAAAGGAAATAACTAACGTTTATTGATGTCACCTCTGCTGTGTCAGATATTGTGTGAGGCTAAATGTCTTGTGTAAAACTCCCAAGCTTGTTAATAAGCACTTGGCACAAGATGGTGATTTAATAAGCTATTACTCTTATTTCACTTTTCACAATTAACCCATTATGTATATGTAATTCTTCCCATTTCAGAGATGAGGAAATTAATCTCTTGACCAGGGTTACATCCAAACAATAAGAAATAGATCTGAAAGTTCAATACAAGATCTGTTTTATTCCACAGCTCATACCTCTTCTATTGCATCAACATTTCCCCACTCCCCCAAGGTTGTGTGCAGTTATGTAGGGAGAAAGGAGGGACAGAATGGAAGGGCATGGAGTATGTCAGAAATGATCCTCTGCTGTACAAAGTAGAATAGGTGATCAAAAAATAGAATAAACACATTTAGTCAAAGAAGGGTGAACCAAGGATGTAAGGCGCCCTTCCAAAAGCCGTGTGCCTCTGCTGTTAATGTCTTTGAAATTTATGAAACATCAACTCTATGACTAGTTTTCAAGTCTTGTAGACCAAATCCTAGATAGTTTCTGTTTACAACTTTTAGATATAAACCCACAAAAAATAAAGCACATTCCAAGAAATATGAGAGTCATCTATCCATTTATCCAATAAAAGGTTAGGTTCTGACTGCACTGATGGCATTATACAGTTCTGAGAAGGACATGAAAAAAAACATAAAAAAATATGGTTCCTGACTCAAAGAAGCTTATGTAGAAGAAATGTAAAAGAAATATAGAAGTGGTGTGTGTTTGTGTGTGTGTGTGTGTGTGTGTGTGTTTTAGAAGTTACTAGAGTTATTCTGATAGTTAAAGTAAACTTGAAAGAGGCAAATTATTTGGGCCAGCATTTTGCAATAATACAATGGAATGTGGAAAAGGATTAATTTCAGTATTAAGGTCAGTCTACTTTTCATTAGTGCATATTTTTGTAACATAAACATAAAATTCATCTTGATTGTTTCTGAGTGCATATGTTTGTTTATATGCAAGGTGTTGAGATGATTTTAGTGAATGGCCTTGAAATCACATTGTCTTGAAGCAATTTAGAAGAGATTATGAATATGTTCAACCTTGACTACCAGGATCTTATATTTGCTCCACCAGGTTTTTTTTATATGAGAACAAAATGTGTTCACTTAAAAAATGTAGCAGCCTGGCGTTTGTGACTCAGTGGTTAAGCATTGACTATTCACCAAGAGGTCGCAGGTTCAGTTCCCAGTCAGGGCACATGTCTGGGTTGCAGGCTCAATCCCTGGTAAGGGGTGAGCAGGAGGCAGAAGATTGATGTTTCTTTCTCATCGATCTTTCTATTTCTCTTCCCCTCTTCCTTCTTCTCTCTCTAAAATCAATAAAAACATAGCAGCTTTATTGAGATATAATTCTCATACTATATAACTCACCTCTTTAAAGTATACTATTTGATGGTTTTTAGTATTACAGTTGTGCAACCATCACCATGATCAGTTTCATAATGTTTTCATCACCCCAAAAGAAACCCCATACCTTTTGGCAATCATTCTCCACTTAAAGTGAACTTCTAGAAAACCCTGTATCTATCATTCTTAATTATATAGACTATATGAAGGATAATTAATTTATGCTATTTTAGATTATTTTTGGAAAGCAGTCATATTATTTGTTTTCCTTAGGTTTATTACATGTATATCCATTTGTGTTACATTACAAAAACATACTGGCTTGTTCTCAAATCAAAGTAGATTTAACTAAAACAATTATGCACAATAGCTACTTTTAAAATTTTAATAACTTATTTTATAAAATTCTTAAAACAAAATTGCAGAGTTTTATTAGGAAACTGTCATGTGAAAATGTTTTTAAAAATGTACAAATATTATTTTCTAATAATTAACAAATATGCTCCCATTCTGATGGGTTAATGGTTTAAAAAATATTCACCTAAAAGCAGTTATCAACTTCACAGGTACTATTGTTCTTTTTTCTGGATAAATTGTAACTGGCTTCCTAACAGTTTCCCAAAGGGAATGTTGATAGCTAGCTCAATCTAGTTCTCTTAGTAAGTATTACTATTATTGAGATAGCTGTCTCTTTGCATTATTTTACAATGCCAGTTGCAAAGTCACATTTATGTATGTATGTATGTATGTATGTATGTATGTATGTATTTATCCTCACTCCAGGATGTGTTTTTCATTGATTCTAGATATCGAGGAAAGGGAAGGGAAAGAGAGAGAGAAAAACATCCATGTGAGAGAGAAACATCAATTAATTGCTTCCCATATGCATTCCAAATGGGAATTGAACCAGCAACCCTTCAGTGCATGGTAAAATGCTCTCACCAACTGAGCCATACTGGCCAGGGCACAAAGTTATACTTTTATTAAAATATTCTTTTGTTTTGATTTTACAGTTGAGAAAGTGAAATAAACATTTAATCTTTTTGTTTTTGTTGTGCTATTTGAAATAATACAAATTTATAGAGAAATACCATATTAAGAATTCAGACTGATCTACTCTTTGATATTATACAATGTATTGCCCCTATTTTTGTTTCAGATAGCACATATGATAATGAAGTAAGGATCCTAAAAATTGGATGAAAAAATTACTGCTCCAGATAGAACTTTACTTTCCTATTATAACTCCTAACAAATAGTATTGGTTGGTAGATAGTGTTTCATTTCATATAAAATTGTGCTAAAAGAGACAATAAACTAGAAAACCTTACAGTTAATGATAAAATGAGAATATTATCAGTGTATACTAAACATGTAGGTTGGATGTAGTTAATACATTCTTGGGAACAGACTAATTATATTCCAGTTTTAGGCAACTGATTGATGTAGGTTGGATGTAGTTAATACATTCTTGGGAACAGACTAATTATATTCCAGTTTTAGTATAAAATGTTAAAAATACATTTTGTATCAAATGACTTCAGTAGGAAATTCTTTTTGCAAATATAAAGGCCATATCTTCCCTCGAAAGACCTGTTGATTCAGAGATGTTAGCCAGCTATCTTTGCTAAAACACTTTACAATGCTAAAAATAATCCACTTCAGTTAAATATGGATAGTTTTAAAAAGAAAATCCCAGTTAGACTGTAACAGAAGGACATTTTGTGTGACAATATTTTGCATGATTAAAAATTTAAGCAGAATAACAGCTATTTATATTTACAGTTACATGAGAGTAATTACTAAAGCAGACAAAATACTTAGAGCATAATTTAATAATGTTTTCCTCTAGCAAAGGTGCCAACATTATTTGCATAATTTTCACCATTTGTACGGAAACATAGCTAAGTGACATGGAGAAGACATTTCGCCCCAGCCACCTTCTTTCTTTTGTAGATATGTGGGGAAGAGACTCATACATCATAACAACCCATTTTTGTGTGATTTCCCATAAATATCATGACCCGTGTGTCAAACCATTAGGTGAAAGAGATGTATTCTATTCATACTTTCTCTTTTAGGGTCAGTCTTTCAATGACCAGCCTAAGCCCAACTTCAAGGCTCCTAATTATAACATTTACTGGTTCAAAGATTAACTAACCTTCTGAGAGGGGCATTCTGGGCTATTGGTAACTTGATCAGCTCAGTCTTCTCTTGGTCCCTCTCACTCTTTGTATCTCAGGAGGGAGATGATGGTATCTGGCACATTCCTAGGATGACTGGAAGATAGCAGCCTCCTGTGTTTAGGGCTGAAAGATTGTGAACTCTGTTAGCTGAAATGCCACTCTGGGGAGGTGAACAGAACATTACAAAAGCTTTAGCTGTAGGTAGTGGAGTGCAAGTAGAGTCAAATTTGAGAGCTGGGACTTGAGTGGACATTTGTCCCTGTTTCTGCCTTAATAAAATCTGAGTGTTAACTGTGGAAAAGGGCATTGGAGAGATCACTAAAAATGAATCATTAGAGTGCCCAGAAGAGCTTTATTATGATGTACTGTGAATAACTTCAGAACCTACTCGTACTTTTATACGCGCTTATCAGTTTAACTGAGTAACAAGTACATTATTTTATCCTCTACCACAGAGATTAAGCAGTCTGCTGCATTGTAATGTCAAAGAAATATACTTTTCTACCAGCTCCAGTCAGTAGCCTTTAGAGAATTCTGTGGAAGGTTAGGGGGAGGAGGTATTCTTTCTTGAAATAGTTTTAAAAATTCAAGTGAAATATATAAATGAGAGCAACCAACTTAAGTGAACCAGAAGGTAAGAGTGTTGGAAGCTTTCGTCCATTTCTGTTATAAAGGATTAGAGAGTCCCAGTCAATAAACAAAGCCACTTTATGGCTCCTGACAGGTAAATCGAGGGGACTAATTTGGTCAAGGACCAGTACGAGGATGTTTCTGTTCAACAGTTAACAGGATTCAACATGATATGGAAAATACAGGCATGCAAAACTATACTACGCCGTTCGCATTGCCAGCTAAAGCCTAAAACACAGCCACATTTACATATGTGTCCATCTGTCTGTTTTTACACTTTATTTTTCCAACCAGTGGGTGAAGTAGTTTTCATCCAAGATGCACTCTGAAATTTTTTTTCGCCCACCCCTTTCCATTATATTACAGGGATGCATATTTTAAAGTGCATGTTATTTGTCTCTGGACACACATTTGCACGGCCTTGGCTGGTTTTCCGCTTCTCTTCTGGAAGGTGAGCTCATCTTCGTAGGCCTCCGCAGTGCAGCTGCTGCACCAGCCAGGTGGTCTGGGGATGGCTGAGTTAGGGCGCAGCTTGTTGCCTTGTCCAGGTTGCAGAACACCTCCATCCACTGCAGGCCAGGGCCAAGCTGCCCGCCACAGTCCAGGGCGAGCCAGTGAGAATGCAAGTGCTTTGGGCCTCCTCAGTGGAGAGCCTGGTTAAATCCTGTGTAAATAGAGGGAGGATAACAAAGAATGAGCCCCTGCAGCTCTGAGCATTTGGAGCCATTTGGGGCTGAATTTGCTAAATGCTGCTTATACCGCCTGAAAAGTTGAAGAGAAAGGAGCCTAAAATCCCCTCTTTTTTCCCCTTTCTGCTCCTGCCTGGGGGGAGGGTGTTCAGGACCAGGGAAGCCTGAGGTAAGCTGATGAAGACTTGTTTTTTCAGTGCTCTTTTGAGTGTGAAAAAGGTGGCTTGGGTCACTGTCCTCTTTAATGTCGGAAAATCCACACAGTTAGTAAATGTTGCATGTAAACGAAAGCATTTCATCTCTTCTGCTTCCCTCCATGCTAGTGGGCCATGAACTAGTCACTTGAAAAATCACAGAAAAATTTCACTTTAACGTGTCCAGACAGTTAAGCACAGCAGGAGAGTAAAAGAGATCAGTAATTAGCAGGTCCTGCTGCTGGCCTCTCGCCCCTCACTCTCCCCACATTTCTGGGTCTGCAGCTTCCCCCGCCCCCCAAGCTGATCTAATGTGAAGAAAGGTAAATCGCAAGTGGAAAAAGATTTACTTTGAGGATGGCTGCTGCTACTGCTGCTCCTCCTCCTCCTCCTCCCTCCACCCCCTTCCTCCTTCTTTTCTTCTCCTCCTTTTCCTTCCCTTCTCCTATTTCTCCTCTTCTCCCTTCTCCTCCTCCTTTGCCCTCTTCTTTCCCTCCCCTCCTCAACCTTCTCTTTCCACTTCCCATCTCTTTTGAAACCATGATGTAGGTTCCTCAGTGGAATGTCCTAAATTAAACTCTTGGAAGGTAGTCCCTGAAAGAAAATATATTTTGACTTTTAGTGCATTTTAATCCTGTTTTCAGAGTACTTCATTAAGAGGGGGGGAAAAAAAGCATCATGAACGGATGGCAGAAAACGAGCTTGTAAAGAACTGTGTTGTGATCCATGGCTGCATGTTACTTCGTTTTTAGCTATAATGTTCCCGGTAATCTGAATAGCCTGGGCAATGGGCAGCCCACTCTCTCCCCGCACTCTCTTTCCCATTAGAATAGGGTTTGAGATAGAGTACTGTTTTCATAAACCATATGTGACATGTGTCTCAGATGTGTAAGGACCATCTTCAAGGAGGGTCATGCACATATGTAAGCAGTAAAACACTAGACATCATCATACTCCCACTGCCCATAAGGCAGGGAGAAAGAAGTGAGGGAACCCAAGGCTTTGGTGGCTAGTGGAATAGGTTACCTGAGCCAAGGAATCTTTTTCAGGGGCACTTTTTTCAAAGCAGGTGACATTCTCATAGGGTCCTAATAATATATCTAAAGGGCTTACTGCCAATTTGTCCATTCCACTCACATTTGAGTATTTACTCTTTGTCAGGACTTGGAATCAGAAATGAATCAGATACAGCCCCTCTCCCCCCTCTACCTTGAAAAATCTCATAGTCAAATAGGACAAATTAGTAAACAGATATATTGCAAAACAGAAGAGTAAATATAGCAAAGGCAAGAACAAACTGCTAAAGAAGCAAAAAGCATATATCCTACTTTGTTTTTGGGGACTGGGGAAAGCCTTACAAAGAAAGTTCCTTTTCCTCCGGATTTTGAAGTTTGAATAGGAGTTTGCCTGGACAAAGGAAAATGAATGGGAAAGGGGGGGGGGCAGGAATGTAAAAAGGGCCTTCCAGGCCAAGAGGAAAGGACTAAAGGCATGGAATCTTGAAAGGTCTCTTGGCTCAGAAAAATCTTTTAAAATTCAACAGATAATCCTATATCAAAAATTTTATTTAATATTTATATGAAGTTTAGATCTACAGGGAGTAGTAATGATCCTGTATATAGCAGATATACCTGTTTGGTAAAAGTGTGCATCTGCTTGTTTCTTGGTTCATATTTCCTTTTATTTATTTTATTTTTTGAAAAATTTTATGCATTTATTTGAGCCAAAATGAGGACATATTTCTGGGAGCAAGATCTCAAATGCTCCTCATATTTACTTTTAAATATGCTGTCATCCACTATCACTTTGGGACATAAATGTGAATAAACAAGTCCTCACTCCTGAGGGTTACTTTTTATGCAGTGAGGCTAATCCAGAACCTCGCTTCACTTTTCACACTTTCTTGCCCTCTCATAAGTTTAAGGAAGAGGGTAGAGGGCGTGCGCATGGTCTTTGGAGGACAAACACCACTCTGCCACTGACTGTGTGACAAGTTATTTTCTTTGAGTCTAAGTTTTCTTATTTGTAAAAAGGGATTGATAATAGTAGTTATTTCATTTACTTGTTGTGAAGATTAAATAAAAACTCGGACATTGCAAGTGCCCAATGAACGCTACTTGTGATAATGATGATGATAATGAAAATAACATTATTGATAAAAATGAGGGCTCTGTGATCTAGAGCTAGAGAAATGGTGTAGAAAAGGGACTACTCGATTTAACATCAGATAAAAACATTTTAAGAACTCTCTAAATTAGTGTATGTATATGTATGCATATTTATATTTGAGTATAGGCAAAAATATGCAGTTCATCTACAAATATATTTGGACACTTGTGTACAAATTGGTGAATTATTTGAAATAGGTACATTTTAATTTATATACACCTAGATTTATAATCACATATATATCTATTTATTCATGAAAAGACTTAATTAATTTCTGGGAATAGATTGTTTGGAAGATGTGTGTGTGTGTATGTGTGTGTGTATATGTATGAAGTTAGTAAATTTACATTGCACAAACTGAAAATGGTAACATACTGTGTTTCTATTTATCAATGATGATGGAAGGAAAAGTCATGTTCTTTCAGGTGAAATATTCTTCTTTAAAGAACATATTTTTGTATAAATGTATTGAACTATGAAACTTGGTCCAAAACTTGGAGAAGTGAGGATTAAATAACACACCACCAATTTATCAAAAAGAAGTACAAATACCATTAACTATTAACAAAACTTCATGTTCCTTTGTCCTGATTATTTCTCTGAAAGTATAAAATTGAAAGGGCAGTTTTAGATGTTTGTAATGTGACAGTGAACCAAAATGTCATAGAAACCTTAATCTATTTTTCAAAAAGTGACTTGGAGGCAGAGGAATATCACACTTTAATCTCAGTTCTGTAGAGTGTTTAACAGCTTTCACAGTGAGGGCATCGCAGCCCATGGGCT
Organism: Lasiurus cinereus; assembly: GCA_011751065.1. NCBI lineage: Eukaryota > Metazoa > Chordata > Mammalia > Chiroptera > Vespertilionidae > Lasiurus > Lasiurus cinereus. The sequence continues at coordinate 62,824,123 of JAAGEH010000076.1, forward strand.
CCTGACTGAGAGTCTATCTCAAATGTTTGGAGCATTTCTGGGCTCTGAAAGTTAGTCTGTTGAGGTCCATATAAGGGTCTCCACTTGGACCGCAATACATTTATTACAAAAATGCTAAAGACTCTTGCTGAACTGAATATATTTATATCTTTTACAGACACTGGCTTACTTTTGGGAGGAAAGTTTGCACATTTCTGTTTGAAATGGGATCAGCCTGGCCCAGCTCTAGCTCAGTACCCACGCTGGGACCTAGCTCTAATCTCTTTTCTGCACTTAAACCTTTACATATAGGATCAAGCTTAGAACTGTCCCTGATAACAGAGTTCAAATGAGGTAATGCTTTGAAAAGTAAAAGGAAATCTACAATGTTAATGTGAGAATAACACTGGGCTTGAAGTTGCCTGGACTCCAGTTTATGTAACCACATGTAACTGTGAAATCTTGGGCAAGGATTTGACCTTCTTCAATGCTAAATGTCTGTTTTTTTTTTCTCCTTTGTTTGTTTGTTTGGGATGGGGAGGAGGGAGAAAGTTAAAAAAAACAGACTAGGATCTTGGTTGTTGCATTACATTTCTGATAGGTCACATCCCAGTGGGTTTGAACTCACCATAGCACATCATCACTCTATCATTTCTTTGTTCCACGCCAAGCAATTGATATCTAAAATATAGACAGATTTTTGGCTAAATGGAATGAGACAATATGCCAATGAAAGGAAGTGGTGTCTTTTTGCCTGGGTAGTTTTTCATGACCAAGAATTTTACGGTATGGGAAGTTCTGCTTTAGAATCATTTCAGGATCCTCCCATAATATGCCCATATCTTTTCTTGATTCGCTAGCTACATGGCTACAGATACAGATTTTGCCTTCTCCCTGATAGCCTGCCCAGAGTGTAATGTGCTCGGCTGTGGGAAAGTTGTGTGGCTTCCTCCAGCACATGCCTGTAAACCCAGCCAGAGAAGGGGGCCCAGAGACTAGCTTCAGGCCTTTCAGATGATCACCAGCCGGGGCCGGCTAGCCAGTAACCTCTTCTGTGCTCTATAGCAGGGCTTCTCAAATATGAGTGGGTGTCAGCGTCCTCTGGAGTGCCAAGGGACACTCATATTGTTGAATCCCACTCCCTGAGTTTCAGGCTCAGTGGGTCTGGGATGGGGCCAAGAATTTTCATTTCTCACAATTTCTTCACCAGTTTGCATTTCTCACAATTAAAAGTATGTTTTTACTGATTTCAGAGAGAGGGCAAAGAAGGGAAAGGGCAAGAGAGATAGAAACATTGATGAGAGAGAAACATTCATCCAGCTGCCTCTTTGATGAGAGAGAAACATTCATCCAGCTGCCTCTTGCACACACATCCCCCCAACTGGGGATCGAGCCCACAACCCAGGCATATGCCTTGACTAGGAATTGAACCAGTGACCTCTTGGTTCATGGATTGATGCTCAACTAGTGAGCCATCCCAGCTGGGCTGATTTTCATTTTGAGTGTCAACATTCTATAGCTTTTTTCTTCCTGTTTAACCCTCGCCACCAGAAGGTTAGGAGGGGCTTCTTTATGTTGGCTAGTATGTGTGATGGAAAGAACACCATGGCTCTCCTACAATGAATGAGGCTCTGGCCAGACTATAGGTGCTCACCATGACCACTGGCCAGACTCATGGGAGTGAGGTAGAATTTTAACAATCTACCTGTCCTGAGGTTGCATTTTGTTTCAAATTAGGAGGTCATCTAGTCAAGTGGCTTTTGAAAGCCAGTTTCAGCATTAGTTCTAGGCTGATTGCATAAGCAGAGTCAAGGAGCTTGTTAAAAATACAAATTCCTTGCCTGTGCCCGAGGATATTTTGATTCTGTAAGTCTGGGATGAGGCTTGGGGACCTGTTTTTAACAATCTCCCTGATGATTTTTTTTTCCACTTCAAAGTTATCTGTCCACAAGTCTTGTGTATTTCTTCCCATGGTCACACACAGCATATTCCAGCAATACAGCTATTTAGACTACTTTTGCTTAAAACTTAAAACTTAGACTGTGCCCTTAGTCAAAGGATTAGCAGTCTTTAGAAAGAGGTATACACCATTTTCCTCTTTATTCCACTTTTCATCATCGGAGTTGGCAGTGTGGGGGAAAGGCCTGTGATTCAGCCCCACAGAAGGGCCCTAATGGGCACTGAGCTCTTCTAGAAGCACTGTTCCTGGCATGTTTAGGAACATGCAAGGGCAGCCCACCTAGTCCCTTGATGCTATAATGAGTGTACTTGCCCCAGTGTGGGATAATCTCAAAGAGGGGTGTACCCTAGAATAAGCTTATTGGCAAATTCTGTCATTCACTTAACCAGCAGTTGCTGGGTACCTGCTCTGGGTCAGACATAGCAGTGTGCTCTCAGAAAAAAAAAGATAAGAAACAGCCCAGCCAGTGTTGCTCAGTGGTTGAGTGTCGATCTCTGAACCAGGAGGTCACATGCCCGAGGTTATAGGCTCAATCCCCAGTAGGGGATATGCAGGAGGCAGCCGATCAATGATTCTCATCATTGATGTTTCTATCTATCTCTCTCCCTCTCCCTTCCTCTCTGAAATCAATAAAAATATATTAAGAAAAAAAAAGATAAATATTTTTGAATCCTAATTTCAGATGCTGACACATACACTGTTATCTCCTGTACCTCCTTTGGCATATACCTCTGTGCTGGTATACACACCCTTCTGGGCACAGAAAGTCACTTGCCAACTATCTGGCATATGTGCACAGCCTGAAAACAATAGCCACATTCAGAGACCCTAACCCCAGCATTATCTGCACAATTTCATTTTAGGTTGCAGAGCACAGTTGCCTTGTTAAACATTTTTCTTTATGCTGTTGTTAGTCCTCTATGCTGGAGTTGGTTCAAAAATACATTGAAGGAAAGATGATGGTATTCATTGGATATTTGAAGAGGAGAATTTCTCTCATTATAGACATAAACACTAATATTAATTTGATATCTAATGTTTAGTATCTAGTTGTTATAAAAATAGTCACCTTTTTCTTTACTATTATTTGTTACACTGGATCCTGATTCAAATATTTTATAACATTTCTATAAAACAGCTGCTTTATATTAAAATTCATGTAATGATCCTATCTTCTCCAGTTTAAGTCAATCATCCAAAGAGGTTCAATCTTGCTCTATCTTTTCCTTGAGCTAAATATATTGAATCATATAGTTTGAAGGTGTGACTAGCCCTCTTTGCTTTTAAGCAAGAGAAAATGCACTGTGGAAACATGGTCTCTCATTCTTAAGGTCATTGATTGGTTAAAAAGGCAAATGCCTTTTTTTGGTTGAACTTCCTTCAATTAAGCCATTAACCTTGGAAAATAAGTATATTCAAAAATCTATCAGAAAAAAGCTAAATGAGATTTTAACAAAATCCTGACAATTTCAGCTTAAACATATACACAGAAACCATATGTGCTTCGAAAGAAATATATACACACAGGCATTGTTTACAGCGCGTGTTTTTATATTTGGAAGACATGGAGGGGAAAGCCGTTCCACACATACATTATCTGAAATGTACATCCAGATAGCCTCCTGGATTTTCCACGGAGACAAAGATATCTTTATCGGGAGCAGGCAGACAGACTGACCGACTTCAAACTTGCACTTGCAGTGTGGGTGTTTTTTTTTTTTTCTTCCTCATCTCCGGGTACTGCTTTTCAAAACCGCCCCAGGCTACAGAACAGCACCTCAGATCCCCAAGGCCCACTGCCTGGCTCCTAATAGCCACTCTCCATCTGTGTCACATGAGCAGCTGATGAGATCGCTCCAGTGTCTGTATTTGGGAGAGCACATCCACCCAGGTTAAAATGCTAGGGTTGCCAAGGAGCAGTCAGAAGCCATTAGTGGGGGTGAGAATTTGCCTTGCAGCAGTTTCTTGGCATGGTAGAAGCGTGTGTGTGTCCCTGCTCGTGCGTGTGTGGGCGTGCGTGCCTGTGTGTATGTGTGTGTGTGTCCTTGTGCAAGCAACCCGTTAGTGTGCATGGGTGTGCAGGGAGCACAGGCAGATGAAGGGTAGCCTCCGCCTACCCACTATTCAAAAGTCAAATGCCTTTTGTTTCCCTGCACTCTGATTAGTTCTTTGACTATTTGGGGTCCCTTTGACTCACTCTTTTTTTTTTTTAATCATAACAGACGGCAAAGAAAAAGAGAACAGCAACTTCGGGGTCATGCTCTAGTGTTTGGGCAGATGGAGGGGAGCTGCTTTGCCTTGGGGCAGGGTGGTTGTAATGAAGTGGCCTGTCAGTCTGTAAATAGTGAGGGTCATCTCTTCCATGTGATGGAGGGTATCGCATTGCAGTGAAAATGGAAATGTCAATAAAATTAATCTGCCGGCTCTTTGCTGTGGCTTTTCTGCTTCTCTGGTCAAAGAAGGTTGATGGGTTTTTTTTGGTGAGAAAGGAAAAGAACAGGTACAGGGAAGCCCATAGAGCAGACTGTGAAGTTGGAAGGCGAGGGGCCTGGCAGGCAGGATGTGGCAGTGTGACCCCATCTGCCAGGAAGGAGCGGGCCTGGGAATGGACTGGTGGATCTATGGCATTCCCCGGGATGCTGTGGAGCGGCCAGCTCAGGCTACATTGAGCACAGAGTTTATTGTTTTAGGCTTTCTTGGACAAGGTTTTTACTTAGCATGGGATTTATGGCATTTACTGCTAATGAATGTCTATTCTTAAATTACAAAAACCCTCATCTCAGCACAATTCCCAGATGTCCTTCCAGGACCCTGGCTTCTTAAACACCAGCGGGGAGCATAAACTCTCCACTTCTCTGTTTTCCTCTTTCGTGTGGCTCCAGGCTAATGATGTGCAAGGAAAACACAGCCATCTATAAAGCCCCAGTGCTGTCCCCGTATTCTTCATTTATTTTGCATTTGATTATGCCACAAGTCGGATCTTGTTTCTCTCCTTTTTTTAAAGTTATTAGTTCAAATATTAATGTAGGGATATGGCATATACTGCTGCTCTTGATTGATGCCTTCCCAAAAACAGGAAGACGTGCGCGTCTGAATTTTAAGAAAGTAGGGGTCCTGCAATGCCTTGCCGGAAGAGTTTTTCAGATACATAATTTAGATGCCCTCCAGGCAGGCTTTCAAGGCATTTTTGCCGGAGGGCAAGAAAAATAACTATGACTGTTAAAAAGTAAATGATTTTTGCTAATGCACAATTGATGCCCAAGAAAAGCACAGAAGAGAAAGATGTTGATAGAAACTTCTGATTAAGTGAGCACCCTACCTTGATGTGTATCTTTTTTTTTTTTTAATGATAATGATCCGAGGTGCAGGGAGCTACAAGTTTCATGCAAATGCTGAGTGCAGGGTCACTGAGGAGTGTGCAGCTGTGTGTGCTCTAGAGGTGACAGTTCTGGGAGGGGCTGAGCAGGCAGTGTGTTATGTGCAATGAACAGTGACACAGTTACTGTCACCTATGCAGGCAGCCTAGAATATATAGACTACAGAACATTTAACTTGATTACCCTACAGTCTGTGTTCACTATGGGCACGGGGATGCATTTTCTCCGAATGGGTTTTCTGATGGCGGTTTTCCCACATTGGACTCCATAATTGACAAAGAGCTACTGCACTGTGTCAAGCACACAATTATAATCAAATTAATGATACGGGCGAGTGTGAGACACACAAAATTAACATTTGAAGAGGCCTGGTTTAATTTTGTCTTTTACATATTTGTGTCTCCAATTATACTTTAATGAAAGAGACTATAGGCGCTAATGGATATCTCTCAACAAGCCACGCGGAGCTCCTCATTAGCTGCGCGTGGTTGTTGTCCCCCTTTCTGGGTTCTCTCTCATGTGCTTTCATGTCTTTCCACCAGGGGATGGTCTGGACAACAGCGTGGCTTCACCTGGCACAGGTGACGATGATGACCCAGACAAGGACAAAAAGCGCCAGAAGAAAAGAGGCATTTTCCCCAAAGTAGCAACCAATATCATGAGAGCGTGGCTCTTCCAGCATCTCACAGTAAGTCAAGATGAAAGAGAAACGAGTGTTGTTGCTTTTCCTCCTCCCAGCATGCTATACGGGCTCGTACAGGTTTCTCAAAGTTAGGTGCCAATTTCCCCGTTCTCAAAATCTGACGACCAGCAGAGCAGTTACGGTTTTATCAGCTCTCATCCCCCTTGAGCACCCTTTAGAAAAGAGCAGGGTTTTTTTGTTTGACTGAGCCAGGAATGGACCTTATTCACAATGTGGTGGGACCCTAAACATGTATAATGTATGTGCTAAGAGGTCTGAGAGCAACTGTAGGTAAAGCAGCCCAGGGACAAGGCTGTGAGGAGCTACCTCGTCAATCCATCCGCATTGCCGACCACACTTTTAACGAAGGCCACCTCCTCCAGGAGGCAGAGGCCGTGCCTGGCCACATGCGTGCACCTCCAAGCTCGCAGTATCAAGTGTGACTGTGATCTCTGAGGCAGCTTACAGACATGTCATGTGTCTATGTGACACACACAGAAGGTTATAGGTGCTATAATGCCCTTGTTTGTAAGATGGAGATTAAAGGTGTGGATTTTTTTTTTTTTAAGCTTTTCAAATCCGTTATCTTAGAATCTAACCCTCTTTACTTCTGGGAAAAGACCAACCATTTGCAACATTTTTAAAGTAACACTTTATCCTCCAGTTTGCAATCCGTGTTATGTGTCTGTCTATACTGTTGACTCTTAAGACTCTTGTGACCAAAAAAAAAAAAAAAAAATGACAATGTAGTGTTTACTGGGCACTCTCCTGTTTTCCTGTGCATTTGGAAATCCTGGGGGAAACGGTGACGATTTCAGAGGTTGTTTCTTGCTATCATATTGTTTTCAGGCCATTCTGTTGGGGCAGATGCTTTTTAAGAGCTGAAGGTCTTTGATTATCCAACTTGCGTGTTGCCATGCTGAATGACATTAGTTACAGTGTCATGGGCCCAGGACAAGGTTCCACTGTTATTTATGGCGGCGGCTGCCGATCCGCTCAGCCAGCAGGGCCGCCGAGGGCAAGGGGCGGAGGGGTGGCGGCGGGGAGGGCCAAGTGATAGATTCACGTTCCTAAATCGGCCATTTTGATGTAAGGACATTAGTAGCAAACTAAGGTGTATCGATCTGGCCTGTGGTGTCAGGATTAGCGGGGGGAGGTGGGGTGGTAGCGGGGGACCCACCGAGGCCACCGTGGCGGTGGTTATTCCTGCCTTGCAGCTCCGGCCATTTCAAAGGTCAGGGCCCTGCACTGACTCGGCTCAGAGGAATTAGACGGAACATGCGGTCTCCGGGCTGATTACTTAACCAAAGACAAAATAATGAGTCCTAAGCAAATACTGACTAATTGAAAGGGCTGTAAATCCATTACATATCGGTCAGGGATAATCAGGAGTATTTAATCACTTTTATCTATTCAGGAGCACTGAAGCTGCAACGCGGAGCCCCGAACCTTGCCATGTGGTTATTATTCTCATCATTATCAAAATTACTTCACAGCTGTTCTTTGCTACATCACCTCAGCTGGAGATTTACTAACCTGTAAAATGTTTTTAATCTGGAAGTCAGTCGAGGGAGTGGGAGGGGAGGGGCTTCTCATCTTTAACCGGGGGTTGTTTGGTTAGAGTAGCAACTAAGAAAGGCCCGTGGAAGGCTGGCAAGCGGCTTTCTCCCACGAGCTCACCTGTTCGGCTTCCTCCCTCCGCCTTCCTTCACACTGCAGCCTTTCTTGGCCGAAAACAAAGACTTCCACAACTGCTTTCCCAGCAAACATCTCCCTCCGTTATCAAAACCCATGCCCCAGCACAGTGGAATCTTAGAGGATTCATCTGCTCTGTTTACAGATGAGGAAGCAGACTCAGAAAGGGAAGTGATTAGCTCCAAGGTCAAGCAAGGGATGGCGAGGACTCAAGCTTTCCTTTTCCCCCCAAATCTAGGCTTTTCCCACCACTTTATGATGACTGCTCAAATCATTATCACCTTTAACAGTTGCATATAAATCTTTCAACCTCTGCCATCAACACAGAGTCAAAGAGGGAGGGGGGCTAGGGAGGAGCAAAGCACTGTTCTCTTGTTTGTAAAGCTTCCTGCTCCTCCAGCCTTTCCAAATGGAGAACTCTCTTTGTAGACAACTTTCTCCTTTACCCCTCGGATTCTGTGGTTTGAATTTCCCATGAACGTGGCCCGAGCCCTCGCTGGCTCTCGTGCCTTGCCCTGTCCCTCTCCGCAGGAACACACCCTGCGCCCTGGCACTGGTGACGAGTGGTGGGTGGCCAGAGGTTCCTGGGTCCTCTCTGTGGCTCTGATGTGCAAGGTGCTACCAAGACCTCTCCCCGCCCCACGAGTGCTTCCATCTAATTAACTGCTTACAAGGCTTGGTGCAGAATTCTCTCTCCAACGAACATTTTTTTGAGTGTCTGTCCTGGGAGTAGGGAGAGGAGACCACAGTGCCAGAGCCAAGAGTCCAGAACACTGGCATTTCCTTTTAAAAAAAAAAATTATATTGACTCTGTAACACTGTGTTACCATTTGTCAGAAATCACATTCCAGTGTGGGAGATAGGCACATTATCGTACAGATAAAAAAAAAAAAAGCTTCAGAAAGGGCTGTGATGGAAATGTATATACAGGATTGTGTGGTCAAACTGGCATTTCAAGTTCAGATTGCCTCCGAGCCTCAGTGAGGTTCCGTAAGTTCTCTGGATTGGCCATTTCCCTATTTTTCAAGCGAGAGGCGCAGGTGGCAGGCTCCTTTTCCACACTCACAGGTACTGGTCTGCTTGGTCCCAGCCTCTGGTCATCCTTTCTTCCTGTTCCTCTCCTCCTCCCCCCCTTTTTTTCCCACCAAGAGCTTCACTTTCCTCCTCCCCAGGGGCTTCTTTCACAGCACGGCCCTGTCATTACTTCCTCCCACCAGCTTTGTCTCCAGTCATCCTCTCTGTTCCCTCCTCTCTGCCTTTTCTGCACCTCCCTTGGATCCTAAGGAAATTCTCCTTGGCTTTCCCTTTGAAACCCTCTCTCTTCATCCAGACTCCACTCCCCCCCCCCCCCCCCGCCTCCACCCTCCAACTGCAGAGAAGAGGCTCAGTAACTTTGATGAGGATAGTCCTGTAAAACTTTTACTTTCCAATCTTTAATGAGCTGGAAGATTTATTCAGCTATAATTCTGAGCTCAGAAACCGAGAATAGAGACCCCTAACCAGTGACACGTTAATTTAGATTTCTTTTCTTAGTTGGGCACTAACAGGCATGGGGCAGTCCTTGGAAAGAGAGATGCCCCACTATATTTCTCTGTATTTTAATTAATTTCAACTTTCAAAGTGAAATGTTGGCTCTAGCTCACTGAAAATAGATGTAGTCTAAATTATTATTTCATGTAAATTTCTTCACAAGTACACGATTCAGTGTGGGTTCCTCCATTATTAGTCTCTTCAGCATTATTTCAAACTGGTTTGTTCTCTTTTGTGCAGTATGACCTGGTCTTGTATTACAATAATCCCCGATGTACCCTTTTTTTCTTTCTTTTTTTAAAAAGAGAGGCTAATTGAATTATCTCATTATTTTAATTTGTTAAGCAAATGTATTTTGCATCTCAGGATGTGTTCTTAAAGAAGGGGGCTGCTAAGGCTTTGCCCCCTGAATGGGCCATTGGCCCATTTTGACATTCATGCATTCATTAACTAGCAGAACATAAAAGAACTCTGGTTGTATTTTTTTTTTCTTCTTCCAAACACCCAACCAGCATGGAGCAACTTTTCCCAATAAGCCACAGGGGTCTCTCTACATATGTTCTCAACTGCAAGCTATTGTCACCTCTTCTGAATACCTCAAAAGGCCCAGAGAAAAAGGAGCCCCACCTCAACAAAGGCCAACTGTAGCAATTGTTCAGTCTCAGTCTCAATATGACAAAAATCATTAACCTTCAGTTTTCTTAGAAGAACAGGCTCCACTACAACTGTAACAGTTAAAACAACCTCTCAAATGCCTGTGCATCACCAACGTTAGGGGAAAAGGTAGTGTACTCACAGCTCATTGAGTGTATGGAGAAAGTATTTAAAGGAAACCCGCCGTGGCATTAAAAAGCACATACACACAAACTATTTGAGGAATTTTTATATTCAGAATTAAGCACTTTGAATTTGCTTAATCTGAGGCTAAGTAATTAGGTTCTATTTTCTAACTACTGATCTCCAGAATGTCTTTTAAGAAACCTACAATTATCTTCAAGAGACAGATCCATATATATATAGAAAATTCAACTACTAAAAATATTGTATATACTATTACCCACTCTTCTATTGGTTAAGACTACAGGGCTATCTATGCCTGGCTCTCAGACTAAGAAATGGAATGAAGATTGAAGAAAGAATAATCTGTTGAAAATGTATGTACTTCTGCTGGAAAGGACCCAATGGCAAAATAAGAAGAAAAAAAAAAAGAAAGAAAGAAAAAATCTTAGGGAAATCCTAGGGAAATGTATTCCTTTCACTAACACATGGAGATTATGATATCATAAAAGTAAGCCTGCCATTACAACTGTTTTTATTTTACTTCAAAGATAGTTAAAGAAAGAAACAGCAAGAAATCATACCCAGGCTAACGGTTTATTCATAACCATGAAAAACTCCTCATGGAAAGAAGCCCTTAGTGCGCTCAATTAGGCTCTCAGGCACCTCACTCACCACCTTCAAGAGCTCCCTTAGTTGTGCTGCAAAGAATATATTTGCTCATGGAATGAAAACGGGGAGTGCTCACACACAAAGACACCACTTGCTCATACCAGGTTCCGACTAAAGGTTTTCTTATTTGAAAACATAGGGATAAAGCTCACACTTCGGAGATATGGAGCTTCTTTCAAAGATACTAGTATGTGTACAGAATCAGAAGCAAATTTACTTAAAAGTGAGATAATATCAGGCAGCCTTCTTGAAGCTGCAGGTTCTGGAAACTCTGCCCTTTGTTCATGGCAAACGCTTTGTCCCACCTTTGGCTCTGGTGGTGAAGGGGAGGGGCACCACTCACCTCGCCTCTCAGGTGTTCGCTTGGTTCACTCCTGCTCTGTCAGAGTTTGCTTTATGGGGTTTTGTAAAAGTCTCTGTGGTATATAAAAATGTGTCTTAAGGTATTTTGCCCTACAGAGACAATGCACTCAAGTTATGAGTTATGAGTACATAGACCTCCACATTACATTACAGAAACTCCTGTCACTCCTCCAGTGAGTCCATCAAGACCATATGACAGTCAGCTTAGTGATATCATAGGAATATGTGTGTGTGTTTATGTATGTATGTATGTGTGTGTGTGTGTGTGTGTGTGTGTGTATGGATATATACTAGAGGCATGGTGCACAAAATTTGTGCATGGAGAGGGGTTTCCTCAACTCAATCTGCACCTTCTCTAATTGGGGACTCCTGGTGGGATGTCCGACTGTCATTTTAAACTGGCAGTCAGACATCCCTCTTACAATCTGAGATGACTGGCTCTTAACTGCTCACCTGCCTGTTTGCCTCTAACTGCTTCTGCCTGCCAGCCTAATCACCCCTAACTGCCCTTTCCTGCAGACCTGATGTCACCCCCAATTGCCCTCCTCTGCTGACTAATTTTGTTCTGATTGGTCAGTTTCCTATGCCAAAATCAAAATCTTCGCCTCCTAGGCAGCCATTGGCTCCACACAGCACCCAGATTTGAATCTCATTGTTTGGTTCCTATGCCAGTCAGCATCAAAAGCTCCACCTTCTAGGCAGCCATTGACTCCCCATAGCACCCAGATTTGGTTCTGATTGGTCAGTTCCTATGTCAACATCAAAAGCTCTGCCTCCTAGATAGCTATTGGCCCCACCCCAGCACCCAGATTTGGTTCTGATTGGTTGGTTTCAATGCCAGTCAGAGTCAAAAGCTCCACCTCTTAGACAACCATTGGCTCCCATAGCACCCATCTTTGGTTCTGATTGGTTGGTTCCTATGCCAGTCAGTATCAAAAGCTCTGCCTCCTAGGCAGCCATTGGCTCTCCACAAAACCCAGATTTGGTTCTCATTGGTCAATTCCATTGCCAGTCAGTATCAGAAGCTCAGCCTCCTAGTCAGCCATTGGTTCCCCACAGCACCCACCTTTGGTTCTAATTGGTCGGTTCCTATGCCAGTCAGCATCTCCAGGCCTATCTCTGGGCCTGATCAAAGAGGTGGGGCTTAACAGCTGGCCCTGTGGAGGCAGGGAAAGAAAGAAAAGCCTGGCTGCTGGTGAAGATCAAAAAGAAAGAGGGAGAGAAAGAGAGAGGTAAATACACTGGTCAACAGCTTCCCCTGATGCTGCAGATCAGACCCTGACTCACTTTCTGGGTCTCAGCCAACTGAGAAGTCAGTGCTGGATTGCCAGGCTGCAGCTGGGTGGCCCAGTGCTGACTTCCGGATGGTGTAGGTTTGGTCACAGCTGGGCCCCTTCCCAAGCCTAAAGCCTCCACTCCAGGCTTAGGAATCGGCACCCCCTGCCCCTCCAATCACAGGCTTGGCCCCCTCTCAACAAAGGCTTTAGGCTTGGGAAGGGCCTTCCCACTCTGACCAGCTGGGAGTGACCTGGGTGGGAGGAGGTTCCCAGTACTCAGGTATGTATGCAAATTAACCACCATCTTTGTTGGGTTAATTTGCATGCTCACTCTGATTGGCTGTGGGCATAGCAGCGGTGCAGTCAATTTACATGTTTCTCTCTTATAGGTAAGATATAAATATATACACACGGAAAGAGAGAGAGAGAGAGAGAGAGAGAGAGAGAGAGAGAGAGAGAGAGAGATTGACTGAAGTAGTCTACTGCCTTTCAGCTAGTTCTCTTCATCTTGTGTTGATCCAGATGGCTTTCTTTCTTAAATGAGGTGATACAGTGTTGCAGTTAAGACTACAGGACCTGGGATCTGAAACACAGCAGGTTTTTTATCTTGAGCAGTTACCCTCTCTAAACCTCATTTTCATATGGATAGAATGAGGATCATTCTAGAACCAACCCAGTTGGGTTATTGCAGGGATTAAGTGAGATAATATACAGCATTCAGCCCAATGCCAGGCTCTTGTAGCATAAATAACATAATGCAAAGTACCTATACTTCTTAATTTAATCTGGTTGAATGACTAGCAGGAAGCTTTGGCCAATGGAACTAGGTAACCAAAGTTACCACTTACTTTTCTGGGGGAGTGGAAAGGGGGAGACTAGGTTTTGCCAAACGAGTCCCCAGTGCCTCCCAGCAGGAGAGAACATAGTCTTCACTCTGCCTTCTAGATCCCTGTGCACATCTATGACTGCTCGGTGATGTGTGGTGACAGCATCTGGGAGGACTGCTGCGGTGGGAAGCCAGGGCATCCTGGCCAGCCTTCTGGGAAGGAGTCGGGTCAGGAGGGTGCTGGCTATAGGACAATTTGGAGTGCCTTCGCAGGGGCCTGCTTTTCGTAGAGAATGCTCCGTTCAGCAGGAAGGATCGAGTCTGTGAGCAGAATGTAGAGTCTCTGGCTTCCTCGGAGGGCTCAAGTCCAGGCTTTCTGGGAGACAGCACAGTATGGTTTTGTGAAAAGGGGCCACTGGGTGTGAATTGAGAAGACTTGGTTTGAGTTCTGTGATCTTGAGGGTAAGCTAGTCAACCTCTGAGCCTATTTCCTTGCCTAAAAATGAAAATAGTAAATGGTGTCCTGCATAGCTGGTCGGATTGCTGTGTGGCTCAGATGACAGTCCATCTGTGAGCCATCATGTGCTGCACAAATGTTGAGTGGGCCTTTTCGTTGTGTGCTTGGGTTCCCAAGGGTGAGAGAGAATGCTGTCCTCCCTGTTCATCTCTCCCCCGATTTCTCCACGTGTCCATCTCCACAAGGGTGTCCACGGAGACACCGTGATCACATCCATCATTGGACATCTTTTTAAAGGCCTCGAATGGCTCATCCAACCAATGTGTCCTGGACAGTCATTATTTCTACTTAGAAGTGGGTATCTTCATGATTCTGAGGTTGGTCTACTTAATACTAATTGCTATAGGCCAAATTAATACCAAATAGGAAATGTTTACCCGTACTGACAGAGTGAGAGATGGCCCTTCCCACAGACCACGATACAGATGTGCACTGCATACCAGTGGGGCTTAATGCCTGAGAAATACTTGTGTGGAAACGCATGTGCAGAACACTCAGCTGGAAAACACCAGCAGAGAGAGCTTCCCGCGAGCAGCAGCAACAGCAGCAGCAGCAGCAGCGAGGCTGCCCAGGCCCCAGCCTTTGCATTGTTTGCTGCTTGCCAGGAGAAAACATCTGTGAATTATTTGAATAGAATCTTATACTGGAGATCGTCTGAATTGGTGTCATCTCTGTTTAATTTCAGGAAATGATGTCACAATGCATTAAATAACAATGCTGGGTAATTTATTTTCCTGTGGACATGCTGTCCTAAGCATTCCTCTTCTCTGGCAATGTTTCCAATTAACTGTAAGCTTGAGCGTTCTTCTCATTTCATAATGATTTTGAGGGGTGGGGGCAGGAGATTGGGTGGGGGGAAGAGTGATCATTTCAGAGGTTGCCGAGGTTCAGAGCTAATGGCACATCCATCATGTCCTTATTGGGATAGGAGGGGACGCAACGTCGGGGCTATGATCACTGGTGGCCACCTACAATAGTGTCGGTGAGATGTAAAGAAAGCCTTACATGTTCTGACCCTGGGTGATTTTAAAAGCGACCTGCATACTGTAGCTTCTGCCTTTATCAAAGTTTCTCTGCACTCCCTTCTTCAGTAAAGAATAGAGGACATAAGTCAATTCCATGTGCCATCTGTCGTCGTTTTTACAATTTCTCAAATTAAAGAGACAGGCCAAAAATTTAATGTTGTATTGAATCCTAGAAATGCCTCTAGAAGAAATAAAATAGCAACTAAATTTAGTTTGTCTCTCTTGAGGGAAAAAAAAAATTGCATCCTGCTGTGTCATAGCCTTTTACTCAGAGTCCCAGTTTGGTGTTTAGAATTGGATTGTTAAAGGTTCTGCATGTGAAAGACTGATGTGTTTGGGGCTCAGCAGCCTTTGTCCACAGTCTGAATGACTTTGAGGTAAAGTCCCCAGTACAGTGATGCTGGCAGTGGCCTTTCATGGGGAGCTGCGATGTGTGGTCTCCTCAGTACAAAAACATCTGGTCAAGACATTTCAAAAGTACGTCAGACGATCCTGTTTAAAAAGAAGTTCAGCTGAGTTAGAGTAAAAATATTAAGTCCCAGATTATGAGCTACTAGCTGACAGACACATTTTGAAAAATAAGCTACTGAGAAGATTTGAAGAATGAAATGCTTATTAAATTGCCATCAAAAAGAAACTAAAATAATGATTAGCTCAAAGTTTACCACCCAATTTTATAAAATATTCAAACTATAATTGTTTAAAAATACGTTAAAGAATTTAAAGAAATGGAGAATTGAGAACCCTTCAGTAAAAGAAAATAGAAAGCATGTGCATATCAGAATATTCAGCTATTTAAAAACTCGATAGAGTGACATTAAATGCTGTTTAGTGAAATCCCTGAATATTCATCCTGATCATAGAGAAAATTTCCATCTCTTCATTCCACATGACCACAGTTTGCAAGTGTATTCTGTGGGGAGGTGGCGTTATTGTGAATTAAAGGACAAGTAGCCTGGGTTATGAGATCGCTCCTCGTCCCTCACTCAGCTTTGCTGCCAAGTAGGGTCATAAAGTGACCTTAACATTCAGGATTAATTTTTATTTTAGAGACTGTTACTGCCTAGATTTCTGAGGGCTCCCGGAAATGCCCTGCCTTCCCCACGCTGTGATCTGCTTTTGCAATTTGGAGCAGATTATGAAGTGTGAAGTTGATATCCAGCCCCACCGCTGCTGTTAAGAAACAGTGACTTGGGTAGAAAGCATTAGGTTGGTTGAATGGAATTTGCCTTATTACATTTACGGGCTGGATACCCCTTTCTAAATTGATTGGCAGCCTTTGTTTACAGTATGCAAAGTAATCACTGGCACCCTTTAAAGGTGTATTATCCTCTTAAAACATAATAGTAATGCTATTTTCAGGCTTTTACATTTGCTATTCATATTTTGAACTGCCAAGTCCCAAATCTGCCAGAACTAATTTACGTTGTTTTTATCTGATAGTGGATAAGTTGTCAAGTCAGAATATAATGGCAGATAATTTTTATTAAACTATAGTTTTACTTCTGAGTTATTATAGGTAACATGAATATTTGTTGAACCTGACTTTGATTATCCACAAAAAGAAAAATTACAACTCAAGAGGTTATTGTTGTGGGATTCTGAAATGAAAAGAAATAAAGGGAATATCATTATTCAGCTATTCTGAATGCCATAGTAAATTAACATGAGCCACTAATCAGCCCTCTTCTAACCACCCTGTCCCCTAGTTCTTTGCTATCTGATTTACTTTTCACATAGTCAGACAAGGCAGATCACCCTGGTTAATCCCAGTACCAAAATTTGTTGCTGCCGTTCATTTTAATATCTCAGTTATTATAATATAACATAACATTATAATATAACTATCTAGATATATTTGCTTCTTGCACCATTCCCCATATATTCACAAATACTCTAAAATTAATTTTGATGGAAGTAGTCTGGCGATTTCATAACTAATAATTTAGATTATGGCTGTTCTATAATCCTCAAATGGCTTATGTTTTACCCTGGACACATGGTATGACTCTGTCATAAGTTGACAATAAACAACCCAAATGTTTAGGGGATGGTAGTCTTTCAAAAACAAAAAGGCTGTTATCACTAGGAAAGATGAATGCTGGGTTAGTCCCCGTGGGTTTAATGACACATTGGAACTCCCCATGAAGGCAGCCTTATTTCCCCCATGGTGGAAAGTTACAGGGTCCATTTCAGTGTCTCAGTATTTCTGCAGGCAGCCATCAGTTACACTCGTTTTAAACCCTGCCTCACAGTGACTTGGGGAGAATAAGGTGAAAAGAGGACATGGGCAATTTGAGATCATTATTAGTCAATTATAGGCTCAGTTCAGTTTTTGTGTTAATATCTAAGAAAACGTAAATTTAGGCCTGTGTGGCGGTTCCACGGGTTACCCGATGGCACCTTGATGAAGACCTTCTTATTGCTTAATCCTGAAGCTTTTATGTTCTGGGGTGAACCATGTAAGTGGATAGCCAAATATGAGCACATGAAAAGGCGTCCGTTTTTAATATGACTTGTTGTCAGCCTGAGAATTATTTCAAAACAGTTTGAAATTTATTTATGTATTTCTGCAGAGTAAGTTTAAGGAAAAGTGTGATTTAGTTCTCTGCTTCTTGCTTGTACTTTCTTGTCCAAGTCAATCCCAAATGCCCCACCTCCTCCAAAATGTATATGTAATCAGTTGCATGCTCAGGGAGTGCTTATGTTTTCCTGAATTTATGGTTGGGCCTGAGTGGAACAGACAATGGAAATGTTTGTAATTCATAAAAGAACCAGTGCCTTTCCTACCTTGAGATAGTTAGGACAATCTCTTAATTCTTTGTTCTTTACAAAAGTAAACGAATATTTCAGGGCATGGAGAAAGGAATCCCTTCTGTTTAAAAGACTATATATATATATATATACACTGGAGGCAGCCGAGTTAGACCAATTTGAAGTTAGGTAACCGGGATCCCTGGCTCAACGCAGCCTTTTGCTCTCTGAATTACCTTGGACAAGTCATTTTATTTTCTGACTGCTGGTTTTCTCACCTTGTTGCTTTGAGGATTAGCTGAGATTAGAAATAGGCTTTTGAAAAGGGGGCAAATACTATGTAAGTATAAAATGATATTTGTTCATGTTTTCACATAATTAACTAAAAATAATCAATTTGCTCTGTCTTAGCTCCAATTAACATGAACTTAGATATGGAGAAAACACTCTTCAAAGAAAAATATTTGTTTCTTTTGACCTAAGTCTGTTTGGCATAGAAAACAACAGTCAACATGACATGTATAAGGAAAAGAGCAAAGATCCTCTGGACCGTTCATTTTTGTAGCAGTTTTAGTGAATCAAAGGAATTTTTTAAATGTTATTAACTTGAGCTTAAGAGAAAGATCTGAAGGATAGCAAACTTAACTCCCCAATAAACTTATTCCCACTTGTATTTTACCGCTTTGGACCAAACTCCATGGGGATTTGGAGATACTTGTTCTTTGTCCATAAACTCTTCATGCTGAAAATTAACTGGTTCAGCAGCTGGCCACTTTTCATCCAGCCATGCCGGCGGGAAGAGCAGTTTTATATCCCTAACGTGGCAGTCACACAGGCCCACTCGAAAGAGGCAGGATCCTGTGAGAGACTCAGAGGAGCTCATTGCGGCAAGAAAATAGTAGGATTTTTTAAAATTTCCCTGAAGATAGTTTCTACTTGGATGTACCTTTGATGCTACATTCCGAGATTTGTGGACTCTACAGTTCTTAAAACTGAATCCTCTTTGGCTGAAGCAGAGACTATGTATGGGAGAAAAGTGGGGAAAGCTTGAAAAGTTATAGTGAAGCCTTAGGTTTAGACACATAAGCCAGATAGAAATCCAGGTGGAGAACCTCTGTGGAAGTTTGGGACTTAGGGCTGCTCTTTATTATTATTACTAGAGGCCTGGTGCACGAAATAGTTGCGCGGGGGGGCGGCGGGAGGGGACCCTCAACCCAGATTGTGAGAGGATGCAGTCCAGGCTGAGGGACCCACATCTGTGTATGATTGAGGTCGAACAGGGATGTGGGAGGTTGACCAGCTGGGGAGGGACTGACAGAAGGCTCCAGGGTGTGTCCAGCCCATCTCACTCAATCCCGATCAGCGGGACCCCAGCAGCAAGTGAACCTACTGGTCAGTGCCCATTATAGTGAGCAGTTGAAGGGCCTTAGCATATCATTAGCATATTATGCTTTGATTGGTTGAAAGGATGATGGGACACAGCATACTAAGTTTTTATTATATAGAATTATTGATTTGTTTTTGTTTTTGTTTTTTTGACAGAGAGAGGAAGGGGGAAAGAAAGAGAGAGAGAAAAGAGAGAGAGGAAGGAAGAGAAAGAAACATCAGTTCGTTGTTCCACTTATTTGTGCATTCATTGGTTGATTCTTATATGGGCCCTGACTTGAGATCAAACCCACAACCTTGGTATATCAGGACGATGCCCTCACCCAGCTGAGCTACCCAGCCAGGGCAAGGACAGAATCTAAGGGAGAGAGTAATGAGCAGAGATAAATTGGACTATTATGAGCATAATCCGATCATGTGAAGAGGGGAGTTTTGAAATGGAGGAAGTAGATTCTTCGGAAAGATCAAGGACAATGATGACTAAAAATACGTGTTGGGATTTGGCACTTGGGTCACGGCCTCCCTTTGAATTCTTCAGGCCGGGTAGTGCACAGGAAAAGTTGGAGGGGAACAAGGAAGCACAGAGGACAGTGTGTGGGAGCGGCAGGGTTTGTTCGCAGAGGTGCGTGAGGTGAGTCAGGTGTTGCATCAGTGTGGGAAGGGATCCAGGAGAGAGACTGTCATGTAGGTGTGTGTGTGGCAGGGGTTGGAGGGGGAGTGGAGAAAATGATAATAGATAATGCGAAGTTCACGAAGATGCTAGTGAAATGGCGGTCAAAGCAGAGGTAGAAAGGTCAGTAAGAGACAGGCTCATTTTGTAAAGAGTGGGAAGACAGCTGAGGAACTCAGAAAAGAGCCTCTCTGACTGGCTGAATGGGAACTGAGAGCGAGGAAGGTGGCATCGTGGGGCAGCCTTGGGTGGAAGAGGTCGGCTGGAATGGATCACATGCTTCATCCTTTTTCGGCAAAACTCGGCCCACCAGGGGCAAGAGGGGTGAAAGTGGGCGGCAGGAAGAACCTAGCTCAGCCTGGGATTGACAACCTGGGAGAGAGGAAGAGTTTTAGTTAGAGAATTCTTGAAATGGCTGACTGGTAAGTCAAAATTCCAATGAGATATTCTTTTCTGGGATCATGACTAAAAAATGATGCCACAGTTCATCTGAATAATGTCAAACTATTTTTGGAAAGGAAAGAGAGGGAGGTCTTGCACTGAGTATTGTTAAAGTTGATTAGAAAGCTACAAAGTGGCTAACACAGTAGGGACAATGATCATATGAACAAAATAAGAATGCACAAATGGATTCTAATTATGAAGAAATTTATTAATTTTATAGGCATCACTTCAAATCATTTGAGGAAAAAAGGAATAATTCAATAGATGGATTTTGGTTAGTGGTTTAACAATGTTTGAAAAAAGCATTCAGTACACCCCATCAAAATATGTTCCACATTTAAAGACTTCTGTGAAGTAGATGTAACTATTTCTCTTTTCTTTATTTAGTGAAATCCTGTCAGAATACAAAAGCAAAGAAATTATAATGAAAAATGCTGATAGATTTTATTAAAAATAAAAACAAAGCTTTTGAATGTCAAGCAAACACCGTAACAGTAAACATTAAAATGGCAAAAATATATGCAGCAGCATATAACAAGCACAAACGGTTAGTATCCTTAATAAAATGTACAGATCAATAAGGAAAAAGTTCACCTGATAAAAAGCCACAGGGGAATAGGTTCATTCACAAAAGAAGAAATAAAAATGGCTGACAGGCATTTGAAAAACATTCAAGATAATTAGTAACCAAATCAATATAAAAATCAAGACAAAATATTTTTTCCTATCAAAGTAAGGAAAACTTAAAAAAAAAATAGTGTCCAGAGTAGAAGGAAATATCTGATTCAATAATGACAATAAACACTGGCTTAATCTTTCTGGAATTTAAACTGGTAATATGTATTACTAATTAGGTCCTTACGTTTTGATTCATCAACTCAGTTTTGAGAAGTTTCTGTATATTTAAGAAATTATAAAAAATGCGTACAGTTATCTGAATAAAGCCTTGAAAACCATCTATATTTTCAACCATAGAAGACCATAATGGAATATTATGGGCTACTATGTAATCATTAAAAGTTATATCCTCAAAAATGTTTGAGATAGGAAATAATCTCTCAACATATTACCAGGTGAACTAAAACAGAGAAGGCAGAGTGTATGATGTGATTCCAGTTTGGTAAAAGTAAGCATAGATGCATAGAAGAACAAATGAAAATGTTAACAGTGACTACTGTAGGGTAGCGTAAAAGTCTGGGTGACTTTTTATTTTCTTCATACTACCCATATGTTCTAAATTTTCTATAAAGTGTGTGCTGCATTTATAATACAAGACAATAAATTTTATTTTAATAAAGACCCATGCTGAGTAGGGAGGCTTATAAAGTGTGCAATGCTCTGGGAACACAGAGAGCCCCCCGAGGGGCTTGCAAATCCAGATGAAGACAGAGGGAGAGCAGAGAAGCGGGGAAGGGACACTTTAAGGCCTGTGTTCTTAGAAAGACAGCATCTCTGCTTGACAAAACCCAGGCCGAGTGAAGTAGAGATGGATGACACTGGAATCAAGAGGGGAGAGACAGCCGAAACCGATTTGGCTCAGTGGATAGAGTGTGGGTCTGTGGACTGAAAGGTCCCAGGTTCGATTCTGGTCAAGGGCATGTATCCTGGTTGTGGACACATCCCCAGTGGGGGTGTGCAGGAGGCTTCTGATCGATATCTCTCTCTCATCGATGTTTCTAACTATTCCTCTCCCTTCCTCTCTGTGAAAAATCAATATACTATATTAAAAAAAATAAAAAATAAAAGAGGGGAGAGACAGTAGAAAGATCTTTGTCATATATAAAGACGCCTTCCAAAGTAGAGGCATGCAGTGGGGTGGAGAGGAGCGTCCTGGCTCGGACAGAAGCCATTGGGGAACGTGGAGGTGGCGTAGAGGTCAACATTCTTCTGGCCACAGTGGTGGAGAGGAATGAGGGCAAATGCTGTGGACTCCTTGAGAAAAGTGGGTGGAAAGTCTCAGGGGCTGAGAGCAGAGAGTAAGAGAGACAAGGGACGAGAGGAGAGAAGTCTGGCCTCCCTTCCCTTCCAGAGACACTGGTAAGGAAGAAAAATTGGGCGACTTTACTGGGAGAGTGTGGATTTGTCAGCTTAATTACCACACACAGGAAGGCTCACACCGCAGAAATGAATTTGCCCCCACTTCTGGAAAGTCCAAAACCAAGATGCAGACGGCTGCCTTCTTACCGTGTCCTCACGTGGCCTTTCTGCATGTGTGTGGAGAGAGATCTCCATCTTCCTCTTCTACTTAGAAGGCCTCCAATCCTATGAGGTGAGGGCCCCTCCCTTATGACCTGCTGTAACTGCAGAGGCCTCCTAACAACTCTTGCCTTTCAATACAGTCACATGGGGTTAGGAACTTCCAGTAGGAACTGGTCAGGGACACATTTCAGTCCACAGCAGAGAAGTTTTAGGGAAACAGTATTTTAGAACAAATTAAGTTCAAAGTCATTGTGGACAAGATCAGAGTAATTTTTATTCCATGACACGGCAGTTGAGGGTGAGGGCAAAGAGGCAGGTCACCTTAGGATGTGGTGAGGCAGAACAGAAGGCCAGAAGGTCAGGGGAAGGCCATGAGGACTGCAGGCCTTGAACGCTCTCTAGGGCACTGAAGTAGAGAAACTGACCAAAGGGACCCGAAAGTGTTTCCACAGTGCACCTGCCTGGAGGTGGGAAGGAGGCGCCAGGCGGGCATGGGAATGAATACCCAGTTGGCTAAAATAAACCACAAATTGAATTCTTATTTTGATCATGCTTAAGGTTTGTTTGATCTAGCTGTTTTTCCTGAGAGTTCAGTTTTACATGTTTCAGCACCCCAACCAGCTTGTGTATTTCCAAGGTTTTTGTGGGTTGTTGTTGTTTTTTCCCCCTCTCTTCCTTCTTTGGTGGTAGATCCAGGAGCGGAAAGTCTGGGGAACGCAGGTCGGCAGCCAGGCTTCGTCCCTGGTTTGTCAGGCTGTGCTCTTGACCCTTCCCCGGGACCTGTGATTAATACACGCTTTGTAGAGGAGACTTGGCAAACCCTGCTCTCCACAGGACTCGATTCATAATTCACAGCGAGCAGGAGGAACAGGGGCTTTGTGGTGGCGTGTTTGCTCTTTGCCGTACAAAATGCAATGCGTTCTGACCTTCGCTGTTATCTAATCAGGAAGTAGACAGTCCTGGCGTGTCGTGGAGTCCTCCTAGGGCTCTCTACAACTGTAAATTATGTTCCTGCGCGCTGGATCTGGGGCACGCCACACTTTACATTACTATTGTGTATCTTAAAATAAACAGCATCGCAAGCTGTTTATTTTGGTGTTACTATGTATGCAATTTTAAAACAGTGGTTACTTAAACAAATGTCTCTGTTCCCACAGCACTTGAAAGCCAGTGTTTGCTCCCATGGTTTTGGGTTTTGTCACTTCTGTTTGGTTTATATCTGAGAGCCACGCTGTGAGCTGTTGGAATGAATCTGGCAGCCCCGAGACGGGACCTGTTGTTGGGCCCTACCCTTCACTCTGTGTGGCTGCCTTTCTCTCTCTCCACAATCTCCTTGCCTTCTATAGCGCCATAGGCACATACACAAACCGGGGTTTGTCTTCTCCTTCGGAGAGGCTCAGTTATTCCCACCAGTCAGCTAGAGGGTCCTTTCGTTTCAGCTGCTGGATGCTGTACGATTTGATTGAATACGTGGCCTTGTGACGGTTCTGTAACAGGATACTACTCCCAGGTATTCATTTAGAATTGTCATGTGTGCACTGCAGATACAGCGCCTGTGTCATCGGCACAGCTGGGGTAAATAGAGATGAATGGAAAAAATGGATGTAAAGATATTAAAATTTTGAAACTGTGACTTTGAGTCCTTCCACCTGTGCTGCAAGGTGAAAGAGGAGAGAAGAGTGTCTTAGTAACACATGCAGGACTTATGTGCAGGACTTTGGTTTGACTCACCGGAGGTCACTTACTAGTGCTGTTTCTTTGGACCAGTTATTTAACATCTCTAAGTCTTCATCTGTAAAATGGGTAGGGTTGTCTGAGTGGGAGAGGGACCAGATGAAATGTAACATGTGAAACACCTGTCCCAGTGTCTTGAACAGGTTGGTCTTCAATAATTAGCCTTTCCTTTCTCTCTACCTCTCCCATCGTGACATGAACTATAGCTGTAGGTGTCTGGGTTAGTCCCATGGCTTGAAGCTGCAGTTAGTGTGGTGTGGGACCCTCAGTGGCTGACCTGGTCTGCTGGGTGACATTTAGGACCCTCATTACCCAGAACCTGGGTAACCATTAGAGATGGGCCATTGCACTCCGGACCTGCTTCTCCATTACTTGGCTTGTTTTTAAGGAAAGAGGCCAAGGATAGTTTGAAATTCTGTATTTTGTATGTCTTGCTCCCAGTCATAAGTAGAGATAGCAAAAAGTTGTATTATAAGAAAACTTTTGGGATAGATTTATTGATTAGTAAATAGATAGATGAAAAGCCTAGTTGGATTCTTGGGAATTTCGAGAAATCTAAATTCTAGTGGTACAATTTATTGCCTTTCATGCTCAGACTAAAAATTAGTTTACACACATATAATTTTATTCTCATAACTCAGTTGTGTTAATGAAATAAGAAAATTTTGGATATATAGTTACTATTTATGTTTACTGCAAAAATTAATACTGTAAAAGTTTAGATTATAAACCTCTTAGGTTGAAATTGCATAATATAATAAATTTAAAATACTAATGAGATGTTGTGGGTCTGATTGGTTAAAGTGCCATATTTTCCCTTCCTCTAAACTTTATGTACAAGGTACTATGAAGAAGTAAAAAATACATTTCCTGGATTAATTAGATACCAACTAGATCAAATAATTGTTTTTTGTTGCTCTCTGTGATTCCATGAAGGTTACCATGCAAAGATTCTGAGTGTGTGGGTTTTTTATTCTGGATAGGAAGCAGATACTCGGTGACCAATGAGTGGTTGAAAGCCTGGGTGAGGGGTGCAGGTCTCTTATTGGCTGAGTTGCATTGGGCAAGTTCATTAACCTTTTAACAGCCTCAGTTTCTTCCTTTGTGAAATGGGGCCAGTAACAACACGTGTCCTTGAATGGTCAAAATGCAGAGAGGACATGATGCATGGATGAAGCATGGACCATATCCTCTGCATTAACTACGGCGGAAGGTGGGCTTATATCCCCTGAGGGAACTGACCACAAACGCATAAGAGGGGTGTGAGATAGAAATAAATGGGGAATGAACAGAGTACATGCATTGCAAGTAGGCAATCCCCATTTCCACTCTTCAAAGCTAAGAGTGCACCCTACCATCCATCCTTTCTGCGCTTGGCCAACCTTATGACATACTCTGGTGGGAAGTGCTTTTCTTTTTTCAGCCTGCTGGTTTCCTTCCTCATAATTAGACATAATTCAGCAAGCTTTCTGTATAGATTTGCTCTTTCTCTCCGGTTTCAGCCACCTCCAGCTCCTGTGCCATGTTCTCGTTGATTGTCTGGTTTGATTACATTGCCATCCTTCCTCATTTCTCTCACCTTCTGTATGTCACTTGCATCTGGAGTTCAAATGATTGTATTCCTTTCTATCAGTTTGGCTCATCGGAAACAGCTGAGAATTTTTAGTATGCTGAGAGTGAAGGAGAATATGCTGCTTTTTTTTTTTTGCCCCAATAACATTAGATGGCATAGTGACAACTGTGTGTTTGTTACAAAGCAGCTAGTACAAATTAGAAATCCTTCACAGCAGATGTGTTTTGTGAAAGGATATGCTAAAAAATTAAACAGAGAATACTTCCCGGTTATAATTTTAGAAAAATACTGTGCAATGAAGCAAATTTACAATTCACTTAAAAGCAACCTTTTTCTAGAGTGTGTGCCTTTAGGATAAATTTTGACAATCCTGCAGTTTGTTTCAGTTTTTCATTGAGGGGGTGGAAAGTCATCTGCTAGTTATCTTGGGGGACACCATTACATCAATAAAATGATTCCAAAGTTGTACACAAACTTTGTTTTACATTAATGTGTAGTTGTCTTCAGTATAAATGACGTAGTTGAAGGTACAAGTTTCTATTATATATGCATAACAGTAGGAATTTCTTTTTGCTTTCCATCAGACAATCTCAGTGCGCTGTAATGTCCAAGAACATTTCTGGGCCCTGGATTCCTGCAGACGTTTCTTATTTTTACTTCACTGACCCCTTTTTCAGCGGCTGGAGGGGGATTTTTTTTTTTTAAGTTGCTACCGTTGATACAGTTGCTATTAATCACTGTCTGCCATGTTGTGACGTAGGTTCTAATAACATCCCATTGAGTGGCTTTTGCAAGCTGGGAGCTTCCCAATAACACTGGCCTTTGATATGCGACTCACACCAGGAAAAAGAAAATGTAGTGTTCAAAAAAAAAAAAAAAACCAACCCTGCAAATAGAAAAAAAGAACAAAAACTGGAGAAAATAGAGTGAAATCAAAAACAGATAGCTTTCTGTGAGCAGCTCAGTTCGCCCTGGGAGCAGGGAAGCTATAAATCTCAGCAGCGTTGTTTGAAAACGGAACATGAGGCGGCTAAATTTATCACTCGTTCTTTGTTGTTACAGGGAGGGCAGTAGCTGGCTGATGTGGCTAACTTTGGTTTCTATCCCCTATTAATAGCATTTCATTTTTCTCAACATAAAATCAAAATTTGACTGTTGTTGCATCAACGGATGCTGGGGGATTGGACCCATTGTAGGGAAAAGAAAGGAGGAAGGACTGGTTAGGAGTCATCCATGTGTTGTGTAGCTGTGTGATTTCTTCCAATTCCTGGCTGTGGGGCCGGGGTGCCTTTCTTTACTGATAGAAGTTATATGGGTACTCATGTCCTGCTATATATATATTTTAAGTCCATATGTAGACTAGGAAAAGCATAGAGGAAGTTCACTGCCCTGAGCAAATCTGGAGCCTGGTGAAGCTGCAGAATCCCCTCCTTTTGTCTGCACTGGTTCTACACGCACAGGGGTGGGTGAGGGGGGGGGCGGGGAAAGGTAGGAAACAAGCCTGCTACAGATGTGACTGGCCATGAATATTCATGAGTGCCAGGGCTCCTCCTCTCCTACAGCATCCAGGCCTTTCTGATCTCCCCCTGCACTGCTCACACAGAGGCCCCCTCCCCCTCTCCTCTGCATGCCCCCACCTCAGATCTGCCCTCCCTGACCAACCCCAGAATAAGACTGCAGCTTATTTCGATCACAGCCTGGCCTGATACAGTGATCAGTGGCTATAGAAATGTGCGTGTGTGTGTGTGTGTGTGTGTGTGTGTGAGAGAGAGAGAGAGAGAGAGAGAGAGAGAGAGAGAGAATATATTCTCCCATCAAAACAAAGAGGCAGGGTGGGGGGGATGTAATTATCTACACTTTTATGAATCCAACTCTCCTTAATGTTCATTATTTAAAGCAGCAGCAATTACAAGTTCAAAGGGGTTTAGTGGGCCAGCAACCCGCATAATCACTGCCAAATTAAGGGGGACTCATTCGTCACAGGAGAGCGCACCCTGAGCAGTGAGTCATGCGGGCCTCTCGGGCTCTGACTTACATAAAGCAGAAATCGGTGCCCTTGGGGCTGTGAGTGACTTCCTCTGGGCCGCCCCACGATGTGTGGGTTTCCTGTTGGCATGAGGGAGCGGACATGGCCTCAGATGTGGCATAGCATAGCATTCCACTCAATGTTGGCAGGTTACTCACTGGATGTGGACTTGTGTTCCACAACACATTGGGCCATGATGCAAGTGAACGTCTCACTCTGAAAAAGAAAAGACTTTGTTTCCCTAAAGTTTCTGAATTAGGTACTTTCATGGCTCAAAAGAACCAGAACTTTAGAGTTGTTGTGTTTCTCTTTATCCCAAATCCATTGAGGTCTGTAGTTAAAATCAGTGATACTGATAAAGAAGCCAAACCCTTAGGCCTGAGATGGAAGTAGACCTAGCTCCACTCCCCATCCTGAAGGCACTGAGGCATGACTGCCTCTGAGGACCTCTGACAGTGGTGATAGTGGGGCCAACTCTTGAAGAAATCTGTGCTCTGGAGCTGGGCTTTCTCTTGCCAGACTTTAGAGGGCTTCCCACTGGATAGTTCTGGAATCTGCTTGAGAGCTGTCATCAGCCAATGAAATACCTGAGGTCTAAATGATGAAATTTTCAGAATGGATTTCAAGTGGAAATGCATTAGGTTCAGGATAATGATGGAAGACGCCAGGACAATAGATGTAGCTTTTTAATAACCCCTTCTTAGAGGCCCTTGGATGTTCTTTCATCCTTTAGGCAAAGCTCCATACTGAATTGTTCCTCATTTTTCCTCTTTTGGAGAGAACTCTTCTTTCCATTTGTGGCTGAATCATCCTGGTATTATGTCTTCTCCCCACCGTATCCCCACCTACCTACCCACCCCCAACAGGATCTCTTCCTCTTTTCTCAGATACAGATCTGTATTCACACTTAGGATTTGAAGTGTTTGGGATTTGAAGTGTTTTGGATTTGAGAATTAGGTTGGCAATTTTTGGAGATTACCTACACTTACATTTTTTTTTTTTTTGGCTGGCTTTGAAGTGCAGATAAAGGTCTTGTGGTTTTGTCTCTTGTATCTGGGCCTACACTACACATATATCAAAGCAGTGAGGTTTAAAATGTTCTTTGAAGCAGATCACAGTAGTTTTTGAAGCAGTGGACCCCCAGACACCTCAAGCAGGCTTCCTGGTGCTCTGCTGTTGGTAACTTTCTACCACCACCAAAGACTTCAGGGGCTTCTCCTTGTATTTCAGACTCTGGAAAATTCGTTTTCCCTGAGTTCTTTCCTGTCTTCTCCTCCCTAAACTCTTCATTAAATGGAGATTTTGAGTAACCAAGGATTGACTCTAAGGCAAGATGTTTATACTGGAAAGAGGAGTAAGTCAGAAATTTCAGTCCCAATTAGTCTAGGTAAGCAAACCATTATTAGCCAAATCAAATGGCAGATCACTTAACTTCACTGAGCTTCAGTTTCCTCATCTGTGAAATGGGGATACTGGTTTTCTCCGTACACGTAAGTTGTCATAAGGAGTGGTAGTTCTTGTTATTTTTATTATATTGCCAAAGCTCTGAATTCATCAAGCTGAGTTCCTCCTCAAATCACCTTTATTCCTCTCCTTTCTCCTGTTATCTTTGTTCCTCAGAATCAAGATCCTCTCAGTCCCATTTCTTCAGGCCTTATTCTCACATCCTGACTGAGCTTTGCTGGAAGGTACCACCTGGCATTCTGAGCAGAAGGGTTTTTCTGGACTCAGTGATATCTTCCAGACTACTTTTCTGTCTCCCACTCATACCTCAGGTGCCCTAATGAAGAGCCATCAACTTTGTGACCCATGTCCTTGTGTTTGTCCTCTTCCACATCACATTCTCTTCTGCTTGTATAATTTCATGCCTTTAAAAACCCAAACACTGCAGAGTTTTAGGGCCCTGGAAATTGTAATATACATTTATTGAAACTAAAAGGTTGGTGGGTAAAATGTATGCACTGTAATGTACCCCAAAAGTGCTAAAAAATTTGGGTTGAAGTAATATCATTCTACCTTTCATACGTCCATCTGAAAAACACACAATCAATAGCCTACAAGTCCAAGTAAAATTTATAAATAAATTACTTAAAGATCTTTTAACAAAGAATCTAACATAATTGAACTGATGTATGCAGTGACAATTTTAGTTAGCATGTGGACAGAAATAGCCACGTGATAATAACTGGTGCAGCATATTGATATTCAAGTATATGTAGAACAGACAGCATACTGATGCACATGCATGTATACATACACACAAACAAATTATGGCTCAAAACTAAGTGAAAGTTTATGGAATTTTCTTAGTGAAATTTATGGGACATTTCAGTGAGCACACTTTCACCTGTGTAGCACTTTATAACTGGGCTACAAAGAGGCTATATGATTAGATTTGGGAGATCAGTTAGTGATGAAAATGTAAAGAGTGCTTTCTTTCCAAACAAGTTGTGCATCTCTCCATTCACTTACTTTCTTAGCAATCTGTGGTCTCTCCCATGGCCATGCCATTGGGGAAAGGAATGAAGAACAGAGAGGTGTTTTAATGATTAAATTCCTCCTTCCTTTGGTCCAGCCTCTATAAAATCTTGCTGCTATATTGAGCCAAAGTACCCATCAATGTGCCTTTTATTGGACATGGTTCATATATTGTGATGAGATTATATGCATTTGTAGAGGTTGTCAGGAAAAACTTAACATGCCACTGATGTGCAACGAAAGAAAGTTAATTGTGTAGATGCCACCAAACTGCAGCAATGAGTGGAGCCCTCTGTCAGGAGTATTAATCTGCCTTGAATAAAAACTGCTAAACAGGCTTGTAACCAATAGCCTCAGGTAAAAACTGGTATTAATAAACCCCTGGCAATGAATCAAACCACAACTATCTCTATTCACATAGGGATATGTAGACTGTAAAGCCACTGGGAGATGGTGGTCTGTGCACGTATTACTCTTTCATATTGCTCACAGAATTTTATGTCAAATGCAGTTATTGCAAATGCACATCTCTTTTCAACTTCTATCATGTTATCAGTAACAAATACTTTCATTAATCAAGAAAGATAATTTTTAGACTCTGTGTTTTATAAGTTTGCATTTTAATAGAGAATTTTATCTCCCTACCTATAATGCCTGATGGGTAATTTCTATCCTGGGAAAGTTCGAATATAATGGGTTTATATCCAAGCATTTCCTGTTCATTTCAACTGCATCTGAAATTGGGCATTGTTAAAGGTGACAAACTTGGAAATGTATGAATTTTCATGACTGAATTGTGTATGGAGATGAGCAGTAACATTTAAAAGTGATGTCTCTGAACTTAATAAGTTAGGTATTTCTTTCCATGTGGTATAGCAAATTAAAATAACATACATGGATACCCTCACACATGTTGAGCTATTGATACATGTTTTCACCTGGAAAAAGTTCTATAGACTGGATAACATTTCAGGTACATTTCAGTCCAGTGAATCTGTTTGCCTATGCTGTTTTCATGAGGAGCTGTAGTCTATTGTCACATTTCATTTGTGGAACAGGAACAAACCTAAAGCTAAACCCAGAGAGGTTGGCCAAGAGAGGTATGACAAGAATGACAGTATTTGTGAATTCAGATCAAGTTTTTCCTGTGTTCCCTAAACCATTTTGTATGTGATTAATATTGTGAATTGGGTGTTTTTCTAGAGCAATGGAAGTAGAGATGAGAATGTGAGTTTGGAAGGAGCAAGAGATAAAGCCAGATGAACCATAAATCCCCCTGTTCACTCAGCAAGTTCTTTTGTTCATTGTAAGCAACTGAGATCTAAAGAGCTAAAAAATTTGTGCACTAGCATATATGTTGTAAAAGAAAGAAAGAGCTTTGGGGATTCACCTAAAACAGTGCTTTTTAGTATTTTCCAAGCCATGACAAAAACATAGATTAGAAAACACCATCTCCTTTACCCCCATTTCCGATAGGTTTTTAAGTCAGTGTTCATTTGTTCTGCCTTCACTACACAACTACTACATATGTGAGGAGCTAGTTTAAGTTTTTTAGTTATTTGTTCATATATATATATATATATACTAGAGACCCCATGCACAAAATTCATGCAAGAGGCTCAGCCCTCGAAGCCTCGGCTTCATCCGGAAGGTTGTCTGGAAGGACATCAGAAGGTCGTTTGGCTGTCCATTCTAATTAGCATATTATGCTTTTATTATTATAGGATAGAGGCCTGGTGCATGAAAATTCGTGCACTGGAAGGGGTCCCTCAGCCCAGCCTGCCCCCTCTCAGTCTGGGAGGCAACCAGACTGATCAGAGGAAGGCACAGCCCCCATCACCATGCTGCTGCTGCTGCCACTGCCAGCCGTGATGGCTGTGAGGCCTGAGCCCCAAGCCTCCCAGCCCCAGGGGCTCACGGCTGCCTGAGCCCACAGCTGCCATGAGCCCATGGCTACCTTGAGCCTCTGTGGCTTTGTCTGGATGGATGTCCGGAAGACATCTGACCTAATTAGTATATTACCATTTTATTAGTATAGGTGTATTCTATATCTTTGCATATGTACATATACAGTAGGGTTGCATGCTTTCATATGCACTTTTAGAGACAAATCAATACTTTTCAGACCCTCCTATTTAATGTCCAGACCCTTGTCAATAGAAGACCAAAGAAAGGGAAGAAATCTTTTGAGTTTTCCAAAGATAACTTTGGGAATCATCAAAATGATTAAAAAGCAATTCTCTATAATACTTTTTTCCCAAATTACACGTTTTTACAATAATTGAAGCATAATTTCTCACTATCATAAACCCATCCCAAAGGATATATTTTAAAACACTTTCATTGTCTTAATAGACACAATCTTATGTGTAAATGTTTCTCCAGCCAGTGTTTTCCCATTTACACAACACTTAGGTATCCTAGCAGAGCTAAAATAAACATTGGCTCCAGCTTAACAGGACAAATGTTTGCACTAGGTGTTTGTTGATGAAATAAATATTTTCAACTTCAAACAAAACAAACCTGAACTCCAAATGTATTCACAAGAAGGTGAGGCCAAATTTATGTTGGGTTTATGCTGGAGTTGACATTTTCATTTTAAATGAATGTTATGGTCACAGGTGTTCTTCTTACCTGGGTTATCTTAAGGAATCTAATCAATAAGGAAAAGTAATAATTGAAGAGGCCAGGGATATGTTTACTGGTCTAGTGTTTTATTCTCCTCCATTTTCAGCCTGAAAATTATTTTTTATATTTAAATGTGTACCACACAGCATGTCATTTCTTCCGTCTGTTCCTATAATGCGTTCTTGCACTTATGTGATGCTTCACTTAAAAATACTTCAGCTCTCTTTCCCCCCAAATCAATAACTTTAATGCCTGCTCCAAATAAGCTAAAATAGTTTTGATAATTACCTAGCAAATGGCAAACTTTTGCCTTTTAGCAGTTAAAACTTTCTGAAATATTTAAAAATCACTTTTGACAGTATATTAAAGTGAGTGGAAGTCTTTATCTAAAGATCCCACTCAACTTTTCATGTACTTAAAATATTACAGGAAAATTGAGGAGGTGACTTATAATAGAAAGAAGTAAACTTAAATGAATATTTTCTGAAAGAAAAGTGATTCTTTGTGAAAGAATTCAAATAGCATAATTCATTTTGTGTTTTATCTTGTGGCTTTTACTCACCTACATACTTCAACAAACCCATGTAAATGGATCAGAGGTCATTGTGAACTTGAGAGGGAATGCGAAACTTCAAACTGTGGGAAATAGGTAGAAATGGATTTCAAAAATATTTAATTTATTGAATTTACTTTGGGTTGATTTTATTACTAATTTATAAAAACATAAAACCACCAAACCAGTATTATATGAAATGCTGAAAGGTACTCTTTTAGAAGAGGAAGAAGAAAAAGGTAAAAGCCAAAAAATTATGAACAACAAATACATATCTATCAACAAGTGAATCTAAAAATTAAGTGAATTAAAAATTCGATCAACAGAATAAACTGGTGAATATAATAGAATCAGGAGCACAGAAAGGGAGTGGACTGATAATTCTCAGGGGGGAAGGGGTGAGGGGTGTATAGGGAGAGACTGGACAAAAATTATACACCTATGGATGAGATCAATGGGAGGGAGCTAAGGGCAGAGGGAGGGGTGGGAGCTGGGTGGAGGGGTGCTATGGAGGGGAAAAAAGAGAAACAAATGTAATAATCTGAATAATAAAGATTTAATTAAAAAAAAAACATAAAACCAAAGTTAATTGTCCTAGAGATATGTAAATATCTATCATCTATCTATCTATCTATCTATCTATCTATCTATCTATCTATCTAATTAGAGGCCCCGTGTATGAAATTTGTGCACCAGGGAGGGGGGTTGTGTCCCTCATTCCAACCTGCACCCTCTCCAATCTGGGACCCCTCGAGGGATGTCCAACTGCCTGTTTAGGCCTGATCCTACCGAGATTGGGCTTAAACGGGCAACTGGACATTCCTCTCACAATCCAGGACTGCTGGCTCCCAACTGCTTGCCTGCCTTCCTGATTGCCCCTAACCGCTTCTGCCTGCCAGCCTGATCACCCCCTAACCACTCCCCTGCCAGCATGATTGCCCCTAACTGCCTTCCCCTGCAGGTCTGGTCACCAGCAACTGTCCTCCTCTGCAGGCCTGGGTTCCCCCAACTTCCCTCCTCTGCTGGCCTGGTCCCCCGCAACTGCCCTTCCCTGCCTGCCATCTTGTGGCGGCCATCTTGTGTCCAAATGGGGGCAACCATCTTGTGTATTGGAGTGATAATCAATTTGCATATTACTCTTTTATTAGATAGAGTAGAGGCCTGGTGCATAGGTGGGGGCCAGCTGGTTTGCCCTGAAGGGTGTCTTGGATCAGGGTGGGGGTTCCCTTGGGGCATGGAGTGGCCCGGGTAAGGGGCCTGTGATGGTTTGCAGGCTGGTTCCGCCCCCCGGTGACCCAAGCAGAGGCCCTGGGAATCCAGGATTTATTTACCTTCTATAATTGAAACTTTGTAGCCTTGAACGGAAGCCAGTGCTGGCCAGAGCAGGCAGGAAGCTTGGCTTCCTTCATTGCCAGGGAAACCCAAGCCTCCTGCTTGCTCCATGGCCGCAACCATCTTGGTTGGGTTAATTTGCATACTCTCTCCTGATTGGCTGGTGGGTGTGGCTTGTGGTCATAGTGGAGGTATGGTCAATTTTCATGTTTCTCTTTTATTAGTTTAGATATATAGAGATTATATAGAGATTATATAAATATATAGATTATGTAATTTATATAGATATAATTTCTGAGGAGAAAAATCACAATGTTCTTTAAGAATTCTTTCAATTGAATTGCTATTTTCAGGATAGGTAATGGTAGCATATTAAATGATTCCTTTTCTATTGTTTAATTCTTTATATTCAATTTAACATCTTAAAAAAAGGTATAGTTATTGATAGCAGATGTTTCAGTTTACCCATATACGTCTTCTATGAAAAGAATGTCATATTGTAAAATCAATAAGATTTGCTATGTAGTAAATAGTAGTTTTCTTTTTAAAAAGTGTTTTTATTAATTTTTAAAGAGAATGGAAGGGAGAGGGATAGAGAAATAGAAACATCGAGAGAAACATCATCCATGCTGCACGCTCTTGCCACACCCTCCCCCCCAACCTCGCCCCGAGACACACACATACACACACACTTACACACACACACACTGGAGACTGAGCCTGAAACCCAGGCATAGTGACCTGACTGGAAATGGAACCCATGACCTCTTGATTCTTGGTTCAATGCTCACCAGCTGAGCCACTCCAGTCAGTCTGAACAGTAGTTCTGTTGAGTCTGCTGGCCTTTCAGAGACAGCATGATGTTTGGTGTTAGCATGCTGCTGAAACATCAAGGATGTTACCAAAAAAACAGCTGCATCTTTACTAACACAGTGAAGGTTCATGGAATTTTTTTTTAATAAATTGAAAATGTTAAGAATTAGAAGAACAGGGAATTATCTAAATCATTTGTTTCCAAGTGTGTATTCACAAGGAGATGCTGTGGATCTGTGTCAGAATATTTTTGCCAGCAAATAACAGAAAACCCCTTCACCAAATGGCTTAAACAATAATGGAGAAGTTCCGAGATGTGTGGTGTGGTAGACTATGGTGGAGGTGGAGCAGGGTTCATTGGTGGCCTCAGGAAACTTGGGGTATCTTTGTCCCTCCCTTCCTCGTGTTGTCTGCACCCTCAGACTGTGTTTCCTGGAAAGAGTAAGCTGGCTGCCAGGTCTGTGGCTGCCTGATGCGGAACCTAAGCTGAAAGTGGCTCCTTGTGTGTCTTAGGAGAGCCAGTTCACCAGCAGCCTCTAGCAAACTTTTCTGCATGTGGGCAAGAAATGAATCACACTGGCCAAAAACCTGGATTGCCCTTCCTTAAGTTTGAGAGGTTCCATGCCTTGCCTTCAGTCTCACATATTATTATTATTTTCATTTAAACTATGAGGCAAGCAAGTAAGGCTCAGAGAGGTTACACATAGTTTCCTGGACCTACTCAGCTAGAAAGAAGTGGCAGAGAGTGAAACCTCAGTGCTCAATGGAAGGCAGGTAGATTCGTTAGTCTTTTTGTTTATGCTTATGGTCCGGAAACAGTATGCGAAACGGTCTATGTCTTCACAAAGCTCCATCAGAGTGCTCTTACTGTTATTTCGGCATTCAGCAATCTGGGTCATTGGTTTATCTGTGAAGAAGCCGGCCTCAGTTTTTCTCAGGTGAGCACTGAAGTTTTTCTCAGGGGTCTCCAGGGAACTGTCTCTGCTGTCAAGGGAGGAATTTTGAGGGAAAAATATCTCATTGACAGCAGCTTGAGTGATGAAGAGAGAAATATAGCTATCAGATATCCATGTGATGAGTAATGAAGGAAGGGACGATAAAAGGTAAATTTGCATAAATGGAAAGTTAGCAGTATCCGCTTATAAAACCATAGATCAGGTTGTGACGGGGAGGATATAAGGTTACACTTCTGAAAGAGTGAGGTAAGCTGGCATTTCACATTTCTCCAGATAATCAAAATTGTATCCATTTACATGAGGTGGAATTCATTTATATGGTTACAATGCCCAAATATTTTGTATCCTTGTGGAAAAAGAAAAGAAAGAGAAAGGGAATGCTATGGCTCAGTTTGAGATTTATTTATAGATAAGTATCTTTTAATGACATGATTGAGTTGTTTTGTGTGAATATCAACAGTGATACAGAATCACTATCAAAAGTTGATGTTCATCCTTAGCTGGTTTGGCTCAGTGGATAGAGCATTGGCCTGTGAACTAAAAGGTTCCAGGTTTTGACTCCCGGGTTGTGGGCTCTCAATCCCCAACTTGCAGGAGGCAGCCGATCCATGATTCTCTCTCATCATGGTTGTTTCTATCTCCCTCTCTCCCTCTTCCTTCCTCTCTGTAGTCAATAAAAATATATTTAAGAAATAATAATAAAAGTTGATGTTCAAAAAAAATTACATAAATGGAAAAAGGTTGGTGGTCAGAATAAGAATGCAAAGAAGAAAATATGTGCTACATATGAACAGGCAAGATTTATTTACTTAAAAATTCATATACAGAAGTACTCAAAACAAAGGAAGGAGATTATAAGTAATTGTGCAACAACACAAATAATGCATATCTTTACCTCCCAGAGGATCTCTAAGTGCTCCACAGAACCACCCATTTCTCTGAGAGATCGTCTAATAAATTCATTCACTTATATACATAGAAATAACTTGTCAACCTTTGAAATTTCTCTCCTACAAGGATCAAGTTAGCAGTAGGAACTCATTTTCAAAAGTTGTATCGTACCAGGTAGAGGTCAGATGAAGCTGGCTTGCAGAATCCAGGGAGTTCGGTAGGAAATAATGCCTGGAGTGGGGGAGTATCAGCAGGAAGGACACCCAGGTTCCTAGAACAGGTGCTGCTGCAGCCCCCTGCCCCCACCCGCAGGCTTCAGGCACCAGCTCCTCAGTGAAGCTGCTCATCTGAGCCCTGGTTGGAACCACTTGTCATATCAGTCAAGTCTTTTGAGTCCCTGTCTTAAGTCCGACAGTTCATCATTTACTGTTTTACCCTTTCTCCTAAAAATGTCCTTTGACTTTTCAGGTCAGCTTTATATTTTATTCTGAACTTAAAGTCCTCTTACCGAGGTGAGGCTGGATAAAAAATGGCAATGAGGACTTACATTTGTGAATAGTGACTTCTTCAGCCCTGGGCTTATGTGTCACTGATGTTGAAAAAGCAAATAAAATGAACTTTTTATGTAAGTCATTTTAACATGGTATTTATATATTCTTTTTTGGGGGGGGATTTTTGAGAACAAATAAAATCAACCCAAGACTGCAACCGGACTTACTCTGCCTCATACTCTTCTCCCCCTGCCACCCTAATCCTCACCAGAGGATCTTTTTCCCCATTCATCTTTAGACAGAGAGTGGAAGGGATGGGGAAGAACAGGAGAGAGAGATTGAGACTGGTTGCCTTCTGCACGTGCCCCAACCAGGGCCAGGGATCGAACCTGAAACCCTTCGGTCCTCGGGCAGATGCTATAACTACTGAGCAAGAGCATCCAGGGCCTGCCTCATAATTGTGAACGGAAGTATTCCTGCAGTGGAGGGTTTTGTTGGCTGCTGGGGCTCAAAGCCTATCGGGCACCACCTTAGTGACATGTGAGGCACTGTGCTGGGCTTTTTCTGACAGAGTCTGGGTCTTGCTCTGAATCTCCAGGGGTATTCTCAATCTGTGGTGTCAAGAGTGCTAGTGGCAGGCCTCGAGGCAGAGGTGTGGACATGTATAAAGAGCAAGCAGCTCTACACAAGGCACGTGGGACACCTGGGACATGCCAACATGTCCGAGGGAATCAACCACGGAGGCCATTTCCAGCTCTATTATTCTATGAGTCCGCAAAGCTTTCTGACATCATAGCAGATTATTTTCATTTTCCCGAACAGTTGTCTGATAGTGCCTAGAGCAACAAAGGCCCTAACCCGCTCAGTCTGCCTCTTGCACTTGACTATCGCAGCCGAGGCTTATTGCTGGAATTCGGTCATAACCACTGCGTTCAAGATGGCAGCACTTACTAGCTGAGAGGATCAAATTCACGTCCTCTCTGAGCAAGGAGAGCCCTCAGTTACCCTCATGCATTGAACAAAAGGATGATTTCTCTTGAGGAGAGAAAGGAGCACTTTATATATTTGTTTTAAAAGCATTTCTCTACAGTTTTAGCTTTGGAACAGTGAGGAGAAACTTCTAGGCATGACCAGCAATTAAAGCCACACAGTGGTTGTGAAGGCCCAAAGGCCAATTGCAGAATTGCCTGTTTATATTCTGTTATGGGGAGCCACATTCTAGAAAGGAATTCAGAGGTAGAGACCCCAAAAGTCTGAACCACTTCATAGAACACATAAAGGCCTGCTGATGTGAGTGGGAAGTGCTGGTCGGTTACAGCAGGAGTCTCAGGGAGTCCAACATGTCTCTGGGTGACGCGACTCTGGCCTTCGTTTTACACTGTTCTTCCTTCGCTCGTAAGTTTACAAGAAGAAAAATGTATGTATATAAAATTGTGAGCAATTCTCAGGCAGAAAATTTAGCAGAGAGGTTTCTTTTCATTCTGAAAGAATTGTTGTTGTGTATTTGAGCAAGAGTGAGTGTTCTGATGCAGGCAATGCTTTGGGCTTCCTGGGAAGTATTTTCTGGAGTTTCCCACAGAGTCGCTGGCCCAGTGAGATGAGGACACGTGGTGTTCACTGGATGCTGGAGGGAGGGTCTTTGCTGAGAGTGCAGGATAATCAGAGGGCCTTTGCTGTTCTACTTCCCAGAAGACTGGATTTCTCGGGGCACCCCCTGGGGGTGTCAAACTAAACCCTGGGGAGTTCAGCTTCTCCTCCAGCTGTGGCCAGCCATTCAAGGAAACAGCTTCCCTGAGGACAGCACATCTAGGAGATACAGTTTCATATAATTTTCATATTTTCAGAGGAAGGCTCTGAAAAAAACCAACATACTCTTAATAAAAAACTCCGTTTCATTGTTGTGTTTTTTCAGGAATATGTCTATTAAAAGCAAAACAAAATGAATAAAAACTTCAGTTATCACCAAAACAGCCCTCTTCCTTTGCATCTATATGAAAACAATGCTTATGACGTCTTTTATTTTTCTTGTGCAAATAAAAGTGCATGTAGGCAAAGGTAGGCCAAGAGGTGACATATAAGAACCTCCTTCATTGACCTTAGCCAATCCCTGCCACCACCAAAACACAGGGGAGTTGTTAAAGAACAGATTCTACTTGATGAGAAATTACTTTAATCAAAATTCACTTATACCAAAATGTGCCTAACTCATTACTCGTTTATCCAATCCATATTTAGTGATCTTTTTTTTCTCCTGTAGCAAGTATCAGTAACTGATAGGAGGATGCAAAGATAAATCCTAATCAGAACCTGCCTGTAGGAGAGATAAAATGTAAGTGTATAACAAAAATTAAAAGTAAAAAGTGAAAAGTATCCAAAGAAAAGTGTGGTATGGGTAAAAGTGTCCCGAAAGTATGGGGGTTGGAGGAAGGAAAGATTACTTCCAGCTGAAGGAATTAGTGGATGTTTTGAGGAGGCTGCCGGTGGGGGGAGGAGGAAGGAGAACTTTGAAGGCAGGTGATGGCTGGGGGAGGGGAATGGGAGCAGCAAGAACGGTGCAGGGAAAGTAAGGCCAACCGCAATTGGTTCCATGAAGGTGGAAATAAGGCTGCCCCAGCAACAAAACAATGTTGGGAAGGCAGGTCCATTCAGGTTAGAGACAACATCCTGTTAAGGATTTTAGACCCGATTTGATGGAGAATGAGTTTTTGATCAAGATAATGTCAGGATGTAGTTGTCATTCTGAACAATACATTTACAAGAATTGACTCAAATGGATTGAAATGCCAAAAGACTTGAAATGGAAATACTGGTTACAAGGTTTTTGTATAATCAAAATAAATGTTTCCCAAAGTATGGGGAGTGTGTGACTTGTGGTTTGTAAGGTGAATTTAAGTGGTTTTGAGAATCTAATAATAACTTAAATATGTATTAGAAAAATACAACTTGCACATGAAACCTCTGATTCTGTATTGTTATGAATGAGTTTAAAGGGGGAGGGGGAGAAAGACTATCAAATTAAAAATATTAAATAAGTAGTAGAATTAATCTGATCTGCCCATATTGCCCAAATCCTAATGATCAGGGAATGACTAAAGGCTGGGAAACCCTAATATAAGTAAAGGTACATGAGTTCCCACAGTAGGATAATGGAAATGGAAATGAAGAAACAAGTATGAGAAATCATCTGAGCAAGAATCTGCAGGTTTGGGCAATTAAGGTTTGGTAAGCAAGGAGAAGGGGAAGAGCATCCCAAGATACTGCTAATGTTTTGAGCCTGATTCTACAAAAATGCCAGTAACCATTAAAATACATAAAGGAAAAGTAGGTTTATGAGAAAATAAGGTTCAGTATATGAGCATAAATAATTTGAGAGACTTTCTTTAGCCATTTGCAATGCAGAACTGAGGAGCTGCGATAGAAAGAGAGATAGAACCAGCCTCAGAGGTAAGAACTAAAGTTGTGAGATTGTGACTAAGGAATATAGAGAAGAGAAGAGGACAAAGGGAAGATCCCTGTGGAAGTGTATATTTAGAAGTGATAGGA
The DNA here is from genome assembly GCA_011751065.1 of Lasiurus cinereus. Taxonomy (NCBI): domain Eukaryota; kingdom Metazoa; phylum Chordata; class Mammalia; order Chiroptera; family Vespertilionidae; genus Lasiurus; species Lasiurus cinereus. The sequence continues at coordinate 62,865,274 of JAAGEH010000076.1, forward strand.
GTTAGACTTAGGAAGATATCAGAGAACTAAGAGGAGAAGTGAGGAAATACAGTATCTTAAAAGATCATTCCCAGCCACAACCCCTAGTGTGGCCCTGTGGTTGGCATAAGATAGTTGCTAAATAAATACCAATGAAAAAGACATGCACAATCCACAGAGTGGAGATCTACAGAGAGGTTGAGGGGCAAAAGGGAGAAAATAGCATTGAATTTGGTCATGAGGAAGTCATTGGTGACCTTTGGGTCTGTAGAGTCTCAGTGGAATGACAAGGGCAGGAGCCAGATTGCAGGAAGGAGGGACAGAGTGGGGGATCCGGAAGTGCACTCTTCTTTCAAGATTGTGAAAGTAGGATGATAGAGGGGTAACAAACATGGGTGAGAAAGGATTTTTTTTTTTTAAAGAAGAAGTAAGGTCAAGCACATTTGTAAGCAAAGAAAAAGAGTCTGGTAGAAGTGGGAAGATTGGGGTAGAAGGAAGAGCAAATTGGTGGGGGAGGGGGTGGAAATAACCAAAAAAGGAGGAAGTGAGGAAATTAGAGGCACACGTGGAGAGATTCGCATTGACAATGTGGAGGAACAGTCCTTTCCCTAAGACTGGGTGAAAAAAAAAATACAATTAGTCACATAGAGAGGAGAAAAAAGAAGGAAATCACTGGAACTAGGTGGACTTGGTTATTTCACCTCGTAGTGAAATCATCCTCACATAGTTAAGGGGAAAGAATAGGGGTTTGTTCCTTGAGAAACAGAAAGGTTAGCAGTTCTCAGTGCAAGGAATGTGGAGGGAACCAGCAGGGATGAGTTCAAAGTCAGCTTCTTCAACAGCTCTTAGCAGCTGAAAACTGAAGGGTAGGTAAGTTTTCTACACAGAAATTCAGATTGGCAAGTTTGTATTGTACTAATTAATATCTAAAGACCCTATTTTCTATTTAATTTAGCTCAAATCCCATCAGGCAGGCAGCAGAGGAGGTTGTCTTAGGCTTTTGTTTCTCCAAATACCCCAGGTAGTCACCTCTAAGGCCTTTCTGTCCTGTAAGTGGGTCATGCTAATCTATTTCAACCACTTCCGACACTGAGGCATGAAGACATTGGCTATGACCATAAGCTGACTGCCATGGGTACAATACAAAATTTGCTCCTTTCCCCTTTCCCCCTAACTTAGGGATCTTCCTCTGCTGGAATACAGAGCACTTGAAAACAAAAGCCAAGG
>JAAGEH010000076.1:62866579-62911579 GCA_011751065.1 Lasiurus cinereus
GTGTGTGTGTGTGTGTGTGTGTGTGTGTGTGTGTGTGTGGAGGGGCGGGGGGGGGGGGCGGGGAGGAAGCTGTTTTTGGAGTCAGTCAGTCCTGGGTCTGATGACGGACTTACCAGCTGTGTGACACAGTCTCTCTAAGCTTTATTTTGTCATATGTAAAAAAAATTATTAAATTTAAACATGGGATTTAAAAATGACATTCACAGTAAGGTTACTATGGGACTAATTTGTTTTAAGTGCTCAATATATTGCCAAGCACATAGGTGTTCAAGTCATGAAAGCTAAGTTATTTTTATTGATCAAATTATTTATCAGATTCCACTTTGATAGGTTTTCACAGATTATCTTCTGAGTGAACTCTGCATGTGTTTGACTTTGGAAGAGTTTTGTTGTATGTTCATGACTACAAATAAAGAGGAAATAGGTGTCACATGACTGGATGAATGAAGACTTTAGCCCTCTTTTCTTAAGTGTGAAAACTCACACAAGTTACAGTTCCTTATCATAGGCTGGCAACCTACAATTCTCAGAACAGCAGCATCCTTACTCAGTGATACTGTTCTTTGTGCCCTTTGCTCATTTTGCTGGGTTCAATACTAACCTTCTTCCTCCGGGCAGGCAAACTAAGTGTCACAGTGACATTTTCCCTCCGTTAGCAGAGAAAAGCCATTGATCAGGAAGAGTCAGCATGGCTTTGCTACGAGTGAATTAAATCAGACCTATCTTGGCCTCTGACAAAGTTGTCATGGTACCCATGTCTGCTGGTCATCTCTGTATGCCCAGTGCCTGACACAAATCCTGGCACATACTAGACATTCTGTGTATTAAATAGGTGAATCAATGAGCTCCTTGTGAGCATGATGACAAGTCAAGGGCTGGTGAGAGTTCTGTCGGATGGCTTTGTTAAAGAAAGTCAGTACCGGTAGATTTCTGGCACCCAAGCTCCACTGGCTTTGTCTTCAGCCCAATTATGTGCAATTATTCTTAAAATAACGAATTGATTGAGGACATTGAGGACTCTAATTTGTACTGGATGAAGAGAGAGCCAATATGTTAAATGGCAGAGGCTAAATCCACAGAAATCTTAAGAAATAGTACAGCAAGTGGAAAGAACAATCCATGTACAATTAGATTACTTAGATGTGAGTCTTGGTTTTACTGCATGCTAGAGGTGTGACCTTGAGAAGTTCATATAACCTTTCAGCCTTAGTTTATCAGTAACTTTAGGAGGAGAATCTCTACCTTCCAGGGCTCTTGCATGGACACAGTGTGTGGTGCAGTGTGGAAACCCTCAGAACAGTACACTTTACACAGCGTAAGAACTACCCAGCTAGTTGCCTAGCACCAACAGAGTTTGGATCAATTGAAACAATGAGCCAACTCTACCAAGAGGAAATTGTAAAGAAGATAAATATAAAGAATGCTTAAGTGCCAAAATTCAACTCCATAAATATAAGACAGGAGTTATATGACAGAAGGAGATACTTTAGCTAACAGTAAGCACAATATGTTTAGGCTAAAAAGGAAAAAAAATCGCCTTACATTAATATAACAAAATATCCAAATGATAGAAGTCATAGAATGTGTAATCCACACTGGTTTTGGGGACTATGACATAGATACAGACTCCACATTTTACAGGAGACATTGAAAATTTGTCCAATGTCAAAATGCATCCTGTTGAAATTGACCAATGCTTCCAAATCCTGTGGTATCAGGAATGCCCTGGAGAACAGGCATGTTTGAATTGGAAAAGAGAACATTTAGGGCAGTGATTCTCAACCTTTCTAAGGCTGCGACCCTTTAATACAGTTCTTTATGTGATGGTGATCCACAACCATAAAATTATTTTCTTTGCTACTTCATAACTGTAATTTTGCTATTGTTAATGAATCGTAATGTAAATATCTGTGTTTTCTGATACAGCAGCGGTTCTCAACCCACAGCAGTTCTCAAAACACAGATATTTACACTACAATTCATAACAATAGCAAAATTACAGTTATGAAATAGCAACAAAAATAATTTTATGGTTGGGGCTCACCATAACATGAGGAATGAACATACTAAAGGGTCGTGGCATTAGAAAGGTTGAGAACCACTGATGTAGGGGGACAGTACAGCTGCCTGTAAGTGTAGGAAGGATGGTCATGTGGAAGAAGGTAACTAGGTTTATTCTGAGAACTGAGGACAGGATAGGATCGGCAAAGGTACATTGAGATTTTAGCTCTACATCAGGTATATGTCCTCTGAATATGAAATGATAGGGTTCACTTGTGTTGGCAAGGAATCAGTGGCTGAGACACTGGACTTAACCAGTGACATCTGGATTTCCTCACTCGAAGTGAATCTATAGCAGCATGTGATCTATGACTCAAAAAAGGTGGACCATAGTTCAGTGGGCAAACAGACAATAAAAATTACCTTAGAAGGTGAAGAGCTTTTGAGCCCAGTGTGTGTCTTTGTTTTACAATGTTTTAAAAGAACCATGAGCAGAATTTCATTCCTGGCATTAATCAGATTCTCTGATTAAGAATTCTTCAAGCACTCCACAAAGTAAGCAGTCTTTGCTCTCACATCTGGTGATTTTTTTGTAAAGAGAGCAACATGCTCAAGCATAGCTCAAAATAGAACCTAAATTCTAAGTCCCTGGGCTGTCTCTCTCCACAATGCTTCTTATCCTGAACTTTCCAGAGGCTGTTAGAATTCACCCTTCCAACCCTGGAGGGCTTCTCTTTCCGTGATCAACAACTCCTTTGACTGTCCAATTTTGGGGAAGGTGAGAGGACTTGACAAGTAAAACCTCTGAGAGTAAACAGTGAGGGGACGCCAACCTGCAAAGGTTTAATCGGTAGGGTTACTCCCATATGTGGGTTGAGAAATAGAGGCCCTTATTTTTAGCCAGGAAGACAGTGGGATGCAGTGGTACAGCTTCGAGTCCTTGGTCGTTAATCACAAGACCCGTGAGCCCTCAGCTCCCAAGACAACATGAAACCAGGTCACCTGCAGAGCTTCTATTCCCTTCCATCTACCCCATGCCTCCTATCTACCTATTCCACCTTGTGGAACAACACTTGGCCTGTAGTAAGAACTGAACACAGTCTGCCTTCTTGGAGGAAACCTTGGTCAAGTTTTGCAGCTTCTCTTAAATTGCCTGACTTCACCCGGAAGAAACACACAATTAGACTGAGAATCCCCTATTGCTAACTGGTATGCAATAGCAAAAGCTCAAGCAATATTTACATTCAAATCTAATAACTCATTTACATTATTAATTATCCAGACTTTGGACTTTTGAATAAATGGGGGGAGGGGAATAGTTCAGTAGGTGGTAGTTCTGCAAATTGTCACCAAGAGCCATGGGTTCCCTGAGGCCCATGACTGTCTGCATTCTTCCAGGGTAGGCACCCAAAGCTGTTGAAAAGAATTGAGACGCTTGTCAACAGAATGGAAAGCTGGCCTTCATCAAAACGATTTTAGTCTGAGAGACTAATGACCTTCCCTTGCTGTTTGTTTTAGTTTGGAACTAAATGAAAAAAATTGTTTTAGATAACAGTAGCTTAGTCTTTCTTTCCTAAGTATTTTATTGGGAAAAGCCAAGTAGCACAATTGTTAACCAGTGTTTTAAAAATATATCTGTAACAGACTAGAGGAAGTGGTTAACTAGCCCAGAAATTGAACTTCAGAATGGACAACAAAAATAATAATAATAAAAAGCATCATATCTAAGGAGAAAAATCCCAATTGTTTGCTCACATTTCCTCCATGGTAATAGTCCCAAGAATAAAGTGCAACATTTCTAAGGGCTGCTTGCCTCCAGCTCTTTTTTTTTTTTTTTTAACAGCTGTAAGCTGAGCTCCTGATGCATAGTCCCTGGGGTAGGCTAGGATCCCCCTTGTTTCCTGTTCAGCCTAGCTGAAGGAAAAATAGCCTAATGCAAGAAAATAACCTAATGGTTTTGCAATCCAGGTAAAGGTTCAGGGGAGTTCAAAGATCAATTAATTTTTAAATCTTGATCACTAAATTTCCTTTCTGAAGAGCAAGTAAATTCCTGGTCTGGAAGACATACAAATCTGCAAATCAAAACGTAAATATACACAAGTGGGATTCAATCAGGAGCATAAACACCCTGCTGGAGAAAGTAAAAGTTAGGTGGTTTTCATTTATCAAAAGCATTTCAGTTGTCCATTTGAAGTGGCATATAATTTTTAAAAATATGCACAGATATGGGCTTCTTTGGTTAAGTGTCCCTGGATGGGAATGTCTGGGAATATTTAAAGTGTTTAAGTAGAAATATCAAATAGGCTTTACACAAACCACCAGATAATTTACAGACATTTGCAGTGCTGACCACTTCCCTGCGGCTCCATATCAGGGTGGAGAGCAGAGACGTGCGTTGCATAACGTCGTGAAGCAGTGAAATTTCTGTAAGTCGTGATCTGCTGGCATGTAATAACTCGATCTGCTTCATGCAGACAAAATATATTAAAAGTATGGACGAGTGAAGTTTGTGCCCCAGGGAAAAGGCGAGATAATGCATTGAAATTGTTCAGAGGTAGTTAGATGCCTAATGGTCTAATATGTGAGCTATGTGAGGTCTGGGGTCTGGTTCTCATAAATTCTGGCTAGACTGATCCTGTAATTTCAAGCAAAGGATAAAAGCGTTAGCCAGAATCATCGGTGCTCAAGGTCCATGATGCTGGATATTATTCATGTAAAGATTTTAAAAAGAAAAAACACTTTAAAAGGGGTGCTGTGGACTATAATTCATGGTTCTGTGTGTTTGTGTTTGAAAATGTATGCATACCTACATGCACGCTCTAAGCCATTTAATGAAATACATTAACTTGGAATTTATAGAAACCTTCCCCATCTTTTCCGTGATGGGATAGGATTCTGATATAATATAATAATGTGCTGCATGAACAACCATGTAGGATCTAATTATTTCAACTTCAAACTGACATATCGGTGTTTAAATTGGAGTAAAAAAACATGTTTGTAATAAAAATTTACCATTACGAATGGAATAATTTAAAACCAATTTGGACGGATTGAGGAGTGATTAGAGGAAAAAGTTCCCAAGACATTTGGTAGCCTTATAAATGATTTCACAAAATATGCTAAGACTATTCTACCAATTACGTTAGCTGAATACGGAATCCTCAGATTTGAAAAGAAAATAAGAACTAGGCTTTTGAAATTAGGTAGATGGTGGATATGAAAACCCTTGATAATTTCCTCCTTCATATAATTTATTTCATCATGAGGGTAGAAATTTAGAAGTTTTCATTTACAGTTTCTTTCTTCTTCTTCTTCTTTTTTTTTTAAAGCTAGTTCACTTGTGTTTGAGTCTACAGTATATTTATATAGTCTTTCCTGCCAGAATCGTTGACAGTATTTCTAAATGGTTTCCCTCATTGCCTAGGTTATACCAAGTGCCACTCTCCTGAAGTTCTCAAAACTATACCACCCACACACAAATCATGAATAGAGAATCACATACTTTTTTCCCCCTTTTCTAAAACAAAGCGTTCAATCTAAAATTACTTTGGCTTTAATGTGACCCTGAAAATCATCTTAGCTTCATACCTGCTGTAAGCTTCTGTTTGATCCTGGTAACAAGGCCATCATTCTTAATTTTTGTTCATAAAAATGTCTGCATTACATATAAGTAAATATCATCTCTCTATTAGTACCATACTTTAAAGCATTCTGACATTCTATCAGAATCTCAGTAGAACATACCCTTTGGGCAGAAAAACTGTTCATGTAGTTTTCTGAGTTTACCTGAAGACATCTGTAGATTCAGTTACATTTGATTGCTTGTGTTTGACTTTTCAAATTGTTGAAAATGCTTACCTCCAGATTATTCTCCTTGGAAGTATAACACACAAATACAGCCATTATCTTTTAATATTTAAAATATACAAATACTTTCTGGTAGAGATATGTTAGATCAGAGATGATATTTGTTATTTGTGAATGAGGAAATTAGTCTCAAATATTTAGATAATCTTTAAAATAGTCTTTTAAATAATCATTTTACAAAATTTTCATCTCTGCTTATTTTTACTCTTTTTATAAAAAAAATAACCACATGCTTCCATTTTTCACCTTGAGGAAATAGGCTTAAAAGTGCATATACCAGTCATATTCTAAGGACAATTATAAGGAGTCACATTGCTATTTATCCTAATATTTGATGCCCCATTAGACTTTGGACAAATGGGTTGATATTTTTATTTAAATGGAAATTTATGAATTATTTTACTACTGGAATTCTAGGAGTTTCTTTTTACTTCATTTTAATAATTATAAAATTAGAAAAGATTCAAGAATTGAACTCTTTCATGGGTTTCTTCCCATATTATTTGAAAGAAAATCTGAGTGGCAACATAGCTAGTACTGATTATGAATAATTTTTGTTGGTGTGTCTATTTTTTCAAAACCACACCTACCACTTTGCAGTAACATTTTGCTACTGGTTTATGAATACAAGATGATTGTATGATAATCCTCAGCTACAGATAATTTGAAAGAATTAATGGTAGAGTCGGGTTGGTTAACTTTTCATTATACATTCTACCCATTAGGGAGACTCATCATTTTAGCAGGAAGGGTAGGTACTAAAAATTTGAAATTAGTTTACATTTTTTATCCAAAGTTAGGTAACATGATTACCTTTTGATTATTCCAATTCTAAACATTCTCAAGGCAAGATTCAAAATTCATGCTAGAAAACCTGAGTTGATTCCTCTCACCATCCCCCGTCCCTCCCCCTTGTCCTAATTCTCCAAATCTTTTCCAGATTGTTTGCAAAATGAAATTATCTAATTTCACGAGTATTTGTTCTGAAAAGGCACCACATTCTGGCAGAGAGAAAACTCATTTTCAAGGCCTGATATCTTAAGACAAGACCTTTTTGTCCATGAAATACCACCTAGGATTTGATGAAAATGCTGAGAAAACCATCTGGGCCAAATATGCCCAAATGTATCGGTGAACTACCACACTGATAATACCATTTATGGTAAAGGACAAATGTCAAGAAGGCAAGTTATCAAAGTATTTTTGCTCCAGATCTCTGAGAAACACATAAAATATTGTAAGCATATATTTTTAAAATTAAGTTGGTTTGAGGTCTTTTAGAAAACACTATATGCTTTACAATTAAATTATTTGACTTACTTCATTATTTCTGCCCAAAATTTATATTGCTAAACCAAAGTGGAGCAAAAATTTATTCAGAACATTTTAATAACCATTAAGGCACTGTTTCAAAATGTACATCTGCTTGCTTAATTACATTATTTCTGAATTTGTAACTCTTGCCACTATTAAATTTAGTTTTTAAAAAGACTTCAGACTAGGAACCAATGCTGAATTATTAATTTGAACATTATGAACTTTTCAAGTTCTAAGTATAGAGGAAGAAATACTGAGCTAATTTGACTAATTAATCTAGTTGATTACAGTGTATTTATACAAGCAGAGTTAATCTGGCAGACCCAAAAGTTTAAGGAGTCTCTAGTAAAACTATAAATGAAGCAAAGTAGTAATTCAGTGACTAAACAAGTTGTTAGATTGAAAATGGATATTTTAATATATACTTCTAATCATCTTTTAAAGAGTATAGCTTGCTAACCATAAGCTTTTGAGCTTGGTACTTGCATTGTATTTCTAACACCCACAGAGGACCATTGCAAAAGCATTCCCAGGCTGAAGGATATTACATTTACTCTCCTCAGGCTTTCTCACTGTGCCGTCAGCCTGTTTATTTTAGTGCATATGATGAAGGTGCAGATGAAGTTGCATGAGAGAAATAGAGCTCTCTTTTGTGTAAATGTTCCACCTATCATAATGTAGGTGTTTGTAGAGTTGGTGAAAATAGAATCTCCTTTTGCTTTGTGACAAAAAACACATTTAATAGGCCTAATTTCAGATCTAGTCACTGAGTCTATCCATGATAAAAGAATGGCATGGAATGTGCCCAAACAGAACTCCTAAAGGTGTATGTTAAATCAAAGAGTGTTCCTTAGAGTTTGTATAAAGAGAGAAAAATCTCATTGATTTCATAGAAGAATGAAGGAGAACTATCACTCTATGGAATGCTTGATGTGAGGGAATACTATAGCATTTTGCTTTAGTCTGATACTTAGTAGACAAGTCCCCTGAGTAGGAAGCATGGCTAATTCTGTTCTTTTAAAGTGTCTAATGTGGTGTTGACATACTCAAATGTTAAATAATATATTATAACATGAAGGAATAGCTCAGAGCTCTCATGAGATAAAGCTAAAAAATAGTTATACATGCCCTTGATTTAGGGAAATTATAGAGGCAAAGAACTTACATTCATTTATTCACTCCCAGAAAAATTCTTATAATTTTGTGTTTAGCACATGTTTAATTTATATTTTGTAGATTTTTAGGGCTTCAAATTCTTCATTGAGGAAAAAAAATTACCTAATAACTCTGACTATTGAGATTTTTTCCCCCTGAAAAGCATACATTCTTTTCTGCCACTCACACTTAAGAATATTGTACTGAAATATTATTTTGGTTTCCCTTAAAAATCTATAATATGCTTAAAAACATCAAATTATATACTTTAAATGAGTGCATTGTGTCATATATGAATTATGAAAAACACAGTAATAAATCTGTCATATAAAATATTAGCAGATATGCCAAAAGAGATACTTTGAAAATAACTTAGGTGAACAAGAAATTGTATTTACAGTTCTGGCACTGAAAATTGCCATTTGATTTTAACATTAACAAATTTACAATTTCTATACTGGCTGTCTTGGCCTATTTGATATTGGACGAAATTAATTTTTCCTTACAAATTTCACAAAATGTGAATGCATATTTATTGATTTAACCAACTGAGTTCCTTTGGAGGTATGTAAAAAAAAAAAATCCACTTAAAGATAAGGATACAGATCAGCTGGTGTGGCCCAGTAGTTGAACGTTGACCTATGAACCATGATGTCACAGTTCAATTCCTGGTCAGGGCACAGGCCCAGATTGTGGGCTCGATCCCCAATGTGGAGCATGCAGGAAGCAGCCAATCACTGATTCTCCCTCATCATTGATGTTTCTATCTCTCTCCCTCTCCCTTCCTCTCTCTAAAATCAATACAAACATATTTTTAAAAAAGAGAAGTTCTCAAGGAAGAGTTTTGGTGGCTTAAGAAAAGTAAAGAAATCTTGGGTAGAGAATATCTGGGGGAATTGCTATCAGGGTTGACCCTGGATGGAAGGCCACAGAGCACCTTAAAGGAGTAGAAACTGAAAGAAAGAGCCCTGAAGGCAAATATTGCTCTTTTCCATCTGAACTGAACCTAGGCCAAACCTAACACTCTTATATTTTCACAGGTATATCCTACAGTAAGCAGAGAGATGGTAGAGTTGAGTCACCTGCACAATGAAAGGGCAGGTGGTAGTAACAGTGCTGACAAAAATCATAGTGGACTGAAAATGAATTGGAAAACTATGACCTCTAGTTTGGTGATATCCCCAGTTGGTTCCAACTTGTCACTTGATCTTTCTGGTACTCATTTTCCTCACATTAGCAAAAGGTGAACTACGGACTTAACTCTCAATAGAATGATTCTCTGTGTTTAAGCCTATTTTTTTTATGGTTAATGAGTGAATAAAAAGAGGAAATAGCAGACACTGACGGTAAAAAGAAATGTGGTTTTAATGGTGGTGAAGTTTGATGGCGAATTAATTAAAGATGTCTTTATAGGAGCTAGCTTGTCTTTGCATTAACTGGGCAGATTAAAGTTTCACAAAATGGGGCCCCATTGGTTTTTCTGTTCGTCTTTTTTACTTTCTCTTAAAACAAGGTTTTCGTTGTATTACTTCAGTATCTTCTTCCATGAAGATGGAATAGGATTACCAGAAATACATAATTTAATATTATATTATGGAAGATAATGAATTAGCCTTCTTAAAATTTGATGTAAATTCTTAGATGAATACCAAATTATTGTTTTGGGGACCTGTCAAATCTTGAACATCTCATTGAAGGGACAGAATAGAGTTGCCTTCACTTGGGGAAATGGTGGTTGTTTTAGATATTGCCATAGTGAACGGTTATTTATTGTAAGTTTCTACTTTAATAAATCATTTCTGTCTTCCCACAAATTCATTACCTAATGACTTCAGCACCATGCCTTGGGGTATTCAATCCTAGGCAAAGATGAGCTATTTTCCTCAGAATGCCTATCTGTTAGATCAAGAAGAGTCATAGCAGTTGTCTAGAAAGGACACTTGTTAGAAATAGCAATATTTTTGCTCTACCTGAAAGGTGTCCTCGCCAAATGACAGGTGTCAGCTAACACCCATTGTGAGTGAATTTGCATATACCATTTATTTTGGGGATGGATGAACAAAGAAAATGTATGTTGCTTTGAGTTCCCCCCAAAATAAAGTTCCATCCCTCCAAAAAGGAATCTGATGTGACCCAGTTGGATACTAATAAGTGTCTGGCATCTTTAAGAATCTTAAATGGTATTCTAATGAGATGAGTGAACATTTCTAAAACATAATATTACATCCACCAAAAAGCATAAAACAGCTGAACCAAAATTTTACATAGATCTGATGTTCAGTGCAAAACGTATTCTCAATAGAGCAACTGAATGTTTTGTATCCTTTGATCTAATCCCAGTGGCGATTTCGATGAGTGAATCAGTGTTTGAAAAAAGTTGGACATAACTAAGAGCAGAAAAAGATGATCCCTATGGACAGAAAGGGAGATGGGGGACTCAGTCCCTCAGGTGGCATGCCTTTTCTTTGCCACCAAAGTTTTACCATGTTAATAAGTGGCCCATGACAGAGTTAGTCTGGTTTTAATGAGTGTAGATAGCACTTTCTTTAGGATCCACACCTTGGATGTGGCTTCCTTTCAGAAAGTTCACAACCACTGTTCTCCACCCCAAGAAGGTCTTATTCCAGGTAGGATTTCTAGGTGTTAGAAGTTTGCATTTGTCTCTCCAACCTTATTTTCTCCCCCTTTCCCACTTCTTCATTTGCACTTTCTTCCTTACACATGCCACTTGATACTCAATGATCTGGCAAAATAGTGATTTAGACTAGCACTATAGAAAGTTTTTATCTAACGCTTTTAGGATACATACTTCATCGGTACCTTGCAGAGTTCTTGAGCTACTGAGCTAGCTCCCTGCAATGCGTACATTCACACACATTTATGAAAGCACCCTGTGTAGGAGCCAAGGTCCATACAAGAGAAAACAGGAACCACACTAGTTATCTAACAGAGAGAATACAATATAGGGATTTGTTTAAACCGGTGTTAAATTTGTGAAAAAACAAAACACAATAGAAATGCTGAGGTAAATCTTTTGAAAGCTATTACTGTCTCTTGGGCTGGGTGGGGGCAAAGGAGAGGCTAGGTCAGCAGATCCTAGAAGGTCAGAGGAGGAAGCTTGTGGAGTTGGGACTCAGCTCTCTGAGGAAGGCACCCCCCAGCTGGTGCTGGCATTGTGCCTCAGGAGCTGGGCCTCAGATCTCTAGGAGGAGCAGCCAGACTAGTCCTGGCACCTGTAAATTAGTGCATGGAGTTAATTCCAGGCGAGCTGAAGAAACCTGGGAACTCAAACCAGAAGTAGCCACCAGACTGCCATGCTCTTGCAAGGGCAATGTATACAGGAGCATAGGGAGGAGCAAGTTCTTTCCCTCCCCCTGTCTCCTGGCATCCCACAGTGCTCCCTAAGCACAGTGCCTACCAGGGAGTCTGGGGGCAAAGAATAAATGCAGTTAGGACTGTCCCAGCTCAGCATCCTATAGCAGAGGAGTAGGGAGAGTCTGGAGCTGAGAGACATGGCTTAATAAAGCCTACCTTGGAAGCTACCTATGGCTGAATACAGAAGGCAGGATTGTGTTTAACTGGGGAGAGGTGTGAAACCTGAGAATACAAAATTTTGCTAATGAGCAGTAAGACTTGACCATTTCCACAATAAAATGATGTGAAAATCCAAGGCAATAGAGATCTTATCCAAATGGATCTCACTAGCGGTTCCCAATATGATTCCTCCCAATTTCTCTCCTAATACTCATGAAAATGCAATAAATAATTAAAATTATGATAGCATCCAGAAACTAAGACTGAGAGAATCTGGGAAGAATAGACTATTTATAAGGCATATGGAGCTTCAACTCATAGCATACCCACCCTTGACTGCATAAAAGAATTAGTATGGCAAGAGGTAAAAACATGCGTTACAGCTCTGTCACCATCTGTCCACTGACCCGGTGAGCCAGGAATTGTGCCAACCAGAAATCTGAGCAGACACCCCTGGCCAGCCCTTGGGAGCTGCTCGGAGAGAGTATCATTTCTCCTACAATTTAGCTTCCACCTTTCTACAACACATAGATATTAAAATTCTCAGGAAGCAAATGCACAGAAAGTTGAGGGATGTGACCCATGGTGCAGGGCATTCTGGAAGGTCTGATCCTCCTGAGGTAGCCAGGACAGGGTGGAAGGGGGACATCCATGGAAAAATACAGTAGCTTTTCAGGCTGTGACTTTCAGTTTCTCAAGTGCTATAGCCACTCAGAATAAAGCAGATTACACATCTGAAAATACTAAAATTCAAGATCCAGGAAAAATAATCAATATCTTATCTAATAAAAGAGAAACATGCAAATTGACCGTACCTCTGCTATGGCCACAAGATATGCCCACCCAGCCGATCATGGGCAAGTATGCAAATTAACCCAACCAAGATGGTGGTTAATTTGCATATCCAGGCACAGAGTGAAGACTGAAGACAGTGTAAAAGGAAGTCAAGCACTTGCAGAGAAGCAAGCAAGCAGGGTGATGGAGAATGGAGGGAAGCACGCAGGGTGGGGTAGAAGGGTGGGAAACAGGCGGGGCTGCGGAGACCACCACAGGAAGCCCTAATGCAGGAATCTTCCTGCAACAGGCCTCTAGTATATGATAAGGAAACAAGGCCTCTGTGAAAAAGCAGAAGTGTGGAATGAAAGGAAAGTGATGAGATGAAGAACAGGAGAAGATAAAAACAACTGGGAGAAGATGAAAGGAAGTTAAAAGGAAGCTGAAAGCACAAGAGCAAAATGAAAACACATGGAGAAGAGTCAAGAACAGCATTGATCCTGTAGAAAATCATAGTGTGATGGAGGAGGGCAAACTGGAACCATCCCCTATGAGGAAGCAGAGAAGGAGAAAAGATGAAAATTGTCAGATAAGTGATGGTGGACCAGAGAACGCAGAACCAACATGTGGGCAATTTAAAGAAAACTAAATATAAATAAAAATGGCAATCAGGAATATAACAGGGGAAAAAATCATAACTTTTCTGAATTGAAGAAACGACTATATATGCAGGTTGAAAGAATTCACTGACTCACAATCAAATATTGAGTTACTAAGATGTAGGGGGGAAATACAGGTGGGAAAATCAATTATACCTATTAACCAAATAAAGCATAGATGATAGTTGATAGGTAGGTAGGTAGATAGACAGATAGATAGGTAATAGATAAATCTATCATTTGCTCTTAAGCCCCCTGCCAAAAATACTGAAAGAACATGGAACAACTAAAGAATTTAAGGAGAAAATACTTTGACTCAAGTGTATTATGCAAACCAAGCTCTGGATCATTTTCAGATATATAGGTGACTAAAGCTAAAAAGTGCTTATAAATATATTTTACCTGATAGAGAAAGCCAGTTTAAGTACTTACGAATGGAAGATTCATGGTCTAAAATTGGATGGAGTTTTAAAAGGAGTTAAAAGTGCTCAGATAATTGTTAAAAATATGGTATAAAATTGAATACAAAGAAAAAATTCTAAAAAGCAGATTCTTATTTAAGAAATAATAAAGCAAATATGTTTCTGACTTAAAAACTGGCTTAGTGGATAGACTTGTAGACTGAAGGGGTCCTAGGTTTGATTCCAGTCAAGGGCACATACCTCGGTTGCAGGCTCAATGCGTAGCCCTGGTTGGGGCAACCAATTGAAGTTTCTCTCTCACATCAATGTTTCTCTCTTTCTCTGTCTCTATCCCCCTTCCATTGTCTCTAAAAATTAATGGAAAACATTGGGTGAGGATTAACAAAACAATACTGACAAATAATGAGAAGTAGAGGCTATATTATGAAGGGTCAAGCTCTTTGTTTCATATATAATAAATGTGGGAGATATAATTCACTCAGTTATTTAGTTTTAAAAAAATAAATATAGGCTAAGAAATGATACTGAAAATGTAACTAAAATATAACTTTAGCAGCATTAAAATAATATTTTTTTCCAAAATGCCAGAGCAAATTCTAACTTTATAGGATATATATTTTAATCAAATTTTTATATTCTACCAAAATATCTTTTTTTAATATTCATAAAATAATTTTATTAATTGAATATTTGGTAGGCCTCAAAGAGAATCTCACATAATTGCAAACTGTAAAGGTTAAGTAAGCCAAATCCTTTGACCACAGTAAAATAAAAATGAGAAATTAATAATAAAATATTAAAAACAAATATCCAAAAGTTAAACTCAAATTAATAACAAAATATTTTCATTCAAACAACTCTGTTATCAAGATGAAATAAAAATTCGAATTACAGACAATAAAAAAAATAATAGTGAAAACCTCTACAAATAAGACCACAAGAGATGCAGGCAAAGCTAAAGTTAGAGGAATATTTAAACTACTAAATAACTCATTATCAAGCTATAATGAATGAAAATAAGTAGAGTCTCCAGAGAAGAAGAAGAAGAAAAATTAATAGAGATAAAAAGAGAAATGACTACTTATGAAAAAATGTTGCAATAAAATCTAATCTTTGAAAATAAAAATCTCAACTAGAATTAGAAAGTAGAAATACTTGACAAATTAAGAATAAAAGACAGCTCCAAAGATATAAACTTAGGAATGAGAAAGAGGAAATATCTATAAATAAATAGGAGATAAGAATTATAAACAAAACTTTTAATAGTCTTGAAGATCTTATGAACTGAATTATTTTCTTTAAAAAATCATATTCTTCACACTCAATGGGGTGTCTATAAGAAAGACAAAAGGATAAATTGATGAGGATGTGGGGAAATTAAATTCTGATACATTGCTGATGAAAATATAAAATGGTACAGTATTTTAAAGTTACCATATGATCCAGCAATCCCACTCCTAGATATATATCTCAGAGAATTCAAAACATGTTACTCAAAAACATTACACAAATGTTCACAGCACTATTAATCATAACTAGAGGCCTGGTGCATGAAATTCGTGCATGAGGGGGTCCCTCAGTCCAGCCTGCACCTCTCCAATCTGGGACCACTTAAGGCATGTACAACCATTTAGGCCCGATTCCACCTAAACGAGTGATCAGACATCCCTCTCACATTCCAAGATTGCTGGCTCTCAACTGCTTGCCTGCCTTCCTGATTGCCCCTAACTGTTTCTGCCTGCTAGCCTGATCACCCCCTAACCACTCCCCTGCCACCCTGATGGATGCCTAACTGCTCCCTAGCCAGCCTGATTGCCCCTAACTGCCCTCCCCTGCTGGCCTGGTCACCCCTAATGTCCTCCCTTGCAGGTCTGGCCACCCTCAACTGCCCTCTCTGCTGTCTTGGGTCCACCCTAACTACTCTCCCTTGTTGTCCTGACCTCTCCCAACTGCCTTCCCCTGCAGGCCTGGGTTCACCCCAACTACCCTCCCTTGCTGGCCTGGTCTCCCCCAACTGCCCTCCTCTGCTAACCTCATCATTTCTAACTGCCACAGCTGCCCTCCCCTGCAGGCCATCTTGTGGCAGCCATCTTGTGTCCACATGGGGGCAGCCATCTTTGACTACATGGAGATGGCCAACTTGTGTCTTGGAGTGACGTCAATTTGCAAATTACTCTTTTATTAGATAGGATAGCCAAAAAATGAAAAAAAATGTCCATTCACTGATGAATGGATAAACAAAATGAGATATATCCATATAATGGAATATTATTCAATCATAAAAATGAATGAAGCACTGATTTATGCTGTCACATGGATGAACCTTGAAAACATTATGCTAAGTGAAAGAAGCCAGACACAAAACATCACATATAATATGATTCCATTTATATGAAATGTCTAAAATAGGCAAACTCATAGAGACAGAAAGTAGACTAGTGGTTGCCAGAAGCTAGAGTGGGGGAGGATAGGGAGTGACTGACACAGGGGATGAGGTTTCTTTGTGGGGTGATGAAAATTTTCTGGAATTAGATAGTTATGATGGTTTCACTACTTTGTGGATAAATTAAAACCACTGCATTGTACACTTTTAAATGTGAATGTAATAATAGGTGGATTGGAGCTCAATTTTTAAAATAAAAAATGTAAAATATATAACAAAAATAATTCAAGAAGTAGCAAACCTTAATATACTAATAACCATGAAAAAAGAAGTGAAAAAGTTATCTCTCTTCCCAAAAGGTAATAGATGTAGGATGTTTTATGGTGACATTTATACTCAGTTTCTTGTAATAATTCTTCTACTACTTAAATAGTCTCAAACCATAGAAAAAGTTGAATGCCTTAATTTTATAAAGCCTGGTATCAAATCAAATAAGATAAGACATGAAAGAAAATAATGCATGTGGTTGCTTATAAATATGCATTAAGTCCTAAGCAGAATATTAATTAACCAAATTTTAAAAATGTGATTGCAAAATGCAATAAAATCAGATTTCTTCCCAAAATACAAAATTCTTTCAACATCAGAAAAATGCATTAATATAATTAATTATATCGATCAAGAGAAAACCCATGTGATGATTATATGAAATGCTAAAATGTTAGTACGTCAACATTCATTTCTGATTTTTTAAATTCTTAGTACATAAGAAATTTGAGAAAGAATATCTATCAACAAATAATAACTAGTATCATATTAGATAACGAACGCCTACAGATAGTCTCACTATGATAAGGAATAACACTTTCTCAGCTTTTCCCTGAATTTTTCTGGATATTCTAGTCAGTGCAACAAGAGGAAAAAAGAAACTGGAAGTGTCAATACCAGAAAGGAAGAGAAAAAAAATAATTTGCAAATAGTATAATTGCCTATGTGGAAAAAAAATTATTCAAAACAATGTTAATTCGTTAGGTTACAAAATTAGTATACAGATTTTTTTACCAGCAATAAGAGAATGTAAGGAAAAATGATCACAACAAAATATATAATGTCTATCAATAACTTTAAATTATATTGTTTTATTTCTACTTGAAAAAAATGACAAACAGAATTGAGGTTCATAAAAGAATTCTTTAATGAATGTAGAGATATATTATACAGATACAATTTTCTTCAATCTACACATCAAAATCTTAAATGAGGTTTTTGAGAAGCCTGACAAAAATTATGCTGTCTTATTTTGAAGAGCAAATATAGCCTAGGACTTTTTAAGACCAGTAAAAGTCTGGTATTGCCCTACTTTAAATAATCCACATTATAAAGCTGTGGTAATTAAATCGGCTTTGAACTGACAGACATGAGTGTGCCTGTCGGTAGGACAGCAAGAAAGCATAGAGCCATAGCAAAGTTTACATAAAAATTATTGTAAAATAAAGATGGCATCTCAAATGGGAGAAGACAGAATGGAATAGATTATGTCATTTGATTCCTCATGAACTTAAAATTTCAATGTAAGAAATAAATCAACAAAACTGGTGGAACATAAATAGGTAGTTATATAATTTTTAAATTCAAGAAGCCTTTCTGAGCATGATCTCAGGGGCTCATGATAAATGTTCTTGAAAATACTATTAGCTATCAGTATTAAAACCTTAAGCTTTTTGTATGGCAAGATGCTACAAAGTTAAAAAACAAATGACAAAACAAGTGAAAATGACAAAAAAAACACATTAAAACTGTAATGTACTATTTAAAAGAAAAGAGGATGTCTGCAAAATTAATTTTATAGTAATTTTAATTACATGTAAATTATTATGTTGCTGAGTATATACAGTTGAATTAAGCATGCATCTGGTGAAACTGCAGTCTAAGTAATTCATTAGTACAAAATGCAAATGACCGGTAATCATGGCAAAAAAGTTTATCCTTGCTGGTACTCAAGGAAATAAAAATTAAAATAAGGTGTTAGTTTTCATCTTTCAAAGGGACATATATCAAACAGAATGCTGGCACTAATGTTGGCAAGGATGTGGGAGTGGGAACTTTCACGTTATACTAGAAAGTCAATTTCTTCATTGATAAAACATTGCTGAAGAATCCAATCTTAAAATTGCATTTCTACCTCTAACTAAAAAGTGAATGATTTAATGAGTAAAGATGTAAGTAGATACTGATTCTTGAAAACACTGTTGTTATTCTAACACTGGAAGCAATCTATGTAGTAATTGAGAACAAATTAGAGAAATGGTGGTGCATTCATATTGTGGAATATCATGCAGCCATCAAAAGTCACGAGTAAACCAAAGAGTTTTACTTATATGAACATTGGTCAGAATCCATGGCTTAGATCTGGACTTAAGCTCAAACAATGTTAGTTGCCATAAGAAGGAAAATTAAATGACCTACAATTAAAACATTAAAACGTGGGTGCATATTTATTGACATGAGAATATTTATACCATATGTTTAAAAAAGTTAGAATCTAGCACACGTCACATGAACCCATTTGTGTAAAAATAATATAATATATGAAAAATGTTTGGGGAAGGTATGACACAAAATATTTGCTGCTGCGCCCATTCTGGGTGGGGAATCATTTGGGACGTAATTTATTTTCTTTTTTGCATTTTCTGTCTTTCTTAAGTTACCCACAGTGAATATGCACTACTTGGGTAATAATGAGCACCTTTTTAACTTTCCAAAATAAAATGGTACATTAATAAGCAAGAGTTCAATCACAGGCACCCTGGGTACGTGAGTTAGGAAACACCTGTGTGGTACGGCGATGAGAGCACCGGACCTAGAGCCACACTGGCCTGGATGTGCCTCGATTCTGCTCCTTGCTGACAGTGCGACCTCAGGCAGGTCATTCAGCATCTCAGATCCTGCATCTGTAAAATGCAGAGTTGCTCTGAGGATTAGCAAAATCGTATGTCAATCACCCGGCACAGTCTCCGGCACATATTGTGCATTTCACCAAAGGTTAATCCTTATTGCTGCTGTTGTAAATGCCAAGGAAATTGACCTGAAGACCGGAAACCGATTTGTATTGCTAAGAAGAGGCATGAATTAATTGTTTAGAAGCTTTTGTGTGCAGTGTATCATCTTGTGAAATATAGAAGATGTCCATGGTTTCACCACTTATCAAAATGTATCACGTGTTACAGTTTGGATTTGTAGAGTATGTGCCTTCCTAGAGGGCTGGAGCAGTAATGCTTTCATTTGGGGTCACGTAGAGCTCTAAGCATGGAATTTTGAGCGTATGAGTTGCTCAGCATGCAGTGAATGGCGTGGGATGAGGGTGCTGCTTAGACTCTCCCTTGGCTAGACTTTTCATTCTGAATGTACTGATTGCGTGGCCTGATTATTAAAAACCATTGAAGAAGGTAAAGATCAGCCTCGTCCTCCTAAATTTTATCTTAATAGTTAGAGAGAGGGAGGTCCACTAATAACAGAGTCCTTCTTCATTAGCCTTCACGATACCCCAGGGCTCTTGAGGACATTAATATTATGAGCTGATTGTGTTCAGGGCACTGTGCTGTCCAGTAGTTTACTACAGAGATAACATTCTTTAATATGATGAACTATGTTCTAGAAAGTGTTTATTATTTCTCTTATAGATGAGGAGCCTAAGACTTAACTTAGGTAACATGCAGAGTAGATTCAATGGCGAGCTTGAATTTGATTCTATCTGATGTCAAAATCTATGCTCTTAAAATCTTTGCTACTCTACTTCCTCTGCCTTCCAGTCATTAAAGTTGTGTTTTAGGGTGTCTCATTTGTTGCTGTCTAGTTCATGGATTTTATTTAAATTCTTTTAAAAATATTGATGCCTTGCAAAGCCTGGTTTAAATAACTATATAAAACATTATTGAAAAATCTGTTTTTCCTCAACTGAATTTTAGTTCTGAAACTATGTAACTGAATTATTTGTATACTTACCACCCTTCCTCTATTTGAGTATTTTTTAAGTTTTTTGAAGGCAGGCGTTGTATTTTACTTCTTTCTATATCCCATGCAAGCATAATGCTTGCCCATAATAGGTGGTCAACAAAATTAAGTTAAATTGTATGTCTCTTTTGTCACACCAAAAAACAAATAAAAATGATAATTTCCCCCTAATCTGTTAATTACAGCAAATTTAAAAGCCAGGCAGTCACAACCCTTAGATTTCCTGTGGTCTGTCTAGGTTTTTAGGCATGGAGGCGTAGCACGCTTAGGCTCCCTCAGCTGTGGTGTAGCACAGTATTTAAGAACCGATCTTTCCAAATGACATATGTATTAGGAGTCCACATGCTATGACTCTGCCCAGAGAAGTCCAGTGTCACTCACGTGCATTCACATTTGCTTTCTAACCTTGGATTCACGCTGGGAGTGCCTGTGCATGTGGACACCTGCTCTGTTGTGTGCTCGTCAAAACCATAAACAAACAGAAGTAAAAAGGAAATCTAACTGGATTTCCACACACCAGCTTCGTGACCTTTAACACAAAAGTTACCCTCTCCAAAGCTCAGTTTCTCCGGGATGGGCTGCTAACATTTCTCTCACAGAATTACCAAGAAAGGGAAATGAATATGCGTTGTGTACGCATAGCCTGTAGCACACGGTAAGCATTCGGTCAATTCACGGAACACTGAAAACACGCATTTGTTTTCTTTTGGTGAACCCACTGCTTTGCCTTAAGAAATGTCACGATTCTACTTTGAATAAATTTGAAGAACCCTGAAGCACAGACATGTGACTCAAAAAAACAAGAAGGGGGAAAAAGCCACCCCAGACTTTGGAGGGGTGTCTGCAGCTGAGCAATCAGGGGAAGCCTCTGTTGATGAAATTCAGGCAGCACGCTTCAAGCAGTTCAGCTGACTCTGATTTGAGGAGCACTTTTTGTTTGCATAAATAAAACACTAGAAATGTTATTGAGCTATGGGAGGAGAGGCGTACCTGGTAACGTAAGACTGTGTTTTCATGCAATTTTTATTCAAGGCTAAACATAAGCCAGTGAAAGAGAAACAGAAAGTGATAAGTAACGTGGCTATATTTTTCAGGAACATATGGTAGACGTTTAAAATGAAGTATGTCAGCTATTAATTCCCCAGGTGCTTGCCTTAGTCTCAAAAATAAGGTCGTTCCACAGAGGGAATTCCCTGCTCCTGCTATTTTGATCTTTGGGAAAATATGAGACAGACTCTTCTCTCCTGACACGTGTTCCCAGAAATATTACAAAAAACATTTTGCTCATTGACACACAGAAGGTGGCAAGAGCATTTCTGATGGTGTGTCTGTCATATACACAATTACCTTCTCACCTCAAAAGCCCAGAAAAGCTAGAGACAAGGGAAAGACTTCACTGTTTTTGATCAGACGTGGCCTAGAGATTTAACGGGAGGACCTGGTCCCTGTCCCTCTGGTTTATCTTATGGGCTCCGTTAACCCTTGTAAGCTAAGGCTACAAACTTAAGAATCCAGGAAGTGTGAGGTGGGATGAGGGTCAGCCCTAGAGGACAAGATCTTATTTCAACTTTTGGGAAAGTGCCTTTTCTGATTCTACGTTTCTTTCATATTTTTAAATGTTAACATGACATGTTATAACTCTGAAATGACTTGGAATTTGGGAGGATGTAGAGAATCATTGAAATATTGGTATAATGAAATGGCTGTTACTTTACAGAGCATAAACGTTTTCCTTTTTGGAGTGCAGAAAATTTTACAAATGAAGGAGCTGGACTAATGACCTTTCTGAGGTCAGCGTCTGCAGTTTGATGGAAAGGAAACATATAACAAGGGAAATGGGTAGGAACCTGAAATACGAACACTTAAATTCCAAAACCCATTTTTTTCCATTTTAATGTGTTGTTTGGTATCTGATAATATCAATAGTCCTGATGTAGAGTTTTCTAAGTCATAAAGAACATGAAATTCATAAGGCTGATGGTTCTTCTTTACTATAAATGTTAGGGAGACTCTTCAACTCTCCAGGAAGTGGAAATGAGACTGAATTGTATTAAGATAAATTCAAAAGCAAAGGTAGAAGTTACTCTTGAATGAAAACAGTATTTGAAAAATGAGAGGAGAGCTGATGTGAAAATATTGCTAAATTAGATGTTCAGAAATATGTATAATTTCTGGTAGGTACCATGGATAAGCCCCTTCATTTTTATTTAAGCAAAAAAAGATCAATTTTAGAAATTATGGGTTTATATGTCTCACAAATATCTAAAATGGATTTTTTTTAAATAGTAGACAAACAACATCATTAGTTTTTAGGTGTTGTTGTTTTTTTAGGACTCAAAGTATAGTTATAGCTTTTAGCTTGGATATTTTAACCTCTTGTTTAATTATCATCACTCCAGTCACACTCCAAATGATTTGTAAGGTATTATCCTATTTTATAGAAGACCAAACTGAGACTCAGAGATTAGAGATTAGGTGACTTCCTGATGGTCAAGTGGAAACTAAAGCTCGGTATTTTTCTACAGCTGTGTTGGTGTTTATTGGCAAGCACAAGGTACATATGCAAATACAGACTAATTCTCATAGATACATAACAGATTTAAAAGATAGTTCTTAACCCAAGTAAAGAAATCTTTTCTTGGTGCTAAGCAATAGAAGCAGTTTCATCAGATTTGTAAATAATTGAAATTGATTTCAAAGTCAGGAATCAAAATTGCTTTTAAGTCAGGGAGTGAGGTGGGAGTGGGCACCAGGAATAGCTCTATGAATACTCTAGACTGAATCCTCTAAATTCTGCTTTAGAAAAAAAAAAAAAAGAGAGAGTTATACACTTGAATCTTACCCCTAGTGAAACTAAGGTCATTTGAAAACCAGGAGGAATGGTGGTAGTGAATAAATGTCCCTGGAGTTCCTAGGACCACATGGCAACACATCATTGAAAAAAGGAAAGGATAGGAAGAATAATAACTTTTTAAAGGCACAGGACTAATGAATGGATGTTTACAAATAGTTCTTATCACAAAAGCACATAAAGATGGAGAGAGAAATTAGAAGTTCTTTGCAGATGACCACTATTGGGTTACTTATTCCAAATGTGGAGGGAAATTAATATACTTTATTTCTAAATGCAGTGAACAGATAACTCATCCTTCTAAGATAGTGGTCGGCAAACTCATTAGTCAACAGGGCCAAATATCAACAGTACAAAGATTGAAATTTCTTCTGAGAGCCAAATTTTTTAAACTTAAACTTCTTCTAATGCCACTTCTTCAAAATAGACTCACCCAGGCCATGGTATTTTGTGGAAGAGCCACACTCAAGGGGCCAAAGAGCCGCATGTGGCCCGTGAGCCGCAGTTTGCTGACCATGGCTCTAAGAGGTTTAACTTCTGAGTCCACTTGCCTAAGAAAGACAGCCATGCACACACAAAAAGATCTGGCAGATGTACTCTGTTGCCATTTTGAAAGGGTCCTGTGAGCAGCAGAAGGGCTATTTGATGCTACTTTCCCACTTCTTCAGCTGGGTCTCACCAGCCACAGTTGAATCACACAGCCCTATTCATTGAGTAGTGCCTTTTTGGTACTATAGACTAGGAATTATTACTTAATTCCAAATAGCTTAGAAGTGGTAAGAGGTTGCTTTTATGTGCTTCTTTAGGAATTTTAGTTCCACCTTGACATTCATTCCATAGGTATTTATCAAGTGCTTCCCTTTTGAACTATCTGTGCTAGGCACTGAAGATATAGTGACGGATAAAAAGATTAGATGCAGCTGTTGTCCTTGTAGTGCTTAGAGCCGGATAAAAGGACAGGTAGAGTAAGTGTCTGATGGAGAGACATAGGGTGTTTTTCCAGTGTTTATCAAGAGGGACTTGACTTGTCAGTTAATCATCACCAATTAACTTCAAATCTGAAGCAGAAATACGGGTGCATTGGAGGGATGCTGGAGAGGGTATAAGGGGAAAAGCCAGGCACAACACATGCAAAGCTCCTGTGACAGGAAGAAGCATGGTAGAGTTGTGGAAATGGAAGGGTGGTGGTGTGGACGGAGGGGAAATAGCAATTGGACAATAGAGCAACATGACTTTGGAATCTTCTACCCAGATCATCTGGTGCTTCGAAGCCCATGATAAACATTTTTATCTTTAGCTTGAAAGCAATGGGAAGCCAATGAAGCATGAGTAGAGTGACAAGATTAGGTCAGTTATTTTCTGTGATCATCCTGACTCCAGCATGGAGAATATGTTGGAGAACAGCCAAAGTTAATACTCAGAAACTAGTTAGGGAATTCCAAATTTAAAAAATATATTTTTTATTGATTTCAGAGAGAAAGAAACACCAATGATAAGAATCATTGATCCGCTGCCTCCTGCACACCTTATACTGGGATTGAGCCTGCAACCCCGGCATGTGCCCTGACCAGGACTGGCAATGTGACCTCCTGGTTCATAGGTTGATGCTCAACCACTGAACCATGCTGGCCAGGCATTACAATTCAGTCCTTCTAGTTATACTTTATTTCTTAAGGTCTATTGCCTACCTGCTATATCATACCATAACTTTTTTGTGCTATTAAAATGAACACACACTTTTCTTTTTCATAACTTGCATGGACTACAAAATAGAATATCATGAAAACTTTTGCCACCTGAAAAAAAAGTCATATTTTTATTATCCCAGCACAATTAGTTTTATGTTCAGACTTCTTTTTTCTGTTTCTGCATGGTTTTCATATTGATATTGTAATGTCTTTATCATATTCCATTGAGCTATATTACAATTTAATTACTTGTTTCTCACATTTAGTACATTTAGGTAAGAAGTTTTAACCAAGGATGACAGTATCCGTGAAATGCTGTCCAAATATATATATATATATATATATATATATATATTATTTTCAGCAATTGAAACTAAGTTGGGAGAGCATATTCTGCCACTTTCAACCCCAATTATGTGAAAATCCCTCTTTATGGAGAATGTAAAGTGTCCTAAGTATTTGTATTAAGAGTAATGCATGTTGCTTAGGCTGTTAAAGAAATATTGATTTCTGACCCTTAACTGGAATACTTAGCTTTCATTTTTCTTCTTTTTACATAAATTGTGTATATTGTGTTCCCCTCAGGGAGAACTTAAAAGCATTTTGTGTTGTGAAGGCTCCATTCTAAGATCTTACTGCTTTCGAGATGAATAAATGGAAGTCACGCCATTACTGCAGTAGACCGATTTTTCCCATGGAATAGGGGTACATATATTACAGGGGCTGAATTGGGCCCCAGAATTTCTGAAGTTTCAAGACAGTTTCTTATGGCCAAATTTAGCTTCCTGTTTTCAGCTGACGAGAAGCTTTGTCATATAAGCCATCTCATTTTTATTCAGCAAAAATCTCCTTGGATGTTTTTCATGTAATTTTGAAATTTGTATTACCAGGTGGTGGTTAAGCATATGCTAGGGACTGACTGCAAATACTTGCTCAGAAAACAATGTGCCTGAAAGGTCCTTTATACGAGGCTTCCAGGTATTAGAATGAAATGGGCTGGCCCCAGAGCGTTTCAGTATGCTATAGGAAATGAAATGTGGCCAAACAGGTTTTTATGTTCTGACTATTCCTTTTTCCCATTACTAGCCAGAGGCAAGTCTATCCATTTTACATCTTCTCCCTATTTTATATTTATCAACCTCTTAGGAAGTTTGAAGGTTTTTTCTGTTGTTGTTTGGTTTAGTTTTTGCCTGTTCTTTGAACAATACATAAAATGGGAAAATTAAACTTGTAAATAATCCTCATCTACTTATGTCTTGATGAGATGTTGCTTTCAACACACTTAATATTACTAATTAATTTAATTACATATATACTGTAGTTGCACTCACACATTTTCTATTATCCGCTCTAATGGGATGCAGCGCCCTCCCACAGACCCCTTAATGTAAAGCTTTAATTGCTTTCCCCGAAGCTCAGCTCATGTTTGATTTATCTGATTTCTTTGTATAAAGATTCTCTAGTTTACGATGTGTACACAAGTCATTAAATTGGTGTTGATGTTTATGCAGTGAACTTGCCAACTGGTTACAGCAGACATCCCTTTATGAATTTATGATGGGGTAGTAAAGACAAGTGTCAGAAGCTCCTTGGGTGGAGGAGGAAGTGCTCTCTGGTACCTTGCTGGGACAATGATGTGGACACTTCCATGGATCTGCAGATTCAGGGGCCCTGTTGAGACCCACATTTGAGCATCTTTAATTTACTGCAGTGGGGACGTGCTGTGCGTGTCACACTTTAGGTGTGCACACTTTGAAAGAAAACTACACTATAGTCAAGGTTTTTAACCAGGAACTCATTTTTTGTAAACATGACTGGGTATGTGTGTCGGTTATTATTGTAGAGTCTCTGTCAACAAACTGAAATTCATCAGCTATGACAAAGAAAAATAGTTGAAGAGGCCTGTGTATCATTTTCATATAAAAATAAATATATGCATGTATATTGCAAAATAGCCAAAGCAGACAAATATTCTTCTCAAGTATATGCCATAAAAAGCTGGAGTTTACATTTTTTTCATTATGAGATCTTCAAAGATTATAGAGTGAATTTAATTTACTAATTTTTTTTACAGACACAAGTCTTCACGACTGAAAGCACAAACAAAACTGCTAATTCAAAAATACCTGCATGTGTATGTGCTGTATTAGCACTGGTTTGATTATCTTCACCTTTTTACTTCTCGTTAATATTTGAAATTAGAAGGCAGAAAAATTGATTCTTAATTTTAACATACACCACAGATGATTTATCTCCAAGTATTTATTTCAGACTATCCTGTGTGTGCCACCTGCAAATAACCAAAGAATTAGG
Source organism: Lasiurus cinereus (assembly GCA_011751065.1). Lineage (NCBI taxonomy): Eukaryota > Metazoa > Chordata > Mammalia > Chiroptera > Vespertilionidae > Lasiurus > Lasiurus cinereus. The sequence continues at coordinate 62,893,558 of JAAGEH010000076.1, forward strand.
ATGAAACGTAAGAGCTCCAAAACATAAGAAGAGGAAGCCAAAGGAGAAAAAGGGAAAAAGCATTTTCATAGTTGAAGAAAAGGACGAATGATTGGGGAAGTGGAGAGAAGGAAGGGAGGAAGGTATTCCAGATGGTTCTGAAATGTGTTCAGAGAAGATTCTCAAATGTCATGTGGTTTTCTAAAGAGACCAGAGCAGGACTTCAGTGTTGATGACAGAGAAGATAAACTGGAAGTGAGACGGTGAAATGCATTTTTATCTACATTTCCTCCCAGTTCTCACCCTTTGAGGAAGTTCTCTCTTCCTACTGAGAAAATTCAGATAATTAAGTGCAGTTGAGAGTGCAGACTAAGAGAAGAATGTAACCGTGTCTTATTAGCAAGGTTGTGCTGATGAAGATGGAAGAATTTACGACCTTTATAAATTAACATGACTAAAATATTATAGAATACTAGAGGCCCAGCACATGAAACTCGTGTGCAGGTATGGTCCCTAGGCCTGGCCAGCAATCAGGGCCATCTTCCCTAGCTGCCTGCAGCTGGCCCCACCCCCCACCACTGCCACCCAAGCCCAGTTCCCCTTTTGCCATCCAGTAATTGTTGCCTGACAGCCAGGGGAAGGGACCAAGAGGCCATCTGTTCCCGCCCTCTCGCCGCTGCCTCCCCTTCCTCTTAGCCCTCCCCCGCCCCACCATGGCCTTGGCCTAGCCCCACCCACATCCCCCCATTCCTCATTCGCCATTAGGCTATTGGAGCCTGCTGGCCATGGAAAGGGACCGAGAGGTCATGAGTGGGCCTCATAGTGACAGATCCAGCAGTCATTCTGTTCATTCTGCCTTTAGGGTCAATTTGCACATTACCCTTTTATTAGGTAGGATTCTTAAAATGCTTCTAGCACACCATGAAAACAAAATAAAAGGGTAAGTTATGGCCAGTTTGCTTTTCAGTATAGGAGGACTGAAGAAGAGGATTATTTTTAATCCATTAGCAGTCATTCATTCAGTTGATGCATTTCACTGGGAACTCCTCTATCACATGTTAAGCTCAGCACATGCAGAATAAAGAGAGGTGTGGAGTAGGGTTCCTTTTGTTGAGGAACTTACTGTATCTGTAATGCAAGGCACCACGTGCTCTCTCCGGCGTGAGAATATAAATGAAGTGTGACCGACATATCAGCCAGTTCCTTTGACCACGCACAGGAATTTGTTTTAAACCAGCCACTTCATCAGCTTTCTCAAAAAATAAAAATTAAAAAAAAATAATAAGTAAATAAATAAATCCAACCTTATAAGGCATTTTTTAATTCTCTAGTTTTACTGAAGATTTGTAGTGACATGGGCAGGTGTCACATCACACAGCACACATAGGTCACTTGACAAATTCCCTATATGCCCGTCTCATCTCCAAGTATCCCTTCTTAACCTTACTTATCGCTCCATCTCTTCTCCTGGGCAGCTCTCAACACGGCTTGTCAGCCCTTTATTAGGCTGAGTAGCTGCCGGTTTTGACAAGAAACTTGGCTGCCACTAGAAACCAAGCCTGGGAGATCTATTTCAACCTCCCTCCTCCCCATTTCCCATCTTCCACACTTATCAAAGATTCTTTTCAATACAGCTGATTCTTCCCACAAAGCGATTATTTATCAGCAACGAAAAGAATTTTTTTTCACAGGGCTTTTTTTTTTTTTTTTAGGAAGAGAAAGAAAGAATCACTTCAAAATTATGATCAAAGAAGTTCTTGAGGAATGGTGTATCAGTCAGAATTGGCTTTACTCGCCACCTCGACAAGTAGCGCAGAAATCTCAGTGGCTTCGCGTGATAAGAATTTGTTTCTTGGGCACACAAGGTCAATGATGAGTTCACGCTGCTCTCTGAGGCAGCTGTCCTCAGCATGCCAGGTTTCTTCTACCTGGTAGCACCTCTACCTCAACAAGGACCCCCATAACTGTAGCAGCAGGGGAGAGGGCGTGGTGAGTTCACATTATTGGGTGAATTCTTCAGTCCCTATATGGTGCAGGTCTCTTTCATCACAGTCATTTGTCTAGAACTAGTCACATGGTTGTGCCCAGTTGATGGGGAAGAGAGGTACTGAGGGGCTGTGCAACATTAGGTGTCCTTGTATATAAAAATGGAAGGAGAGGCCAAAATAATGATGGTCATTTGAAATATCTACAAGCTGGGCAATGTTTTGATGGCAATGATATAGGAATAAAGTGGATAAAGAAAAAGCCAATGTGGTTCGGTTAGGACTTCACGTATGTGTTGTAGAGCAATGGGATACAAGTTGGGAAAATTGGTGATGGCCAGGTTGGGAATGGTTTCTAATGCAGGCCAGAAGCTGTTTATTGGTGACCTGGAGCCATGAGGGTTTGGGGAAAAGTGTGAATGATTCTTGTAGTATCTTGTGTGGGTGCTGCTGGTGATTACTGGGGTTGAATTGTAATCAGTTTAACAGACGTGAAGACCCATGGAAGGTTCTCTTCCAAATTCTGGTGTTCTGGGAAAAATATAAAGATTTCTGTGCTAATTAATTTCCCCAATACACATGCCCCATAAAGACTCTATTTGCACAATCTCTCACCTTATTTAACCAAAGTGACTTTAAAGAACCCTTTACTTCTATATATATGCCTAAGCGACCATTATGACAGAAAGACCGGAATGACTGGTTGCTATGATGCACACTGACCACCAGGGGGCAGATGCTCAATGCAAACTTCCTGTGGTCCCTGCCCCTGTCTGGCCCTGCCTGGCTGACCAGGCTGTGGGACCCCACCCATGCACGAATTCGTGTACCAGGCCTCTAGTAGACATATAAGATACTGAATAACCATGCATCACAGAAAACACTTGTATTTAGAAACACTGATGATACTCATGAGCATATAACATATGTTACGGTATTGGTTAGGAATCAGCTATGTGAGAGTGGCAGGATGCACATGGAAGGCTCCAGCTATGTGGCAGAGAAATGGAAACAATGAAGGATCTTTATTTTACCCTATGTGAATACATATTTACTCTGTGTTATGTGCTTAATTATTATCTGCCAGGCACCCTCTTAGTACACCACCAGCACACCCAGTCACACTATCTCAATATAGAGGTATCCTTCAGGAAGGTTCAAAAAAGTCATCACTTCTGACAGATTATGTATATTTTTGTCTATTTCATATATCCTCATCAGAATATAAGTTTCATGAGGTCAGGGATTTATTTCTTCCATTTATTGCTGTATTCCCAGTGCCTATAATAGTTTCTGACACTCACCAACTGTTTGTTCAATTAATTAGTGACTTAGTTAAACCTCAGAAGACCCCTGTGAAGTAAGCACCATTAATTTTCCTTATTTATGAAAGAAGAACCTTAGTCCTAGGGTGGGTGATTCAGTACTCCCTTCAAAGTCTTGTAGTTACTAATCTGTGCAGCGATAAAAAGCCACGACTGTCTGGCTACAGAGGTCATATATTTTGCCACAGTATTCTTCTGACAATACTATTCTCAAATTATGGTAATTAAAAGTTGCCATAAAAACTATTCTTTAAGAATCCAAGCATCTCAATGTATATGCTAGAACCATTTCTCTGACATTAATACATATTTATTGAAAACACAATAAATATTTCTGCATGTGTGAAAAAGTAAACTGACACCCCACCCCCAAAAAAAGGTGTTTTGTGGAGCTCATAGAGGGTAATCTTGAGGAGCAAATTTGCTTACATGGGCCAAATGTTTCCTCCTGCAGAGTGGGCTGCTTCCCAAGGAATTAGCCTCTCTCAAAATGAATTATTAACCCCAGAATTCTGGCAAAATTCCCACTTGGATAGTCTAGGAACTGTTCAAAACTTGGAATTTATTGAAATTAGTCTGGCATGATTGCAGCCTCTGCATTAATTGTGATATAATAGAATTTCTCCGGAGATTTGTGCATATTTTATTCTAATTTGTATATATGGGTTTGTTGCTTAATTTTTTTTTGTTTCTTCTTCCCCTCATGAAATATGGCCTGAATTTTTTTATAAGGGCTGTGTTTTTTTTTCTCTACATGAACACTATGAACTCCTTTTTCCTTGGATTTGCCAGACCATTTTCTCACTTAAGTAACTAGTCTCTCAGTCATTATCACAGTGTGTTGCAGCCATTAGCCATTAGGAGCTTCCAGATTTCTAACTGTCTTATACAAATGCAAGGGTAGCCTGCCTGGGTAGAGACAATATTTACTCAGTGAAGACTTTCTAATTATTTCTTTCAAGCTCCCTACCCTCAAGGAGCTTATGTTCTAGTGGGAAGCACATATGTATTTAAAACAACTGACCTAATGGTGAAACTATTTAGGACTGTCATACTCATCCTAAAAAAATGATAGCTATTAATATCTTTGGACAATTCTATTAAATGATGTAGGCTATTTATCTTGGCCCTGAGCAGAACTATAATGTCACATTCTGGAGAGACAGGAAGGAATGAGCTTAGTTAAACTAAAATATCATTCTGGGTAGGTGAAACAAAAACAAGTACCTTAGACATACATTGTGTTGCATGATTTTGATGGCAACTGTAGACCTCATATCATTCATCAAATCTTGCCAACATCATGAGATTATTTCTTTCTATAAATTGCCTTTGACTCTGCCTGGATCACAACCAAGCGATAAGTCACTTGTGCTTCCTGCATTCAGGTCTTTACCTTTATCAAGTGAGATGAGACAATGGGTCTGAGCCATGTGCACTTAGAACTTTCACAGCTAATATTAGAAAAATGCTTTGAAAGGGACAGGTGGAAAGAACTATAAATGCAATTGCTAATAGATTTACATGTTCTCTCTCTCTCCTTCCAACCTATTTCTACCATTATTTTCCAAAAAATTTCCCAGGGCTCCACCCGAAGTGTGACCCAGTGGCACCATAGCACATGTGTTTCCTGAGTCAGTTGAGTGTTTCCAAAATGTACCTACACTTTAAATTCAATGTTTATCCACTAGGGTGTGAAATCATGGAAAGTGTGCCTTAGTGTGACAGTCATATACTTCTGCCCAGACTATTGTTACAAGTTCTGTGGGGCTTTCTACAGGTTTTCCCCCCTTATCTTAATATGGGCCTAGGAATATATAATTCATTGTGGCGGAAAAACAGTTCAGATTTTCAAGAGGGTAAATAAATTAATAGAGGGTAAGAGGACACTTTCCATCCCTTGCCATTAGCCTCCTCACAAGTAGGTGATTCTAACTACTCATGTGAGAAGGGAAAAGCCTAAACACTGAAATGTCTCCTGTTTCCCTCATGCTCTTGCAATAAGAGACTCCATGCTTCACTCTCAAATCAAGCATTGAAAAATACTCATTCATGTATTTATTTACCAAACGAAAGGCCCAGTGCATGAAGATTCATGCAAGAATGGCCCTTCCTTCCCCTGGCTGCCAGCACTGCTTTCACTCTGGCTAGAGCTACCTTTCTGTTCCAGCCCGGAGCCATCTTTCCTCTTTCCTACGCTGCCCATAAGCCCAGAGTGGCTGGGGTGGGGAAAGCCTGGGTTGTTGCCATGGCGACAATGCAAGAGTCCCAACCTGCCCCCCACACTCAGTGCCTGTGTATGCAAATTAATCCACCATCTTTGTTGGGTTAATTTGCATACCCACTCCTGATTGGCTGGTGGGCATCATGAAGGTACAGTCAATTAGCATGTTACTCTTTTGTTAGGTAGACTATAGGAGGTTGGCTGTGGAAGCACACTGACCATCAGGGGGCTGCTCCTGCATTGAGCATCTGCCCCCTGGTGGTCAGTGTGCATCACAGCTACCGGCCAGTCATCTGGTTGCAATGATTGCTTAGGTTTTTATATATATAAATACTTATTGAGCTTATACTGTTCTCTCAAGGCCTTTTCTAGAAGCAGGGCATACAGCAGGGAACAAAACACAGAAGTGAAAATTCAAGTGCTTATTAATAAATCCATCAGAATGTTTCATTTGACATTTTCTGTGCACATATAAATTTGTTCATTAAAAAATTACAAGAGCATTAGTCCACTGGGGCATTCATTGCTTTGTGAAAACATGCATTTATCTTGTGACAGAACTCATTTTAGCAAGTAGCAAATTCCCTTCGTAATTCAATTTAGGGTATTTATACTTAGTATAAATTGTATTCCCAGATGTCCAAGAAGTTAAAGTAATGTCTCCAGAGGATGCTTCTGGGTTCTATCACACCTTTAGCATTCCAATCACTAAAAACAAAAAGGAAGAATGTGTTCCAAAGGTTAAGGAAGAAAAAAGAGCGCAGCCAGTCAAATGCCAGAATACCAATCTCATTATTACTGTTGGCCCATTGCTCCAGACATCTGGCTCACAATATATCTATCTCAGGACCTGACAGCTGTTCATCAGGGTTTATAGGATTGAACATGTATCACTAGGGTAAAAATGTCCATAAGCTTATTTCTTCCTTATAATAGTATGTTCCCAGATGATTTCAAAATTGTCTGGTTAGGTCAGAAAAAAAAGATGAAGACTTTATAAAATAGATACTTATACATGTCATTTTGAATTTCCTTCTTGTATTGTGCACAGTAGGAAAACTCTAAATGTTCAAACACCTGAACTGAAAAAGTCTTCCCTTAGTTTCTGCCAAGGCAGATTTGATTGTTAGCTGGAACTGTGTGAAGGAGGAAAGTTTCCTCTGATATTCAGATCAAATCCAAGTCATGGTCTTACATGGGGAGTCAGAGTCATAAGTTGGATGGTGATTGTTATACACACTTTTGATCTCTTGAGATTTATTTTGGTTCCTCCCATTTACCTCTTGCCAAAAACTTTCCTCTCTTACTTTTTCTAAGAAAATGTCCTTATATAAATAAAGCATCATCAATACTTTTATGGTGCATGCATACAAATAATACCTTGGCTTTACTTAATGATTTTCTGCTGGAATCTAAAGGCCATTTGGGGCTTACTGTTCACCATGTGGCAATCCTTAAGTGTTTTGCTAACATAGACAACTAAACCCACTCAGCTTATGTTGCATGAGGGTATATTTCTAATTACTCCAATAAGAGTAAATTATTTAAATAACATATATGATTCAGTTAGTAACACAAGAGTAGTGAAGCTACCTTCAGACTTTAAACAGATGAAAAACTTAGCATTCTCTATGGACAACTGGTTTTCTCACCAGTTGATTATGGTAAAATGTAGGTGAAACTCAAGTTCATCTGCAAAAGATAGAACATACTAGGCAGGTATCAAAAATGTTAGAGGTCTCTGTCCATCATAGGAAAACACATGTGATACCCAAACTTTTTAACAGTCTCCAGCCATCAACTAGTAAAACTAATGCTGGCAATACTAGTTTTTTCTACTTGGCCTCAGCTACATTAAGGTTTGTCCTCTTAAAGTCGAGTTTTTGTGAAGACACTGCCTTTAGGACTTCTTAAATTCTTCTAAGAAATATTTTCATGCAAAAATAGGATTAATTCTTTGTAAGTATGTAAAGATATATGACCATTTCTAATATCACAGGGAATAAGAGGTAGCTATTGCTTTCTATAAAATCTTACTACTTAATGGACTGAAGAAAGATGACCAGTGCAGTAATTTCAGTCATATTTTTAATATGTTCCTCATTATTTATCTGTCTTTGGTCCAAGTTGATAAGTAGATGAGAACCCAGTGGAGAAGTAATGAGCATTTTCTGCTGAGGTCGGCTTGGCTGCCTAAGCTGAGAGGAGCCTTTTATCAGTATTTTCTGATTTGCTGTCCAAATTAGGAAGAAAATAACCACCTACTAACATTTAAACAAGCTATAAACATATGTTAGCATATATCCTTATTGTTTTGCCATGAAAACCTTTAATTTTTGTGTGCATATTTTGTTTTAGCTCATACAATTCTAATTTACTTGGGTCAACTCAGCATAGCATTTAATTATGGTGGTAAGAGGTTAAATGCTATCCAATGACTTGATATTTCAATATTTAATCATTTTCATCTTTAATTAACCAATGTTTGTTTAGACGATAGATATCCAGACTCATGAAAACATATATTTTAATGTGCATGTGTATACTTTTACATTTTGTTTGGTTCTGACATGGATTATGTAGTTTATGGTCTTATATGCTTAACCCAAAAAAGACATGCCTATCCATGGGTATGTTGAAAAGATATTTTGAAGGTCTTCTCCTTATTGATGAGGTGGTTTGCTCTTAATAGAATTGTGAACTCACAAAGTAATTTTTTTCATCTCCTTAGAAACACACTATATTTAAAGTATTTTGTGTGTTTTAAAGTTAGGTAAAATAGTAACAGGGTCGGTATATTCACAGAGATAGATAAAGATTATGGTGGTACCTCGGTCTGTCTCCATCTTGATTTGGTTAACTTTCACTAAACAGCCTGCTCTAAAAAAGGGAAGGAAAAACAAACAGATAAGATAAAACTGTGGGGAATTCCAAAATAAATACTGCTAACTGACCTTTTTGATGGCCTGGTTAAGAGGGCTTTTTTTTGTTTTGTTTTGTTTTTGTTTTTTCATTATTATTATGGTATCAATTGGATTCTTTATTTACTGGTACAGTGGATAGCTAAGGCAAACACTTGGGTAATATCCTTGTCTTACTTTTTCATGTTTTGTGAACAAACTGATAAAGATCTTTCTCCCATATTTTTAAAAATCAGACTCACAGATAAAGAGCAGGCAAACAGCTCTGGTGAAAGTAGTGTTGGGGGAGAGGGAGGGATTGAGTAAAAAAAGAAAATTCATGGGCATGGACAGCAGTGTGGTAATTGTAGGGGCAAGGGATGGAGATAGAAGAGAGCATAGAGGGAATTGATGATGGGAAAATAAATGAAATAAAATGTAAAAATAATAAACTAAAAAATTACAGTTTAAATTTTTAAAAAAATCAGATAAACCCCAAAACATTTTAAGACCATGGCACTATAATTAAACAGGAAAAAAAGTCAATTTTTTTCAGCACACATTCCCTTTTTCAGAGTATACATGTTAGGACATAGTTGTATCTAGTGCTCATGTATATGCAAAAAGAAGCTGTGTATGTACTAGAAAAAGAAGCCAGGTGGTAACTCTAAACAAATGCTAATGCTAGTATTTTACAGCTAAAGTTTTCCTCTGGGTGAACTATAAAATAACAGAATTAACTCTTCCTAAGGAGTTGTTTTATGAGAGCCACCCTGATTGAAACCTTCTGAATACAGTGCAAGAAATGGTCCGTCACTATCACAGTTCTCTTTTTTAACCACTACTGACCATCATAAGAAGTCATTAGTTTAAGCTACTTCCTTCTTATTTTTATGACTTTATAACTTATCATTAACCCCATGCTCTTATCCTGTATTCTGAGATGAGCAAAGAAGATAATATCCACATTTCCATTGCTTACTCTATAGATAATACCCTTTTTGAAAAAAAAAAAGAAAAAAAAGATAACCTTCAGTTTCTTTAAACAACTCCCTTCCTCTTTAAATCTTAGTGTTTTGGTGTTTTTGTTTTGTGTGGGGGTGGGGGGGAGGAGAGGTTGTTTGCTTTTTTGTCACAATGGACTTTCAATTTGTCTGAATTTTAAAGTAAATCAGACAAAATTATTTATAGCATAGTCCATGCAAATAAAATGGACTAAACATAGTGGAATTATTTATTATAACTTGCAAATTTGACTAATAATATTTTAATATTTACCCCACATTTTCTTGTCTAGATATGTGTGTTTTTTTATGTTATTAAAGAAATGTAATGGACTAATTGCTAATCCTCATTTCCTTCTAACTCGGTCTCCTATGGCACTGTGTCTGAACCTGTTAAGTAGGATTGTTGTCATAAGATTAGATACAAGTATCTTAGTTGTCTAGACATTATATAACTCTCCACCACATACTTCAGATCCTTGTTTTAAAGGAACCCCTTAGCCTTTTTAACAGGGAGAAATTAAATGTTAATAAAGAGTCTCACATGCTTATTTCTTCATCATCTGAATTTGCCAACTTCTACTGTTTTGTACATATATAACATTTTAATCTTTTTTTAAACAATAGCTGATTTTCACTGTTTCAAGCTTGACACAGATAAGAGGTTGGAATTATCTGCCTCTTTGAGTATCTCCTTCCTTAAATCTCCCTTCTCATTTGCTATCTAGCTTTCACCTCAACAAACTTCCCTTTCTTTCATTTCAAAATAGTATTTTTAGGATGCACAGAATTCACTTGTTTACAGTCTCAAATTTGATTAATTTAACATGCATTTATTGGTAATTCTTGCATGCCTGATAATGAACTAAATCCTGGAAATAAAATGTGGAATAGCCAGTCTTTTCTCTCAAGGAGAAGAGAATCTAAGCGGACAGATAGGCAAATGTGCAACGTATTTGCTACATATAGAGTAACATAGGAATATATAGGATATAGATGTTAAGTAGCTTTTACAGGATAAAATCTGGCTATTGGTATCTCTAATTCATAGGTGAAAATAACTTGTTCCATAAGAAGTGTTCTTTGAAATTATACGTGTGAAATTTTTTCTTGCTGGGAAAATCAGTCATCTTAAAAAAGGAGGAAGCCAACTCAGTCTGAGCAAGCCACGTCATCTCAGTTGGCCCCAATTTCGTGAGACATAAAGTGAGAAAGTTTGAATTAAATGAACTCTCATGTCCTTTCTAGTTCTAAAAATCTGAGTCTGTGACTTTTTCTTCTGCAGTTCATTGAAAAATCTAAATAGCTTAAACCTGTTTGAAATCTATTTCAACAAATGACCCATAAAATAAATAAGCACAAAATCCATTTTTTTAGAAAAGTGGTCTGGCGATAGAACTGAGTGGCCCCATAAAATATTAATTTGGTCATAGTGTGGAAATGGGAAATGGTTGTTAAATGAGTCAAGGCCTTATTTGTGGCCTTTGGCTCATTTGGTAAGATTGCCCATTAGCCACGTAGGCAACATAACACGCATGGTCAAGCAGCTCATGGGAGTGCCCTAACAAATGTTAAATAAAATTATCGTCTCTGGCCTTAGGAATATATTTTTATTATTTTCAAAATAAGAGTTTGCTCAGCTTTAAAGTCTCAGTCGATAGGATAATAATTACACTAGTCCCTCCTTATCTGCAGGGGATGTGTTCCAGGACCCCCATTGGATGCCTGAAACTGCAGAGAAAACTGAGTTCTATATATGCTATGTCTTTTTTCCCTGTGCCTACATATGCATGATAAAGTTTAATTTATAAATTAGGTACAGTAAGAGATTAACAGTAATAACTAATAATAACATAGAACAGCATAACAGTATGCTGTAACAAAAGTTATGTGAATGTCGTCTCTCTCTCTCAAAATATTTTATTGTACTGTAAGTGCTCACCCTTCTTGTGATGATGTGAGATGATACAGTGCCTATATGATGAGATGAAATGAGATACTCAGAATGACATGCAATTTAAATTTATGAATTTTTATTCCTGGAATTTTCTGCTTAATAATTTTTGGAATGAGGTTGACCAGGGCTAATTGAAACCATGGGGGACTATTGTACTTAAAATTCTTACTCCTTTCTCCAAGTATTTTCTAATGTGGTCTAATTTTTGGAAGTTAAAAGTAGAATGAGTGTTGATGGTATCTGACCTTCACTTAATTTCATTACTCCTGCCCACATGAACTCCCTCTGTACCTTTAGAACATGGATAAAAAATATTTCTCCTTACAGATGCAAAAAAATGTTTCTCCTTTGTCCTAAAAACACTTAGTGTTTTCCTTTCAGCCATTGTTTTCATAGAATTCCTCTCTTTTTTTTAACCTATATTTTGATAATAATAAATTTAATACCTGCTCTTAAAATCTCTATACAGTAATCCATTAGGCACACTCAGTATTCCTTTAGCTTATCTACAGATATATGTGTTCCTTTTTTACTCTTTTTAATGAGTCCTTCCTACCCTGGCTCTAAATATCACCCAAACATGCTAATCTCTTAGGGTCTGGCTGTTACTAAAATCTCTCAAATCGCTGCTGATTTTAAAAGATGTGATTGTTATAATTCAATCTATTTGCTTCCCTGTGAACTCAAATGGAAATGAATTTCCTGAAATAGCCACATTTCTTCCTCTCAAATATACATCTGGCGTTTAAAAAAAACAAACAAAACAAAAAACAACTAACTAATTTGAATCTGAAATATTGGTTTTTATGACATCAAACATCTGGATGAAAAGTAAAAAATCCAATAGATGTTTCCACATATCCAAATATTGTGTTGGAAAACAGTCAAATGACTGTCTGAATTTTTCCTTTTTTTATCTGGGTATTTATTCATTTATATACAAAGCACTATCAGCTTTTCTAAGAGGAAACCATCAATTTCAGAAATAATGCATTCACAAACAAGTATTATCCCTAATATATATAAGAAACACTGTATTAAGTGCTATAAGGAGTTCCAAGGTAGTCTTCAACTTTGGCCTCAAATGACTTGTAGTCCAGTGGGGCTTATCATACATGTGCACATGTATACATAAAATACTATGTGGGGTGAATGAAAGCACAACAGGAGGAGGAAAGAAAACTTGGTGGAATTTGTGGGTGGGGTGGGAGCGACTACTTCTGGTGGAGAGGGTTTGGACTGACCATGATGGACATGCCAGCATCATGGAAATAGAAAGCACTGTTGTGATCACACAATTTTTTGACATATACTTTTCATCAGCAGTTGAGAATGTTACCAAAATCAAAGAACCCTAAATTAGTCAGATGATTGCAACAACTTTTGTATCATTTTCTATTATCACAGCCTTTGGTTTCTGTAAGGGTTTTGAGTCTAAGTGTGTTTCTCAGATATTTTGTTAGGTAAACTTGTATTCATCTCCCTTAAGATTTTAACTTTACACAAGAAACATACTGAAATTTACTCTTTATATGGTTATTTTAAGAAACATTATAAAACTACTTTATATTTTACTTTTTTAATTTAGATACAAAATGTTCACAGTCCTATATGCATTGTCTCCTTAAAACCTCTATCTTCCAAGTTAGGTGGGTTTGTGTTTTTGTTTTTGTTTTTTTATTCTGTTGGGATCACAACTCTGAGAAACTTAATTTTTAGTCCCAAATTCTCAAGATTTTTGCCAGGTTGATCAGTCTGTAGCAATAGATTAAGCCAGGATGGTTCATTCCATTCCTCTTTTCCTCTTCCTCCTTCTCATTTTCCTCCCCATCATCATCCTTCTTTCCTTTCCTTTTCTTGTATAACAATAAACAGTCATTTTTAGCTGACAGCAGGAAAGGAATAAACTGATAAAATTCCAGATAATTTAAATTGTGCTATGTATTTTAGGACTAATTGATTAGTTCAAGTAAGTGATTTTAGATAAAGCTGTATCCAAGTGCAGAAATGACATCAGGAATTTATTCTTTATTATCTACTGGCTCTGCTTTTGTTTGCCTAGGCTTCTGGGCTTCAATGCAACCATGATTGTTACCTGTGTTGATTGACCATGCCTGGGTCCCTTGGCCACCCCTGAGCATGTTCTGAAAGTAAAATCAGGGTGCTATTGACAAAAGAAAAGGGAAATGCTTCTTCAATGAAAAGCATAATGTTAGAGTGAGAAAGCCCTCTATACATGTCAGGGGAGCCGGTGGTTATCTAGCTCTCATTGCTGACTATTTCTACAATCTGGCATATGTTACTTAACTTTCATAAATCTTGGTTTCCTTGACTACATAAATTAGGTCCCAGGCCAAGGTTCTATCTAAAGACCTTTTAACTCTAATACTGTGTGCTCCTGATCTCAAGAGCTATAGACAAGGATAAGACATCCAGAAAATGCAAAGATTTACAGATACTAACACAAAGCACGAGATACATCATAGTTCATGTAGCAGTACTTCAGGCATCAACAGGAAGTTAGCTTGGTGCTAAAAGAGCAAAGGGTGTTGACTGCATCCTGAGAGTGATTAGAAGCTCAAACATCTTGAGAGAGAAAGAGAATGGGGAGGGGGGGAATATTGTGTAAGATTCAGAATTAACCATCACAAACTTTATTGTTATAATCTATATAGATATTTTATGACCAATGTATAGCTTCATTAATTTCTTAAGTTTACTGTTATAGCAATGAGGTCTTGTTAAAGTTGACAGAATCACTGACAACCTTTTAATGAGCTCTTATATCTATTCCCGTCTCCCATTCTTTTAACATATACTTAGAGACACTGCAACAGAGTAGGGAAGAAACACAAAAGTTTTAAAAACCCAAGATTTTACCTTTAGGAAGTTATACTTAATAAAGATATTTAAATACCTCCAAATATGAGAATATGATGGGCTTAAAATATCTTAATCTTTCCTGTTTCCTTCAAGTTTCATTTGTAGTATACACTCTAGTCATAACATAGAAATTTTATTAAATCCATGGTTATTGAATACATTTGACATTCCAGAAATCAGGGTCCTCATCTCCTTGTACTGCTCAGTAAGCATGGCCTAAAGCAATGAGTGATATTTCCCCAGTGTGGTTCATTGTCCATCTCAGGGAAATTGCAGAGGATTTTTTACACAAGAAATATACTGAAATTTACTCTCAGGGGCATCATCAAAATCAAGGTCACCTGGATTAACTGTATAAAATATATGGTATCTTGGAGGAGAGTGAAGAAAAAGAAGAGGTACTCATAATACTCAGCTTCCAAATATTTGCTCAAACTAAGATCCTGCCGAACAAGCTACTTGATCATTTGTCTTAATGATTCTATTACATCACCACAGAATTAATTTGACAGGTCGCACATTGTTCTTCAAGGAGTTTATCTAATAGATGGTATAGACCGGTAAGTCAGTCCAACTCAGAGGGTAGGGCAGTAATTTAAGAGGCATAACTTATCTTAGTCACAGCCTCCTTTTAGAAATATCCAGTGAGCCTAGCCAGCATGGCTCAGAAGTTGAGCGTTGACCTATGAACCAGGAGGACAGGGTTCAATTTCTGGTCAGGCCACATGCCCAGGTTGCAGGCTCCATCCCCAATTGATGTTTCTAACTCCTCTCTTTCCCTTCCTCTCTAAAATAAATAAAAATATATTTTTTAAAATAACAAATAAAAATATCCAGTGAAAGAGAATATCACATTGCACAAAAACGTTAAATTGCTATTTTTTAAGAATTGTGGAATATATAAATTATTTACAATTATAAAAAATTAATTATATTTTTAAAATGTATATTGGATTTTTTTTAAATGTTAAGAGCAATACATATGCGAGAAAATATGAAGATATAAACAAAAAATAAAATCTCCACCCCTATGCTCTACAAAACATGGGTCATTATTCAGTGTGTATTTTTTCTAGGTCTTTTTCTTGCACTAACACTGTAGATATGTGTATGTTAACTTTTATTTATCTATTTTTTTCTTTATCTGTTTGCCTATTCTATGAATTGGTAATACTTATAGTTCTACAGTTTGCTTTTTTCACTCAGCAATATATGGGGATACCTTTTCATGAACACCTCACATTTTATTTAACTGTGATCCAATTGAAAGACATTTAGGATATTCCCAATTTTTTATCCTTCCAAATACTATCTTTTAAATTTTATTTTGTACCTCTAATTCATGAGATGATTAAAAGTATCACTTGAAATATTTTTAAATGTTAGTACAGTGGTACCTCGAGATATGAGTTTAATTTGTTCCGTAACCTTGAGGCGTGGGAAACTATGAGACTCTCGAGTCGCAGTAAACTGGTGGGTCGTGTGCAGCTGGCCTATCTTCGCGATTACTCCTATCTCAAATGTTGCTCATATTTCAAAGCAAAAATCGCTTGCTAGACAGCTCGTATCTCAAAAAAAATTTTGTATGTTAGGGCACTCGTATCTCGAGGTACCACTGTATAAGTTTTATCAACATGGAACAAAATTTACGATAAATCAGTTCCACTTTGGACATCATTGGAGAAGGGTTAATCACAAACAAAAATTATTATTAAGTGGTTTCACCCAAACACTGTTGCACTGATGTATTATAAGGATACTAGAGGCCTGATGCATGAAATTTGTGCAGGAGTAGGCCTTCCTTCCCTCAGCTGCTGGCATCAGCTTCCCTCTGGCACTCAGGACCCGGGCTTCCCTCAGGCAGCCAGCTTTGTCCAGAAGGTCAGCTGGAAGGACATCCAGTCTAATTAGCATATTATACTTTTATTATTATAGATTGTAGATCTAATTCCAGGCACTTGCTAAACCAAGTTAACCCTAAAAGAGGTGAGCTGGGGGTGAAGAAGAAGACCTAAGGTCAGTGTTTCCATTTTAGCTGAAGTAAAATAACGTTGTATAAGTTTCAGCTGTACAGCATTATACTTCGATATCTGTATAGAGCATGCTCACCACCAGAAGTCTATTCATCACTATATATTTGATTCCTTTTACCCACCCAAAGTCAATATATTGAATAAAAATAGCATCTAATTTACAAATGAGTCTTTAAAAAGGCAATTAAAATATTTTCTCTCTACACTGAGTCATGTCTTATCAACTTTTTGAACAGTTGTCCATTATTCAGAGTAAGAGGATCTTTGTGAATCACGTTTTCTGTTCAACAGTGACCTTAGAGTTATGTAGGAGTATGAAAAGCTTTGACCTATGCAGGTTTTTTCTTGACGAAGGGAATCATCATCATCACTATTGTATTACACTGTGTGTTCTTATGAGTAAGTTGAGCCACCTCTGGGCCACTGGACCAGAGTGGGTTGGCCCCCAACAGCGAATAGACTAAACTATAGCTTTAGTCCAAGAATATGGAAACTGACAACAAATTACTGCTTGTGGTCTACTTCCAGTTTTCAAGTGCAAACATACCAAAGTTTATTTTAAACTTGAGCCAGTCAGACATTTAGTAATATACATCAAAGGAGAAGTGAAGCCTTCCCATGTTTATTATTTCAATATGATGTCTGTTCTAATAAAGTCGAAAAATGCATATGATAGACCATGGAGTAGACATTCTCTAGTTCCACAGTTTGCCCTTAAAAATATACATATATTTGTAAATTAATCCAAAACACATTGCCATGATCCCAGTTCCCCTGAAAGCTGATTGTTTCCCATCCCTTTTTGAATCTTAGAAGTGGAGTGGCTTTCTGCCAGAACACTTGCAGATCAGCCGGCCACTTCATGTGTAAAAGGGGCACAGTATCATGAATGTTCAAAAACCACAGGCTGCCTTTTAAACAAGTTAAAGTTATCATGGTCTTCCCTATTAATTAAACACAAAAGCCATCTGTGCAAGGTGAATTTTGGTAAGGTCCCAATTTTTTTAATGATTGTGTGTGAATTTGAAAATGCTTTACTAGTGAAAGTGCAGCTCAGGGATTCCCAAGGTAAAATGCGCTGTTTATGTAATTTTGTGGTCATTTGACTAAATTTCTAATAAAACACTGAAAAGAATTCCTTTTAGTTGATCACAATTTAGTCATACTTGGATGAATTGGCACTCTAGTAACAGCACCTTTTTACCCTTATACGTCCTTAGCATCCTAACCCCTTATGCCATCTATACCTTTTCTGTGTATGTAAATATGTGTATTTGCCTCCCTCCTCTCCCTCCCCTCCCACATACACACCCAACCCACATTTTATCAGAACTGTCTTGGGCAAATGCATCACAATAGTGAGCCGGACTAAACACACAGAAAAGAAAACACTGCACACGCGGTTGACAGTACCAATTCAGAGCGATACACTCAGGTGATGAGCCCTTATTTCCATTCCTGTGATTTGTATAAAGTACTGCCATTGGGCAGATAACCTATAAACGTAGGCTTTCAAAATCTTTGAGGGGCAAAAAGTCAAAAGTGCTTGGATTTGGCAGGAAAAAAACAAACAGGACAAGAAGGACTTGGGGATTTTTGTTGTTGTTGATGGTGCCCTTTTCGCCCCAACCTGTGTTTTCAGTCCATTTAAATTTGTACCCTAGGCCATTTCCAGTTTGAAGCCACCCCAGCGTCTGTGATGAGCAATCCTACTTGTTTGTGCAGTCATTCA
>JAAGEH010000076.1:62916579-62971579 GCA_011751065.1 Lasiurus cinereus
TGGCTTTCAATGCTGGTTAGATGCAGGGGATGGGGGGAGTCAAATCAGCGATGAAAGAACCCAAGTGCATGCATTAGGAGAGAAGAAGAGCAAATAAATGAATATGTATCTTCAATCTGAATAACCTATTTCCAATGGAGAAGCAAACCTGGTGTGAATTTGACTGAAACTTGTCCAAAACTTGAAGGGTAATATAGCATGGTAGATAAGCACTTAGACACCAGAACCAGATCCTGGTTCCACCATTTGTCAGATATTTGACTTTCTCAATTAACCCCTTTGAGCCTTAGTTTTCTCATCTGTAAAATTTCCATTTTACAGATGAGAAAACTAAGGCTCAAAGGGGTTAATTGTAGTCATATATATTCTGTATATCTATAAAACTGGATGTTAACTACTCAGCATAGTGCTGGCACACAATAGATGCTGTTGTTAAAATAGTTTAAAGTAAATAATTGTAAAAATGAGAAAGAAATATGATGATTTCATACAACACTATCAATAACAAAGTCATTAAAGAGCTTACAAAGTAGAATGGAGATTTCTTACAGGGGCAAATAGGTATATATAAGGGGAATGCAGTTTTAAAGAAGAGACAATTTACTGTGCATAACTTTTGTATTAAACAAAGATTTTTGTAGTTTCTTAGATTATCTCTCTCTCTCTCTCTCTCTCTCTTTTTTTTTTTTTTTTTTTTTTTGTAGTTCTTTGTTGCCAGGAAGGTGAGATAAGGGAGTCTTAGGAGGTAGTTGATTTCATATAGCTGTGGAGGATAAACACTTTGAAGGAAAGTTTGAGGTATAAATGCTCTGGTATTTCCTCAGGAGGCATGATTAACAGAAGATTGTGTTTTTTGGTTTTTTTTTTAATTTAACGAGGAAGCTCATATTTGAATAACTTGTTGGAATGAATTTATACATATTTGGCAATAGTAATCATTAAAATGAGGCAAAGTCTTAACTTGGACAGTTAAAATCACTTAAACTAAAAGTACTATGAGAAAAATCACCTTTCCATGTTTTCATGTAACTTTCCTCAACGCTATGTTAGAATTCCCATTTAATTTTTTAAGTCCCTATTTCTAGGTTAATTTTAAAAGAAAGAATACTGTACTTTTAAAATTCATGACACCAGTAATTATATCTTATCTACGTGCCAACAGGCAAAATCCACAGGGTGAGTTATAGACAGAACACAGGTACACTTGGAATAAAGGACCTACTTTTTTGATAGAAGGCTGTCTCCAGGGCCCCAAATAAAAATGCATGAAACTTAAATTTCAAAGAACTTTTCAGCTGAAGGTAGTTCAGAGACTTCCTTTGTGTAATAGATTAAATGTCCTTGTATGGCCTCTCCAACTGAAGATATTAAATGTCTGCGTCCTGTTTGCCCCACCTTTTCATCAGTGGTCTTACAACAGTCTGGCTAGGCCTAATAGCTTTTCATAATCAGACCTCCATTCTGCAGAGCTTCCTCGTGGAAAGGCACAGCTTTGTTTTACCAACTTCCATTTGGCCACACTGGCCACACAGTTTCTTGACTGGAGGGGGGCTTGTTCAGGTGGGACGCAGGAACCGTGCCAGGAGAGCTACCTTGGGAATCTGTTTCTCTCTCTGCCTTCTTCCAGCTCCCTAGAAGAAGGCTCATTAACCATCTCGGAGACGGGCTTTCTTACCTGGGAAATGGAATGAGGTGGAGACAAAAGAATGTGTGTGTGAAAACGCGTTGTAAGTTAACAGTGCTCTGGAAATGAAAGGTAGTGTTGTGGGAAGGCCTTCCCTGCCTGATTCCGCCAGGGACAGGAACAGGAACAGGGTGGTAGCCTAAGGAAGCCTTGTTCTCCTCGGAAATCCGTCAGTTCAGCAGATTTGGGAGACCAGGTGCTTTTCTTTGCTGCTCACACCTGAAGGGCAATAATAGCATTTTAGGTGGGTTTCGAGACAGGAGGTCAAGGTCAGGCCCCATGCCAGGGAGTCCCGAGTCCAATTTGAAGCCTCATTCATAGGAGGCTGGGTAAGCCGGAAAAGAGGTGACAGCTGTTACCGCACAGAAAAGTCACTTTAAAAGGTGCGTGTGCTGTCGTCCCGCGGCAGAAAGAGCAGGCACTAGGAAATGCGTTGTCAACTAGGACATCGAGGTTAAGCTGGGAACCGAGTAAGATAATTTTGTGGTAAACATATGGAATAATTGGCCAGCGGTGCAAGAAATCTAAATGAGGTGCAGAGACAGCTGGACACTTTTATCTCAAGAGAGAAAGGATTGAGGGAGAGAGTGATAAACCAGGGAGGCGGAGTCGAGATAAACCTGAAGGGAGCACGCCTGCCCCTGCCCGGCTGGATCCTCTCTGCTCAGCGGCTCCCGCTGCAGCCATCTATTAAGCACATCACTGCCGTCTGTGGTGATTATTTCCAAGTAACATCTATGTTTTTGAATCCCAGTCCCCTAGAATCTCAAGTCAGATTTGCTAGGGGTTGGGTTCCTTGCCAGCCTCGAATGTGTTGAAATTATTGCCATGTGTTTTGCACTAATTGAAGCCCACCTACTTCAACTTCCCTTCCCAAATTGAAGTTGGTCAAACAAAAGTCGGTAAAACTGCATTTAAACCCCAGTTTGGTGGAGCTGGAGGTGAAAGGATTCGCTTTCTGGTGACTTGTGTGCCCGAAAAAAATGGGACATTGGAAGGAGGCAGAGACGGCAGGGGCTGCTGTGCCACGATGCCCAGGAAGTCTTTTGCTGAAGCGGAGCATTTTCTTATTTCTCAGCTCTGGCACCCACAGTTGTCCATGGGTGACAGAGCTGAGTCTGAGCCAGCAGGAGGATCCCCAGGCTCCTCCATCCACACACAGGCTCCGTCACTCTGTCTCCATGCTCCTGTGGTCAGTTGTCAGAGGATCTGCAATTATTCCCGCGAGGAAAACCTAAAGGAGGTGGGAGAGGGGCCGAGAGACATGAAAAGAAAAACACACACGAGTAATGTGAAACCACGGGGATTGCCCTGATACTTCAATGGATTTCATTTTGCTCCGCCTACAGCAAAGGTAACTTGGGCATTGATTGACACATGGAATACCAATTTTGAAAAAGAGGGATCATGGCCGGATTTTCTCATTTCCCTTTCTGCAGCAGATTCCTGAACTCACCACGCTGATCTGAAATTTGGAGATATACATTGTGTCCGGGCAGCTATGCCTCCAACCCATTGCCATGTCACATCAGCATTTCTAGACACCTTCTATGCTGCAGAGAGGGAAGAACCATGTCCAGAATTTAGAGATTCAGTCCAAATTTGGGCAAGCAGCTGTGGCACACAAAAAAAAAGGAGATGGGGAATGAAGGAGGGGGTGCCAGCGAGGGAACACAGAGGGAGGCTCACTGCAATTCTTTACATTCAATTAGACCAGCTCCTTTGTGCTTTCCCTCACGCTCTGTGAGGAAAGAATGAAATATGGTTTTCATAGCAAGCTGGCAGCATTATCTCAGGATGCATATTTCTTTGCTGGGTTGGAATGCCAATAAGGGAAGAAAAAAAAAGTTCCTCATTTAGAGGAAAGGACAGTGCTACAGAGAAAACACAACAAAAAAAGGAATGCAACAAGTTCCTGAAACAGTTCCAAAAAAAATGCCCCTTAAAGAAAATACTTAAATGAGAGACTTTTTTGAAGGTAACATTTCTCCTGCTGAAGGTTAGCATCTTTCAAAAGTCTCTAAACATGGAGAAAACTCTGGTCCAAAATGTAGACTATTTTAGATATTTGAAGAGTTGTAGAATTAGCCCCCTCTCTTTCATTGATAGCGACAACAAATTCCCCAGCTGAGCCCTGCGTTAGGCACCAAGCTCTACCTACTTCTGCACTTCATTAGGCCAGTATTTGGAAGGGAGACAAGGCTCGCTCCAGTAAGTCCTTTATCCATCCCAATTGGCACGATCTACATGGTTTCTCAAAGTAACACAAATAAAAGTCTATATTTCAGTGGATCGCATGATTTAAAGTAGGATGATATTGACGTTCTAGTCACTTATTTTTAAATAGGAAAAATGGAAGACTATTCATTAAAAATATTACAAAATTATCCTAAAGCAACAGATTGCTTTAAGTATTCCTAACTCAGTCACAGATGGATAAAGCTGTATTTAAAAAAAAATTTTTTTAAATGGGAATTTTCAAATTACCCTCTTTACTTACTTCGAGAATACAGAAAATGGAAAGGGATTCATCAATGCAAAGTTTAAACAGAATCCTTAAATTAAAAGCTATTAAAAGGAAGGTACAAAGATAGATCAGTATGTATCAATTCCGTGTTATTTACTTTCTCTATATTTTCTACTCTTAAAAATAAGAGTCTTGGTGGCTACAGTCTTGGTGGTTATTAATTCTCAGTCCTGTTTTTTTTTTTTTTTTTACCACATTGGCACCTTTTCCAGCAAATTATGTTTCTTCACATCTCCTTTTATCCACAGTGTAGAGTACTTTTTTAAAAAAATTTATTCCAAAAATTTACCCTCAGAGAAATAAGTACTTTGTGAATAGTCTTTAGACCAGATCCTTATTCACTTCACTCATTCAATGATGCAGTCATTCACTGGAAAGAGAGCAGCTTTCCAAAAATTACTTAATTGAGAATCTGCTCTGTTAATGAGTAAATGTGGGTCCTATTAACCTCTTGATCTTCAGGACTTGTTCTGTCGTCATTGCTGTTGTTTTCATTGTGTTGCATTTTTTAAGAATTAGAGAGCCAGCCTTGGTGAGGTGGCACCTCCCAGTGCTTATCTCAGGAATTCTACCTAATTCATGACACTCAGAACTATTTCCTCTATTCTAGAAACAAGAAAAAACATTTTTTTTTATCTGCAAAATTATTATAAGCATGGGGAGGAGGGAATACAGAGAGACATAATGGTGTTTTTTTAAATTTTGTTTTCTTCACATCTTTTCCCTCCTTCATTGTTTTATTATAATCGTAATGGAAAACCTCAGTCATTGATGCATGAATCAGAAGCATTGTTGCTGACTGATCATCTAATATCGCTTCCCGCCCTCATCCCAAATAGTTAATTCTGCACTCTGGTCGAAACACATGCAAAGTTCTTTCTCTTTTTCCCTTGCAAGGTAAACATTGGAAGATAGGAGATTTCCCGTCTGTCTTTAGATACAGCTTATCTTTTAGATAAGTCCCTGCAAGCTGAGGTTACAGGCTGTTTAATGTCGACCTCTTGAGTTCCAAACTTCCTTAAAGCTTTTAGATAAGCAAAAATGTTAGCAGTAATTACTAAAGAAGTGGTAGGGACAGTGTAAATTAATCCCCAAAGAACTGGATTCAAATCTACCTCAAAGCCCACAGGTAAAAAATAACTTTAATGGTCTTGATGTAAAGGTTTAGCACAATTCCTGAGGAAGGACCAGGCCATTCTTTCCAAGCATATGTCATAAAAGTGACTGCCAGGTGACTCCTTTTTCCATTGCTGATTGATAGATTTCCTTCATAGAAATGGTCACCAATATTTGCATACTTTCACCTGTCTGATAGTGATATTTTATTACTTTCAAGATTCAGCTGTCATCTCTGTTAAACCTAGATTTTGGATAGACCATCTCACTTAAAAATGATGAAACACATGACAACTTTCTTTGTCTCCCCGAATTTGTTTTCTAAAATCCAAAAAAGTACCCAGCATTCTGATGATGGGAATATTGTATTAAATATAAGTATTGTATACAATGAAATGCATAAGGATTTCATTGGGCAAAGTGGTCTTTTTTTTTTTTTTTAATTGTGGATCTGATTCTTACTGCTTTATTGTCAGTGCAGTCGAAAGGATGCCTAGGTATTTTGGAGTGTCTCCGAGCAAAATTTCTTCTGCATAAAAGGGGTGTACAAAATAACACAATGGAATTTGGCCCTGGCAGATTTTGTTTCCTGTGGTACCTGAAGCCTAGAGTTCAATAGGGTTCATTTCAAACACCTTCTCAGCTGTGTTACCAAGTCCTGACAGTCTTAGATCTGGGTGACTCACTGCAGCCCTTCACCTTGTTACAAATGCAGGTTTCCTGTTCTCCTGTGGCGTTCCCATGGATTCGGTGCCTCTGTGTTCGTGTGTAGTGTAATGGGCTGGCATAGAAGAAGCACTTGAAAGAGAAAAGTAGCAACTCCTTGCGGAATAGAATAGTAAAAGTCACATGGAGGAACTTTTTTGTCGTAATTTTTTCATAATGAAATTACTAAAGCACTGTCAGTAAACAGGAAACGAATGAAGTGTAAAATAATTAGCACCGGAGGGAACATAATAGGTTACTTATTAAAATCCATAGACGGATTATATGACCCCATTGGGTCCATGGGCCAGAAATCACATGACTCTGAGTACCTTTTCTGAGGTGAGCACCCCAATGCACTTTGTCAGCTTACTGGCTTCTGACATTAAATAAGCTTCAGGTATGATTTATTGAGTAGCCTTTTGACAGGAGCAAGAAACTGAAATCTTCTAGCCTTGCTGAGCCGGGGCTCTGTTTTCATTACCTTCTCCAACTATTACATTTAGTCAACCGAGTTATGTGCAGTTCTGAGAGAATCTCTCCTGCTCCCAGAAGTCATTGTTCCACTCATAATAAAATTATGCAATCAATTTGCCACAAGAGAAACACTGAAGTTCACTAAATTATTGCCATGTGTTTTGCACTAAAGACAAAGTGATGCCAATTAAAAAAACAACCACCCTTGGATTCTATTTTTTAATAGTGTGCAGGGAGGAGCGAGACTGACTCATCGAGGAGGTCATGTCTCCCTTCCACACATTGCAAATTTCATTTTCCTTAATTAGAGAATGGCGCTCATGGAGAATGAGCAGGGGCTTTCAGTGGGGAAAGAAGAAAGAATGAAACCTGAGCTGCGCCCTAAATAATATGTCAGAAAAATGATAACTTGCCTCCCTCAAGACTATTTCATTTGAAAGGTTTGCTAGGTTACATTAGGCTCAGATAGATTTTTCTGGAAATGGGGCCATAACCCACAGACTCAGAAAATGCCCCAGTTCCAAAACTCTGCAGATAAGTTAAATCCGTACTCTGGTCCCATCGTGTTAATGAGTACTGAGTAGTTCTCATTTAGGGTAACATTTTCAGGATGCTGTGTTCCTTTGAGCATTAGTTACGATGTGAGAGTATCAGCAGGAATTCATATCCTGTGGTCTCAATTCATCTTCCACTAGATTAATTAAAGAATTGCCAATAATTTGGTCTCAGAAGGAAAGCTTGTTTGTCTCACACCCTAAATAAATAATGGCTGCCAATTCACCATCAGGTTGGGGATGAAGTAGATTCAGAATTTTAGGTCTGATGAATAAGTCAAATTCCATTACAACAGAAAATCTTTACACAATAAAAATATTTCCAGCCCGAGGCAGTAGTTCACTAATTTTAAATAGTACGTCTAATGACACAATTTTATTAAGCAATTGTGGACAGCCCCTTGCAGTGTATTATAATGAATTATATCTGTTCTTGGGGGAGGAAACAGGGAAAATTTCTTGAGAAAATTAGCAGTTCATGGAGATGATATGGTTTTCCCAATAATACCAGTAAATCATTAACAAAGAAAAAAAAATAATGAGAACTTCCAAGAAACTCTTCCACAGCCTGATAGAGAAAATGATTTTTCTAGGAATCATAGCAGAATAAAATTAGTTTGTGTTTTATGAATGAGAGCCCTCATTTTGGTCTGTTTCCAAACTAGTTAATGATTTAAAACAATTTCTAGATTGACTTTTTTTTTTTTAATGCCTTTTCAAAGACAAAGGGATTATACAGAAACACGAGTCCTGGTAACTTCTTGTTGAACTGAATTCACATAAGCTAGAGAAGAGGCTGGGGAAGAAAATGCACCTGAAAGCTAGGCATTGAGGTGAGAGGGTAGCCTCTAGCATGCCATATTTTGGAGGAGATTGGATTTGAAGTTCATTCTGAATCAGAGGAAGGAAATGTTTTAGTGGTTAGATAGAAACAATATGAGACTCCATGAAAATAGGGAAATTGAGTAAAGGAGTATGGGCAGAAGCCAACTCTCCTGACTAAAGAAAAAGAGGTTTGCAAGTGTGTGAACGACCGTAAGAGAGACAGTCACCCCAGAACAACGAGGAGGAAGGTTCTGTCCTCACACAAAGGGTGAGGCCCTGTGCTGTGTTAAAGGGAGCTGCCTGGGACATCGGCAGCTTGGGTCTGATTCCAGCTCAGGCAATTTTGTATGATCTGGAGCAATTTAGTACCTGTCCCCTCATCCATAAAAGAATGGGGACTGGGTGATATTTTAAGGTCCTTTCATCTTTAAAATTCTATTATTTTATGATTCTAAGCCTGTGAACTGAAAAAAAAAAAAATCTAGTCAAAGCAAGTGAGATGAAAACGATTTTAACCATTGTATTTGGAATTGATTAGAAGAGAAGGAGAGAGACCAGTCACAGCAGACCACAGTGACTTACACAGAGCCTGCATCAGAGATTTAGACTTTAAAATGAGGAAAGAGAAACCGATTTTGTCTCTATTGTTAAAGAACGTGGCAGAAACCTGGTGACTCATTCAGCGTGGGGTGAGAGTAGAAACAGAAGTACAACTCTGGGCTCTGTGCCGTGAGGAGCGAGGGCTTGAGGATTCTTTCCACAACAACAGCAGATCCGAGTGGGGCCTGATGCTTTCTCTGGGAAGATGATCTTGTTTTCACAACAGATAGCATGAAACAGAGATGAGCCCTGGAGGGGAAGGGGTCAGAATAACAGGAAACGCTGTGGGGCTGCGCAAGGGGAAGGAAAGGTAGGTCTGAGGGTACAGATGTTATTCAAGGCCCTGGGAGCAGATGAGCTTGTCCAGAAAGAGAGGAAACCTTGGTGATAGGGGGCATGGGGAGGAGCTTAAGGGCAGATCCACACCAAGTCCTGTCCTGAAGAGGACACCACCATATATGGTCATAGAGGGGCATCCTAGGGCAGAAAGCTATAGGAAACAAGATTTCATTCCATAATTAAACATTGCCAATTGGAGTGAAAAAGATTTTTGCATCTACTTAGAGCACAATGTTCTTTATGAAAACAGATTAGGCAATGTAACAAAGTACATCTTTCTTGATCCAAGTTGAGATAGGATGAGAAAGGGGTAAACGTTGGATGCCATGAAAGTTTGGACTTCAGTAGACATCCCACAATTTCCCATAGCTGACTTGTAAGAGTGTGGTGCGGCCTCATGTGCTTTTTCTCACTGTGAAATCCCTTGGCATCCCGCTCCCTGACAGGTCGGCGACAAAACAAAACCATCTTCCTAATAGTGTGTTGTTGATCTGGCCTGGAAGAGTGTGGGCCGTTTGCAGAGGGTGAGCCCTGCTCTAAAGTAATTTCCTTCCACGACGACCATTCATACACTTTTGGCTTGTCACTTTCATCGTGATTTACATGTTCTTAAAGGCAGCACTGGAGAAAAATGAAATGCCATCTTATGAAAAGTGTATGTTATTTAGCTTTTATGCAGAGGCTGTGCACAATGCCTTACCCTGATCATTTTGATAAGCTGTTTCTTAAGTCCCTTTTTGCCAGGTAGATGCCCCTATTTAGCAGAATGAAAGAACCAAACACCAGGTCAGTGTTACGTGTGCAATTTCAAAAACAGCCCTTGACCTTGGAGTCACTGAGATGGTGAGACCAGATGAGTTCCCTACTCAAATAGTCACCCTCATTTTGTCAAGGTTATCTAAACTGACTCTAAACTTTGAAATTTGGGAGCTAATTATTTATTTTGTCAATTCCTGACTGCACAGAAAGGGAGGACTGAAGTTGCAATCCAAGGGTAGCTCTCACTATGCTATTTAAATATTTCCATCAGTGGGACTCCTTTGGAGAAATCATACTTTGTTTTTAAAACTTTCCAGTCTCTAAAATCAGTTTCACACTGAAAAGCCTTCTTATTTGCTAACATTTTCTTCCCTGTGTTCATTGTTTGTATTTAATGTTCTACTTTAGAGCTCACTTCTGTCAAGATAAAAATAAGCCTATTCCTTGTCCAGTCTTCTAAATGGGCATCACTAGTACAGGTGAGACCTAGACTTCCAAATCTGCTTTTCAATGAGTTTGAAAATTTTTTGAAACAGTTATCTTTTCCTCTTAAATGTGGTGAATGAATCATCCTTGTTATCCATCCAGTCCTGACTGTGTATTTGGAGTAATACATGAAAATTTTACAATTTCTTAGAAAACTGGGCATTCATCATAAAACGGAATGATAGGTTGAGTCGTTTATGAGAATATGTTATTTTGTGACTCAATCTTTATTTAAAGGGGAGCATTTATAAATACGGCATCAAACACAGTCAATGAAATTACAATGGCTAAATTCTATAATAGATTCCTCACATGCCCATCAGGTTTCAGTGGTACTCGCTCTTGGATAAGCCTGTGCTCAATAAATGAGACAGTTGTTTAACATCAACATTACAGAAACTGTAAAACTAACTGAAGAAAAGTTTGCTCTACTAAAAGAATGCAGCTCCTACTCCCTAAGGGGAAAACGAGGGTCCATTTGCCCTCCAAGACCTGGATACTGCCAGGGTCCTGGTCACAGAAGATGCTTGCACCTCATAGCTGGAGGAAACAAGCATATGTGTGATGAATAGCAACTTAGTGTCTGAATCAAAAGGTGCTGCTAAGGAGTTTTATCTGAGAGGTAAAGACTACTTAGTGGTGCTCCTACTTCATTGGGGAATTTAAAATGTAAGATAAGCCCTATCCGGTTTGGCTGTGTCTAGAGTGTTAGCCTGCAGACTGAAGGGTTCCAGGTTTGATTCCGGTCAAGGGCATGTACCTTGGTTGCTGGCACATCCCCAGTAGCGGATGTGCAGGAGGCAGCTGATCGATGTTTCTCTCTCATTGATGTTTCTAATTCTCTATCCCTCTCCCTTCCTCTCTGTAAAAAATCAATAAAATATATTAAAAATAAAATGTAAGATAATATTTCTGTCCATTCTGGACAGTTGATAATAAAGTAAACATTTAATTGATAATTTGGGTAATGCAAATTGGATAATTTAGATGAGATAAGATATAAATGGAAAAGGCCTTATAAGCAATCTAACCAAAAACTCTCATTTTACAAAAAATAAAATAAAATAAAAATGGAGGTCTAGAAAGGGGAAATGTGGGTCAGTGAGGGCCAAACAAGTTAGGGGGAAAGCCCAAAGTTAACAAACCCATCCCCTGGGTCCAGAAGTGTTTCTAGTATACCACCCTGCCTCCAAAATCCTTTCATTTCAATGATATGATTATCTCAAAAAGAAAAAAATACAGAAAGGGATGTATCTTCATCATATCATTAGTTTCTTTTCTATGTAATTTCAGTGTCATTATGAGCTTGATTTTTTAAAAAAAATGTAAAGCTCTCTTTTCTTGATTATTATGTTGTATTCATGAAGATTATGAAAAATGAATCAGCAAGACTGTAAGAATTGAGATTCTTATATCAGATTTTAAATAAATTTTCTTAAATAAAATATTTATAGTCCACCCAAATGGGTATATGTAATTAAAAAAAACAAAACACCTACATAAAACATTTAAGGAATCTTGAGGTCTTTAAAACATTCACTCTGGATTTGGCTTTGGGCTGAATTTGTTTGAAGTGAAAACTATATGAGGAGGTGTAGAGGGAAAGTTTGAACAAAAACATTATAGGCCACTCTCCTGAATTATTTAATAAAAAGAAGAGTTTCTGGATCTGAAAAAGGTGAAACTGAAACAAAACTACCATTCAAGCTAAACAACAAGCTAAGAGTGGGGGCCGCTGCCATACTGGATCTGTGACCTTGGACTCAAACCAATTATGAAGACCCAGGGCAGCCAGTGAGCAAAGCAATTACAATGGGAGTCAAACTATTAAGGAGCCAAGAGTTCAGTAGCTTTATGTCGCTGCCAAGGTATCCCTAGAACACTCTGTAATAGGAATTGAATAACATTAACATTCCTACATGGTAGTTTAAAGCAACTTACAGTATATTCTAATCAATCCAAGCAGATTTTCTCATGTTGATGACTGTGGGAGTGGTTATTTTATTTTTATATGTACTTTTACAAACATTTAAATTGAAATAACCAGTAGCATAAAATTGCCAGTGATTTAGCTAGCTATGAACTTGTAACCAAATATACTTGGAAGATTTTTTTTTTTCCTCCCTCTCTTTAGCTCTCAGGTAAATTTCACTGCGTGACAGCATTTCATGCCAAGCAAAGCTCATACAGGAGATGAAAAAGCATGAAGCATAACAAACATCACAAAGCCAGTACCATTTTCTTGTTTATAAAGAAAAACAAGGAATGTAAGCTAAGTGGAAGGGTGCCGGTTGGAAGGTATTCTAAATGCCTTCGAGTTAAAACCATCAGGGATCAGAAAGCAGAAGGCAAATTTTAGAGGCTAGCACACCAAGGGAAGAGGTTGATGCATTGCCTTGCACACATTTTAATTAAACTATCATCTTGAGATTTTTTTGTGTGTATTGATTTGCACAGTACTTTAAAAAGCCCTTTTCCCCCACACACACATACACACCTTCCTCCTTTGAATGTTAAAGCTTTGTGTCTTCAGCTTGACTCTATGAAAAGAAATTACTCATCTTTGGGATTGTTATAAGGGGCAGGAGGGGGGGGGGCAAAAAACAAATGGGTGGACATGTTCTCTTCTCCTTTTCAATATGTTTAAATTTCAACTGTTCATATAATTATGCTGGCATGTATTTCTTCCTGGCTCTAGTCATGCAGAAAAATTTTAAACATGAGAAATTGGACAGCTCTAATGTGGTGTAAAATCTACTTACGCATTGTATTTCTTTCAATATTCTTTACCAATAATATGTACATTGTTAAAATTAAAAGAAAATGTTAGCTTTTAAGCCCTAATGCACTTATGTGATATACATAGCTGCCAAACACTTTATAACATTGAAAAGAGGAAGTTTGAAAAATAAAAGAAATGTTAAAGACAGTGTTGACTTTAGGCAGAGGTGACAGTGACAACCATTTAATAGTAATCACTACTTATATGGCACCAATTAGAAGAATATATACCAACAATGATTAGTTTCCTAACACCCCTGTGAATCAGTTATTTTTCATTCTTACAGAGAAGTAAACTGAGGCATAGGTTGATGTATTTTTCCCAGGAGTTTTTGGAAAGTCATGTAAGTAGAATCAGACAGAAACATTGGGATACTCAATTGCCATGTCAAAATGGAAGACCTCATATTCATAGGTTGTAGGATTTCCCTGTTGATCTCTTCTGAGTACATTGAAGATTAGTGTCTATGAAGTTCTTCACGCCTCTCTACCAGCAACCACTCCCACCCATATTCCACACACAACGCTAAAAGGACAAGGAATACTTGGAGCTAGAAGTCCACGGTTTAATGAAAGGATTATCTCTTTCTGAGAGATCAATGGCTAAAACTGATCTTGCCAACCGGGCAGGTTGGGCAAGAGCTGCAAGATGGCCTGATGGAGGAATAAAGAATCTCATGATGTAGATGCGTTATGTCCTTTTTCCTCTTTGACTCGAATATATATATATAACCTGTTCTTGTCGATGATGGTCCTGGGACGTCCATATACTTTTTAAACTTTTTTCCTGACCCCAAGACCCTGGGGAAAACGGAATTGCTCTAATGCTGAAACATTGTTCCCATCTGTTCACGAGGGAGCTCCAGCTAACCACCTAATGTTCACAAGTAGCCCAGGTTGGAAAAGATGCCAAGAAGGATAACAAATGTGAATACTCACTTTGGTATAAAACAGACTGTCTTACTTCTCTCGGGTCAACATCTTTAAGTCTTTTCTTGGAGTAGCTGTTGTTGGTAGTGATGGAGAAAAGAGACCCAAAGATAAATCATTCTTTCATGTGAAAAGAACTAACAGTCTGCATGTGAGTGATTTCAGAGTTCTAATGTATTTTAATAACTTTGTTCCTTGGTCAAGGCTTAATCTTTGGAAGAGTAAACTTTGCCAAATTTCAAATAATCTCTCCCTAGTAGTAGACAGGGTTTCTTTCTCCTTCACTTTGGGCTATTGAGCCACCTGTATCATCAATGTTTTTCCTCCTTCAGCAATGGACTTTCCTGAGTCCTAGAGCTCTGCTGGGTCATGGGCCTCACTGAGCATAAAAGAAAACCCATGAACCCCAAAGGAATGTATACAAACATACAATGTTACCTACAGTCTGAAGCCCCTTCCGTGGACCCTCTTAACGATTAAACCCTCAAACAAATGAACAAAAGCCAACAACAACAAAGAAATGTCCTACTCTAATACATTTGCAGGAAATATGTTAACTAGTCTAAGAAAAAAAAAAGCATAATCACTGTTCCTCCTTTTGTTGGTGGTTGGATTTTAAATTAATTGAAATTTTAAATGATAACAGATGGTTCTCATTTTATTACATGTTAAATTCATAAAATTATGAACCATACTTTGTGGGTAGTTCTGTGTGGTACCTCCAGGGCCACCACCAAGGACTGCACATTCTGCCACTGCACACGTACAGCGCCATGCACACACCTTGCAGTCACGCTGTGATGGCTCCCTCAGAGTCAGGCAATGTGGCCGCTCTCATCAACGCCTCACACATTTTGGATATTGAATGGGTTAATAAACCGAAATGGCACCACCCAAGAGCACATCAATTTTAGGAAAATGCTCTTCCCGTCATTATCCATTAAATCTGCTTTAGCTATAATTTATTCTCTTTTTTTTCCCTAATGTTTATCTCGGTATGTTAAAATATCTATATATAAAATACATGTCTAAATAGCCATTAGAACTTAAAGAATATCACTATTCCACATAAACTTTTCTTCTTCTTCGGCAAGCTTTATGCTGATACTTGTCTTGCACACTGCCTTTCCATGATTTGTGACCACCTCAGAGCCCTGCCTTTTGAAATGTCTGCTTATCTGCATATCTGTCTGCTAATTTGTTTATCTGTCCACCTATCTATACAAATTTTAAAGAGTGTAATAACTTGAAGAACAGTGACACTAATGTAGTATTAGATTAAAAGAATGTTACTTTATATGGGCATAAATGTAATTTAGAGGCACTTAAAGGACGCTCTATACTTAGCATGACTCTTGGCCAGCAAAAGCAGGTTGATCCCACTCATTTTGGGATTGCTAATTTGCTGTTAATTAGGAAGATTGATTCTGTCCTGTGATGCATAGGCCCAGCCCCAAGTGCATTTTTCTCTTTTCTGGAGCACTTTCCTCGTTGTCACTGTCATTGCAAATGTGTAACAGTGTCTGTCACAGGGCTTGGTGAAAGAGAAGCACTTTGTGGCTTCAAGAAAGCAAGTAGCACCATTTTTCTGGTTTTGTTTTATACTATAAAGCCCATGCTGGCATTATTTTAAGTAAACTGCTCTATGCCATTTGATATTTTAAAAATTACACCAAAAAGCTGTGTTCTTATTTGAATGTCTAGTGAAAGAAACCCTTTTATACAAAAATTCTTTATTTTCTTGCAGTAAGTGCTGGTCTCAGATACAATGCACCCGTCGAGGTTGTGCTGTTCTGTACAAAACAGCCTTTATTTTTCAGATCGTGAACTGTTTGTCTTCCCTATGATATATTGCGTTTGCTGTTACAAGGTGTTTTTTTTTCTTACTCTCTTCTCTTGCCTGATGACAAATTTTAATCATTTGACTGTCCTTTGCGACAATTACTTTAACTAAGATGAGTTATATTCGCATTATTGGAATAGAGTCAGGGAATCTATCAAATCTAGTGAGAGGAAAATTCCTCAGAATGTTTTTAAACATAGTCATTAAGAATTGGCTGAACCAACACAAACGAGAATGTGGGTACTCAGGAATGTGAAGGAAACCACTTACTGCAACTCTGATGCCCACAATTGCCAGCAGGACAGCAGGCGACTTGGAACCACATAATTCAGTTCATAGTGGTGGAAACTGGGTAATAAAAACAACATCAACCCTACATGGAAGGGTCTACTTTCACTTTTACACCTCACATGCTCTGTAATGTTACAATAAACACACCCATGTTTGTATTTTGTTGATCCTCACCAGAGGATTTTTTCTTTTTTAGAAATAGTGTTTTTATTGATTTTTAGAGAGAGTGGAAAGGAAAGGGATAGAGAGATAGAAACATCATTGTTCAGCTGCCCGCTGCATGCCCCATCATGGGGATTGGGCTGGAAACCTGGGCATCTGCTCTGACTGGGAATCGGACAGGTAACCTCTTGGTTCATGGGATCTACACTCAACCACTAAGCCACATTGGGCCAGAGAATATTTTTTCCATTGATTTTTTAGAAAGAGTGAAAAATAGAGAAGAGAAAAGAGAAAGAGAGAGAGAGAAGAGAGAGAACATCAATGTAGAGAGACACATCAATTGGTTGCCTCTTGCACACGCCCCCAACAGGTCCGGGATTGAAACCTGAGACCTTCTGGTGCTCAGACCAATGCACTAACCATTTAGCACACCGGCCAGAGTACTTTCTATGAGTACTCTTGTTTGTGCTAATAGAAAGGTATACATATATGTGATGAACATACATGAACAGTATGTAAATATTTACATTGAAACTCAGTGACTTAATCCATGACTACTCTTATATCTTTCCTCTTCCTTAACAACCTCAATAGTTTGACAAACTTTTTATAATTTAATTTTATGACTCTGGAAATAAGTTGAAAATTACTTTGCTAGTCTACTTTTAAATGTGCTACATATGACCTTAAAATCAAAACAGAATACGGTATATAAAAAACCTAGACCCTTGAGTATGTGAGACTGGGAAATGAGTGATAATGGGTAAGATGAGAGGCATTGAGGATATATGTCTGCATCCCATCAGACTGGCTTTCAGCCTCATGTGCTCAGTAGAAGAGCCTTGGATTGTGGCTTTCCTCGTAACTTAGTGGCCCTTGCTGGCCTGGGGGACATTGCCCAGTGTCACTGGGAGTTCTTTAGTACTTTGGTAGTTCTTTTTTATATCTGGATATTGCCAAATGTTTTATGTAACACTAGAGGCCTGGTGTACAAAATTTGTGCATGGGGGAGTGTCCTTCAGTCCAGTCTGCTCCCTCTCCAATCTGGGACCCCTTGAAGGATGTCTAACTGCCTATTTAGGCCCAATCCTCACAATCCAGGACTGCTGGCTCCCAAATGCTCACCTGCCTGCCTTCCTGATTGCCCCTAACCGCTTCTGCCTGCCAGCCTGATCACCTCCTAACCACTCCCCTTCCAGCCTGATTGATGCCTAACTGCTCCCCTGCCAGCCTGTTTGCTCTTAACTGTCTTCCCTTGTGGGCTTGATCACCCCCAACTGCCCTCCCCTCAGGCCTGTCCCTCCCAACTGCCCTCCCCTGCTGGCCTGGTCCCTGCCAACTGCCCTGCCCTGCTGGCCATCTTGTGATGGCCATCTTGTGTCCACATGGGGGCAGAATATTTTGACCAAATGAGGGCAGCCATCTTGTGTGTTGGATTAATGGTCAATCTACATATTACTCTTTTGTTAGATAAAACGGGTGGTTGTAAATGGGCGTAAATGTAATTTAGAGGCACTTAAAGGATGCTCTATACTTAGCATGACTCTTGGCCAGCAAAAGCAGGTTGATCCCACTCATTTTGGGATTGCTAATTTGCTGTTAATTAGGAAGATTGATTCTGTCCTGTGATGCATAGGCCCAGCCCCAAGTGCATTTTTCTCTTTTCTGGAGCACATTCCTAGTTGTCACTGTCATTGCAAATGTGTAACAGTGTCTGTCACAGGGCTTGGTGAAAGAGAAGCACTTTGTGGCTTCAAGAAAGCAAGTAGCACCATTTTTCTGGTTTGGGGGTGTGGGGTGGCCTGAGCGATAGGCCTGTGGTGATTTGCAAGCCAGCCATCCCCCTCCCCCCAAGCAGAGGCCCTGGTATCTGGGATTTATTTATCTTCTATAATTGAAACTTTGTAGCCTGGAGCAGAGCCAAGCCTTCTGCTTTCACAGCCATTGAAACTTTGTTGCCTTAAGCATGGGCCAGGGTTTGTGGAAAGCTTGGCTTCCTCCATCACTAGAGGCAACCCAAGCAACCAAGCCTCCCTCCTGCTATCTCTGTGGCCATAGCCATCTTGGTTGGGTTAATTTGCATACTCGCTCTGATTGACTGGTGGGTGTGGCTGGTGGGTGTAGTGGAGGTACAGTCAATTTGGATATTACTCTATTATTAGATAGGATTGCCTCTTGTAATCAATTCTGTTTATTTCAGTGGTCTGTTGTTTGTAGATAAACTTTAATTCCCAACTGGCTTCTCCCTTCCAGCCAGTAATCTGTCGAGATGTCACCTCTATCATCAATAGGGGTATGTTTTGTAAATCCAAACTTACTGTACTACTAGCCAGCATGAAATATAATTGGCAGATTCAACTTGTTGTTTCCTTCAAAGCCACACATTCAGTCTGTTGACAAACATTTCTTGAGCACCGACTATTGTCCAAGTACATGTGGTACCAGGAACAGGACATGATGTATTCAAGAATGGGACAAAACAGATTCTCTGTCCTGTTTTTAAGTTTTAAGTTCATGATCAATGGTACAAAATCATTGCATTCATTTCTCAGAAGTCAGAGTCTATTTTCCCTAAAGTTCAGTGTTATCATTATGTATTGAGTCCTACCCATTCCCACAAAAGCCTATACAATATCCTCTTCTGCATTTAATCAGAAACATATCCCCTCCAGCCAGGCAGTTAGGAGAGAAGATAAAATGAAAAACGGGAAGCGAGTTACGTGAACTTGGAAGCTCACACTCCTTCCCCCACCAGGCACAGCCAGCTGCTTGTGTTTCTTGCCTTTTGGGAGGAAGGCTGTCTCTGCCTCTGACCATTCCTGGTCCCTCCTTGACGCACTGCAGTGAAATTCAGCTATTCTCGAGAATGAGACACGCAACACGCAAAAGTAAAATGTCTTTGAGAGGTTTTCTCACATTGGAGTGACTATTTGGGCAGTTTGTCAGACAATAGGTATTTATAGTGCTAGGTGCTAGAGAGAGATTGGCAAACCAAAGAAACAGAATCCCTGCCCTCAGGAAATCTCCAGTCCACTGAGAAAGACAGACAGACATGGTTAAATTAATTATTCTTTGTTTTTAGTATTAATGTGTGTCATGAAATAATCTGTGGTCATTTGGACATGAGCTGTGAGTCACCTTCTTTTTGATCTCCTTTATAAGCAGTGCCCCTTACTTTCTAAGAGCTCCCAGGATTAATGGTGCAATCCTCGGCCATGGAGAATGGAGTTGGTCCACAGTGGAAAGATGGAAGATGCCATTTTAGATTAATTTTAAGTAAGCCAAATACAATAATATTGACTATGTTGAAATCATACCTTTCTTTAAAAAGTATCTAAGTACTTCATGTATATTATTGTTATATATTATTATATATCTTGCTTCTCAGAAGAGTCTTCTCAGATAGGGATCATATCTATTTGAATATCTACATATAGAAAAGGTTAAGGTAACAAAGGTATACAACCTACTTGGCATCATCCAGAAGGATCCAGGATATTACACTGGTTTGTGGGCTCACACAGGTAGTAATTGGTACTTTTTCATAACCCACTCCTTAGGGAGGGGCCAGTGAGTAGAATGGAGAGATTTAGAACAAGAAAGATCTGAGCCTGGCCAGTGTGGTTCAGTGTTGAGCATCAACCTATGAACCAGGAAAGCATGGTTTGATTCCCAGTCAGGGCACATGCCAAGGTTGTGGGTTCAATCTCCAGTGTGGAGTGTGCAAGAGGCAGCCAATCAATGATTCTCTCTCATCATTGATGTTTCCCTCTCTCTCTCTCTTCCTCTCTGAAATCAGTGGCAATGCATTTTTTTTAAAAAAAGGATCTGAGTTTGTATCTATCTCACTATTAACTGTCCGTTTGAACCTGAATTTGAAGCCTCAATTTCCCCGTCTGTCAAATTGCAGTAATGCCCTTGATTGAAAATGTTGGGAAAACCATAACACTTGATAGGAGTTCCAAAAAGTACCTCTCATTTCTTTAGTTGTTGTTATCATGTTTGTTGCATCACATGTTCATTCTCTTTCTATTCTTGGAAGAACCTTGTACATTTTCCTGCAGATAGCAAGAGATTAATAAATATGATTAACAGTATAGAGACTGAATGTGAAGAGTTTTTCAACATCTTTTCTGAAAATAATTCCTCATACTGTTATGGGTGGTTTTTATTTTTATAAGGTTTTTTTTAATGCATTTGATGATAGGATTATTTTATAGAGGCACTTACAAAAAAAAAAAGACAAAGAAATGTCTCCAATAATTTGAGTACTTACTGGCTTTTGAATTCCCATGTCTGAGGGAGGTTGGTGTCATGGCAAAATGGTCATGACAACCAGACTGGCTCTAGAGAGATTTTTTTCGGGAGTATACTTTTACTGTAGCTTTCTCTAAGCTCTCTTCGTCTATGTCAGTGGTCGGCAAACTCATTAGGCAACAGAGCGGCAAACTGCGGCTCAAGAGCTACAGTTTGCCGACTCCTGGTCTATGTTATTTATCAAATGTTTAAACTTACATACCTGAGTTTTATAACATGTATATTGAGGTACAAACAGCTGACAGGATCTATTACTGGATTCTAAATATGGAGAAAATAACGTATTGCAATCATCTTAACACATTTCAAGAAGAGAGAGGACAGGTATTATTTTCAGAGATCAAGTTACATTCCTGAGAGAGTCTCCTGGTCACCCATCGTTTCTTATATTAAAACATGTTGGGCCTGTCCTTTATTCTCTCACTCTCAGATTTTGCATGCCTGTGCGTGTGTGCGTGTGTGTGTGTGTGTGTGTGAAGGTGAGTTAACATCAAAATACTGCTAGAGAAGCAACACATCTATTGAATTCAGACCGAGTTCTTGAGATGGTAGGTAATATTTTCTTTACAAGATTAATAAGGTCTGAAGAGTAGCAGGAATTATGTATAGCTGTTATTTTATGATCAGTTTATTTGTGTATGGTTTCTTTTCCCCTTTGACCTTATTTCCCACTCAGAGCCTTCAATTCTCTCTTTCCTCCTGCCCAGTCTTACCTTTGTCCAGATTCTCTGCTGGCTTCCTGTGAGCCTCTCTTTAAAAACAGCCCTCTTGCTCCCTCATGCCGCTTATGTCTGTGTCCCTGGTTTATAAACACCTCCACATCACAGCCCC
Source organism: Lasiurus cinereus (assembly GCA_011751065.1). Taxonomy (NCBI): domain Eukaryota; kingdom Metazoa; phylum Chordata; class Mammalia; order Chiroptera; family Vespertilionidae; genus Lasiurus; species Lasiurus cinereus. Next base: position 62,937,807 of record JAAGEH010000076.1, read on the forward strand.
TCACACCATGGCAGGCCCGCTCCCATCTTCAAGGGGGGTCAGCCTCTCAGCAGGATTGACAGGCCTTGCAAATCTTTGGGCTGCTGTAATAAAATCTCCAGTTCCTGAGATTTATGAGGTCAGATGCATGTAGAAGAGGAAACACCTACAGTTCATGAAATTGTAAAGAATGCCAGGCGCACAGAGGAGGAAACGATGCCCACATTCTTGACAGTTCAATGTTTTGCCAATGTGGTTTTGTTTTCTTTAATTTATCATGAAGGCATTGCAGGTATTCAAATGGCCAATTCAGGTGGTTTTTTGGAGTCACTGAAATATCAGTTTACATAATTAATAGAAAGATACCAGCAGGTGACTGTAATGTGATTATAAAGTACAGTTTTGGCTGTTGGATGTATTGAATACTTTTAAATGAAATATGTGGAGTGTGTGTATGCATGCAATGTGTTTAAATGAATGCAGCCTTTCCAATCAGCCGGAGAGAGAGAAAGGATGTAAATTGCTAGCATGTGTTGTTCAAAATGCAAAAGTCGGAAAGCAATATTGATCTGTGCTGTGGATGTTTATTTACATCAGTTGCACAGTGTTAAGATGTCTGGCCATAATTATCAAGTCCTGCCCACCTGTCAAATCGCAATTGGGTTATTTCCCCATTGTCTTGCCGCAGTAAATCTTCAGGTCTGGATGGGCATTAGACAAATGGAAAAAGGCTACTTTCCCAGAACATGTAATTCATTATGGAAAACAGGTGCCTGCTGAAGATTTTTTGCTTTAATGCAGACATATTTTATTATTCATAAAATATTAATGGGAGTAGTCGCTACCCGAGTTGTGTGGGTTGTTTTCATGTAAAATTTTCCGTTTTAATATGAGAAGAGACATGGTGAGGATTCTCCAATCTTGCTCTTTGAAAAGGTAAAACCTTTCCATAAATAGTTTCATTCCCTTGCCCTCCCAAAATAGGTTCAAGAAACCCTGACTCCCACTTACGTCATGTGTGAAAATAAGTCTGCTTCAGTGTTGTATTGCGGTGGATGTTCCGTCCAGGGACAACCTTGCAGGAGGGACAGAGTGACCTTTCCAGGGGGAAAAAAAAGAAATGAAATATACTTTCATTTTTCAGAAATATGCATGAAGTAAAAATTTGACAGCCTGGAAGAACATACGCAAATATATCTTTTTATTTGAAGATAAAAAGAAGCAGGGCTGGGTAGGAAAGGGAAAAAACCTGTGAAAAAAACGGATGATGCAGTTTTTACGAATAAGCAGCTTAATGTATCTTGGCACCCACAGTAAGCCTTGTAGGAGCTCAAAGTGCCTCAGGCAATCTGTGAGCAGAATAGCAATTTTATTACTTTGTCATTAAACCAATTTCACAGCAGTATTGTTTGTTAATGAGCAGCGGCAAACGAGCGAAGATGTCACACACTGGAATAGCAGAGAGATTTGTGACCCAAGCTCACAGCACTAAGATGGAAAGACCACGGCTATAAAAAAGGAAATACTTTGGGATGAAATGCAAAGTCTATACAGCAGAGCTTGTGTTTATGAGCTACCATTTTGCTAAGAGCTGTGAGAGAAATAAAGGTCTGGAAATATGCAGTTAAAACAGGGCCTATAAAATTAAAACCAAATTAAAGTATAGCAGAGGATTACTGCACAGACTGTACTTGACAAAATATATTTTAAGTGAGGAGGTGAAATCTAAATCAGTTTTGTTTGAATTTGGTTGGTATTTATGAAATTCAATAAAAAAGGAAAAAAAATATCCAAACAAAGCAGCTGCCTCCCCCTTCTGTAGTCCATAAGCCATAAACATGCATCACTTTGAGGAAATTCAACTTGCCAATCCTTAAATAATTAGCAACTTCATGATTCACACGGTAACTCCCCCTGCCCCCGCCCTCATATCCACGAGGGCCCTCTCCGTGCTGTGACGTTATCTATTCTAAGGACCTTGCACCCGTACAGAACACTCAGGGAGCTGCCTGCCTGAAGCCCAGGAATCAGGTGCGCCTAGCTGAGGCCAGAATTGAGCTCATCATTTTTTTCCTCCTTTTTTGCATTTTTTTTATTTTGTCTTTGGTTTTTCTTCTTTTTCCTTTCCCCATATTTCTTCATTTTCTTTCCCTTTTTCTTATTTTTTCCCTCCCTTCCTCCCTCTCTCTTTTCCTCCCTCCCTTCCTCCCTTCCTCCCTCCCTCCCTTCCTCCCTTCCTCCCTTCCTCCCTTCCTCCTTTCCTCCCTTCCTTCCTTGTTTTAGAGCCAGGGCTGGTCTCATAGCCTGAGATAGGAGCGGCAATGCCAGACAGGTGCCCTGAAGTGAGTGCTGGAGGGGCTAGCTTCCCACACAACCACAGGGAAAAGTGGTTCATGCCACCAGCCTGGGAGCAGACTCACCTCCTCCACAGAGAGTGGGGTTCAAGCAGGAGCCTGGTAGGGAGGTGATCAACTCACAACTTATCTCTATGTGCAGAGGAGATTGTTTTAAACATGCTGCTTGTCAGACTTGCTCCTGAACCATCCCACCTCTTTATCAGGAAAGCTCATTCATTGAGGATGGGTTTCTTCCATTCTTTGAGCTTTGTTGCTTAAACGTCCAGAACTGTGCAGGTACTTCTTCCATAGGAAGGTCCTGACAGCTCTGCATTTCTAGGTCCACAGTTAGTCACGGTCAAGTTTGATGCGCCAGATGGATTGAGGCTTGTGGCAAATCTATAGCGTTAACTACAGTAACCTCTAGGACCACATCCCAGTTCTCACATCGCAGGTTGACTGGAGATGTGTATTTTCATATTTTTCTCTCATGATCTCCAGCTTGGATTATTAAGGTGTTTATTAATTTTTTTTCAGTTTGCTTTGGTCCTGTTGTTTGCTTTGCTTTCCTTTCTGCCTGTTTTTTGAAGTCATTTTTGGGCCGATTTGGTGAAAAGAGACTGTGGGAACCGCTCCCGGCGACGATCTAGACAGCGTGCACAGTGGTGGGAGTTCAGCTTTAAGACTGTTTTCTGCCTGACAGGGCAGGACCCCCAGACAAATCACTGGCTGGCTCCGTGGTAGTTGGCAGCCATTCAAGTCTGGTCTTGTGCCAGGAGTATTACTAGATAGCCAGACAGATCAATTCACTTTTACATTCCCGCCATTATTTATAGCCCCACTGTATATCTCCTCTTGCTTATGAAGTAATGATTAGCAAGTACAGTACACATAAAACACGGGCATTTGTTCAGGAAGGGCTTCCTCCTGCTGATATTGCACATAGTTTCACAGGTCACAGCACCTTAAAAAGGACTTAAAGGGCATGTCTTGTGTAGCATTTGTTCTCTGGAAAACGATGCTCCCATTCCATTTTGAGTAATTGAAGAGGATAGAAAAGTCTTCTAATTGCTTAGGTTTCCTTGAATTCTCTGCAACCCTCTTCCCCACAGAGGTGTCAGCCGAACCTGGACAGAGGGAGTTCACATGGCATAGTTTGCGACTTTGCCATTTAAAATGACTGCATCGTGCTCCCCTTTTGAGTGTGTCAAGGTGAACAAAACCAGTGCTGCTAGCATTTATGGCTGGGAAGGTGGAATAGGGTGTTTCATGTGCTGGAGGAAACTGGCAGCACTCAGCCAAGGAGGGCTTTGGCTCCCAGTTTTATTTGTGTTTTGCCCTCTTTGCTCTTCATATTCTCTCCCTCCTCTCTCTCCCCCTCTGTTGTCCCCTCCCAGAGCACATGATGTATATCAAGATGCTCCTTGATGCTATTAAAGAATTTCAGCTAGCGGTGATCTACCAGTTTCTGTGCATGCGCGTTAAGAGCCTTGAATACAGTTCCAAATTAATGCTTTGGAGAACATTGCACAGCTCGAAGCATGGGGAGTAGGAGGAGAGCTTGACTTTTCCTGAAGGAGGTATGGTGGCCATAAACTAACCAATCAGAAGCCAGCATTCTGTAGGTCTGGTATCACATCCATGCATTGACCGAGTCACGTTTTCCTGGCAGAATGAGCATACACGGCCAAAGAACCTAAGTACAGGGCAATGCTCTCAAAAAGTAAGGGAATGTGGGCCAGAGCCTGAAAACATGGAGCTTTCTGGCAAACTGCTCTCCTTTCCTTGCTTCGTACCTGGTTTATTGCAGAATGGCCTTCATCCAGGTGACGTTACAAGTCCCTTTTGAGCCCTCCGGCAACAGAACGAGCCTTGTATTGTACATACAGCTTGTTTCCACCTATTGTTGCCAACAGCATGGTGACATGTTATTGGTAAGAAGACTTACAACCTAGGAGAATAAATATTGTTTGGAGGTGAGGTATTTTGTTGTTCACTTCTAAAGGACTTTCATATTTTCAGGTTTTATTACAGGTTTATATTTCAGGAGACATTCTTCTAAATCATTTAAAACACTGCATAGAAAGTTGCACTGTGTCCATTACAATGATAAGAAAAACTGAGGTTCCCAAAGGGACTTACACAATTTCAAGCAAATATTTGTGAGAAAGGAAACAAGATGAGACTGTGTTCCACCAAAAATTTTCGTTTGTTTCTGTCCTTTTAAATGAACTCCCATAAAATTTGACATAAAAAATAAAGAAGGGATCTCAGGAGTATAGAATGAGGTGGGGGAAAAAAACTAACCCATTTGGTTTCTTAATAAAATACCTCTTTACCACTTTGGGGGCACTTTTATATATGCTGCCTCATAGGATTCTCACATCAGTCCTGTGACATTAAACAATGTTTAAGTTATTATTCACTTTTTACATATTAGAAAATGCAGGCTCTTAAAGGTTTGATGACTTGTTCTCGGCTGCAAAACTCTTAAGTGTGAGACCAGGACCAGACCTATAGTGTCTGACTCTGAATCCAAGGCCCTCCCTTTCGCTACCTCCGATTCCTTTCCATACTCCAGTGTCTTATGGAAAGAGCTCTCACTTCTTTAAGTTAATGGAGGCATCTTTGTCCAATGAAAGTTATATTCCTCAGCCTAAATGTTATTGAAGTATATTCATTTTCACATCAGCCCACGTCAGTGATCATGGGACTGTTTGGATAGTCTGAGAATGTCTCTCCATGTCTGACCTTTGAGAGTGAGATTTCCCACAACTAAGCCCTCATTCTTAAGGGCAAAGTAAATCAATTTTTAGTTCTCATTTTGCTCTATTTGGTTTCTCTGTGTAAGCTGCTTTTCCCTCTTCTTCCTAATTAGCACTTGAGTCTTTGTTTCTTATTGTTTTAGTGCTGATTTCCTTAACTCTTCTTTCCTATACTCTTCTTGTCAGGACCAAACAAATTTTTTCTTCAATTATTGCTATATCAGTCTCCACCCTGTTTTGAGTAGGGAGTTATTGCTAATTGATGCTGAAGTATGAGCTATGGGAACAACCCAAAAGGGTGAACCCAACTTTTTCCCACTTTGGGTCACGAATAGAAAGACAAAGGCAACAAGGCAAAAGCAATCTTGTGCACCAGACGTAAAGAGACGAAGAGCCTTGTTTGTGTTTTGCTTTGAAAATGGTATGAAAATCACATCCTCACATGATTCCAAACCACATAAAACAGTACACAGTATTAGGAAAACTGAGTCTGGGAATGAACTAATGACTTACAGAACAGGCCCAGTGACCATCTCTTGAACAGAATGTATGTGTACACTTCATGTTCTATTGGAACTGATGGTTTCTCTTTCTGCTTTTCATCCTTCTTTTAACCCTGTGCTTGAGGGAACCCCTGGGTGACACAGAGTTCTTCCGGTCAGTCCTACATATTTCACAGGCACTGCAGGGCATCTTCTCTTGGTGACAACCCATCACCAGAGCACACACCTCATGGCCAGTTTATTGGTTTGCCAGTTTTATTCTGCAGGGGCTGCATCCCAGAGAACTTGAGGTAACATTTTTGATTACCGCAGTGAAAATTGACTTGCTCTGCTTGACTCTTCAGGGTTGAAACTGAACAACAGAGTTTTATTTTTCTCTGAGGCATTGGAGGTGAGCTTTTCCAGTAGAAGATAGGCTCTTCTGTGACGTCCCAGTCCTGCGCGTTGGTTGATTTTGAACCTCTACTATGTGTGTCCCATGGATCAGTTTCATTTTAAAGGATATAGAACCACATGATTCCACATGACTGCTGCATATCTATACCCATAATCTAGAAACTAATTAGAATTGCTTTGGTGATATTGGGAATATTTCTAAGTATATTTTGTTTCAGATATTTGGCTAAATATTTAGTGTTTACAATAAATTTTTGATGTATATCCTCTCCATTATACAGATGAGAAATGGTGAATCAGAGAGGACAAATAGCTAAGAAATTGCAAACCAGGATTCAAATGTATCTCCTAATGGCAATCTAGCATCTTTTCTACTGTGTTTTAGCTAGAAGTATTTGTTTTCTCTGTACATTTGCTTAAGTCGTTTCCTCTTGCTAGTATGTTCCACATCCTGCTGTCCTAACCATTACCACAATCAGAATCCTTCAAGGAGGAGCCCAAAGGCCCCCACCTCTTCTCCCTCTCACCTGCGTTATGTCCATCCTTTCTTCGCGCCCAGGCCACTCTGGTAGAGTGGTCATCTCTTTACTTCCCAATGTCATGCTTTCTGAGAGCAAGAATGAATCTTATTCATCTGTGTATGACTTGCAGTGTCTGGAGAATTGTAAATGTTAGAAGTTTATTTTAGAATGATTTCAATATTTTTTCCTTGTAATTCTCAGTTGATGCTCTAATGCCTTTATAATACAAATTGGCCTTCACGTTTCATCTTCGGGGCAACTTTTTGAAGTAGGTTATGTAATTAATTCTTAATTTACAGCTGAGGATATGAAGACACAGAAGGTTAAAGAACTTGCCCAGCTCCGCTAGTGTGGCTCAGCATCGACCTATGAACCAGGAAGTCATAGTTTAATTCCTGATCCCGGCACATTCCCCGAGTGCAAGCTTGATCCCTACTGGGGAGCATGCAGGAGGCAGCTGATCAATGATTCTTTCTCATCATTGATGTTTCCATCTCCCTCTCCCTTCCTCCTTGAAATCAATCAATATATATATGTTTGTGTGTGTATATATATATATATATATATTTTTTTTTAAAAGAACTTGTTCAAAACCACACAGTAATTGATATAGCCAAGGTTTGAGCCCAGGCCTCTAAATCCTATCCTCTTTCTATTAAACTGTGCTGTTTTTCTCATTAAATAAAACTTACCAGGTTGGTTGATAGGTGTATGTCTTATTTCTCCAATTAAAGCAGGAGATTTGTAGGGCATGAAATTAATCCCAAACTGAATGCCTTTTTTTTTTCTACTTGGCAAATGTGTCCTCTCATACACCTTCTTCTTTTGTGTGCCCCGCCTAAGGCCCTCAGTGCATTGCCAAGCGGGCAGCAGGCACTGGAAATATATTTGTTCAAGAGGATCAAGAAGTGTATATTTTAGAATTTCACCGCATCATCAAAGACTGTTAATAAGAGAAAAGAGGTAAAGCAGGAAAATCAGGAGGCTGATGGGAGAAGGTACCAAGTGGAAAATAGGAAAGGGCTTCATTGTCAGTGATGTGGAAGAGAGACAGGAGGGGAGGCTTCCTTTTTGAAACTCTCCCTTGCCTGTAAAGAAACCCGAGCCAAGTCTATGGCACACGCTTCTCACCATTGTGTTAATTTTCTTCAGGTCTTTCTTGCTCCCTTATTTTATTGACCCAAAGCCCTTTTATATTATGTTCAGGGTGATGATGAGTTGGTAGCCCCAGGTAACATTTTACCCAGGTATTTCCCTAGAGTGTGGTTGAAAGTAAAAATCTTTTGAGAATTTCCTTTGTGGGAAAATTTAAGAATATCTAAGGTAGAGTTATAATCTGAATTTGGAGATTCTGGTGGTCTGAATAAAAATTCAACTTTCGAAAGTACAACTCTTGTATAGCCCTGCACAACTGATGAATGAGAAAATTTTCATTCTGAACCAGGTTCAGAGTGAGACTTGTTTTAATTTACTTTTTCTCCACCTGTCAGACCATGTTCTCATACCTATATCTCTTGATTTAAAATATTTTGAAAATGCTCTCCACCATAGTATTACATGCATGTACTTTCCATACTTGTTTTTTTTAATTGATTGATTGATTTCAGAGGGAGAGGAAGGGAGAGGGAGAGAGAGAGAAACATTGACATGAAAACATCTATCAGTTGCCTCCCATACATGGCCCAATCAGGGATGGATCCCACATCTTTGGGTATGTTCCTCGACCAGGAATCGAACCTAAGACCCTAAGTGCACGGGATAATGCTCTGACCATCTGTGCCACACCAGCTAGGACTGTATTTATTCCTTATTCTTCCTTAGAACCTATTGGCTAATAGGTGAAATGTTCTGATCTATAAATAGAGTAATTTCCAAGGCTCCATTTATAAATTGGATCTAAAAATTGGCTCCATTTTCCTACATCACTGGGAAATATCAGATAAAGGATATCTTAGAACCAAGCAAGCTTGTGATCAGAGTGTTATCAGGATGTCCCCTGCTTCCCAGGAGATGTTTCAGCTGAAGATCTCTCTTAGACAATAAGAGCAACCCTAAATATTCCTAACGTCTTAGTTCCCAACTGTGCACATGAGCTTCTGTGTGTGTGTGTGTGTGGCTTATGTTCAAGCAGATCCTCCAAATAACTGAACACTATCTCCACCTGTTTCAGCAGCCCTCTCCCAAAACAAAATACCACAGACTTCGTGGCTTAAACAATAGAAATTCATTTTCTAATGGTCATGGAGGAAGTCTGAGAGCAAAGTGTGAGCAGCTTTGGTCTCCTCAGAGGTTCCTCTCCTTGGATTGCCTATGGCTGCCTGCTCTGTGTCCTCACTGCTTTCTCCCTTGTGGGCCTGCATCCTTGGTGCTTCTTCCTCTTCTCCGAGGACACCAGTCATATTGCCTCAGGGGCCTACTTTATTGGCTTCATTTTAACTTATCCCTTTTAAGATCTAATCTTCAAATGTTACATTCTGAAGTCCTGGCGATTGGGTGTTCAACATGGGGACTGGGCGTTCAACTTGGAGACCTGGGAAGGCAGTTCAGCCCATGGCTCCTTCTGGTCAGTCGTAGATGTACTCTGCAAAAGTGGAGCCCATTCTACACATTCACATAGAACACAGTAAGTCAGATCTCAGGCCCACCTTGCCACTCACAAACAGTTGGATATGCATTATTGGATATGCTAAGTCTCCATTTCCCCAGCCATCAAATGGGAGAGCTGATCCTATTACCTACTTCCAAAGGTTTTTGTGAGAATCAAATCAGAAGAGACATATATACACTCAGTTTATGGCCTTGCCCAATAAATGTTGATTATAGCAAGATGAAGGGGAGTGAATTATGAAGCCCTCTGAGAAAAGAAGATGTTGATTATAATCAAGTTATTGAATAACCTGAAATTTTCCACCTTTAATATAAATTTGCTACAAGTCTTCTAGAGTTCTCATTAAATGTCTTTTACTTTTTCTCCAAGTTGGAATTTGAATGATAATCCAGTAGCATCATGAAACCATCCCTGCCAAGTTTTCTATAGTACTAATGTCAAACATTTTTATTGGATGGTATAAGTGTACTCATATTTAGAAAATGTGCCCTGATTTGGGTTCAGTCACGACCATCCTAATATGCGTGGCACAGTCTACCATGTAATTCAGTGAGCTCCATTTAGTCAAGAGATGAAATCCAGCCCAAAGATTCATGGACGGTTTGCTTCACTCACATGAATCAGTGATGCGCAGTTACCGATCCCCCTGCAAATACCACCATTCATAAATGGGAATGGGTCAACCGCTGCTGGCATAATTATCAGAGGGAGGAGGTGTGGGATGGGCTACGCACAGCTGATGGTTCTTCTCACCCCTGGAGGGGGCCCTGGAGATGACAGCATACAGGTGGGCAGGGCAGCAGCGACACCTCCCTGGGGTCCCTGCAGTGCCAGGGATTTACTGAGCCTCAGCTGTCAAAGAACAATAAATTTTCCTCCAAAATATAAAACATAAATCAGTGTTTCCAAACACTGAGAGGCAAGGAGAAACTAAATCCCCGTAATAATGAAAGGAATCCCATTAATTAAATCAGCAAGGTAGAGAGCTTCCCTTGCAGCGCCTGGCCTCACCGAACAGTAGAATACCTTGGAGACTGGAGCTGAAATCCAAGCTTCCTCCAGGTTGCAAGCCAACATCCTGAGGGAACATTCAGAGGAGAAAAAAAAATCCTTAAGCCCAGGACAAGTAAACACAATTTTTTTTTTAAAGAAGTTGTACTTGGATTATGTGTATCTTGCAAAACGAATTGTAAACCAGGCTCAGCATATCTGTGCCAGCCCTTATCAGATCTGCCACCAGTTCAAGGGTAAGCTGAAGGCCAGGTCTCTGCAAACTAAAACATGAAAGCAAACACATGGGGTGCTCCAAAGAAAGAGTCATTTCTTCTGATTATTTTTTAAATTAATTTTATCAACCAGAGTCTGTTTCAGCTTATTTTGCAACTCATTTACAACGATTCTGTGTCCTGCAAAGCTACTGCTATAGATTTGTGGGTTCTTTTAAATGCTTGGTTAATTGGCTGGTCTGCTAAGAAGGAGTCTGTTGCTGTGGTTGAGGAAAGCTGGGAAAAATAGAGGTTAAGGTTTCTTGTGAATCTGTCACATCTGGGAATTGAGGGCCGTATAATATTACTGCCCTCAAGCCGCGGATAGCAACTTCTGTTCCCTTCAGTAGAGCCCTCACAGGGACCAAAGCCACACCTTCTCAGCCCCAGTTAGCTTTTGGTTTTACTCTCCAAACCAACTCACTTCCACCCATAATATACTGACCTTTAAATCAGTTTTGACTGCCAGAGGGAGTGCTTTTCCGGCGAACTGGAGCCCATGCGCAGAATCTGAGATGTCCCTTCAGCACTGGCCCATATTTGAAAACCACCCAACTCTCTGCTAGACCTTAACATGCAGCAAATCTTTCCCATAATGATTTATCACACCCTAGTCATCGCCTCAGTGTGTTTGAAAAATATGTTATGCACATCATAGGACATCTTTGCAGTCCATCCAAGTTCATTCAGGTTTCTCTTTGCCAACAGCAAGGATGTGTTTTTAATCTCCTTACCACCACGGGCTTTGGCTTTCTCCCTTCTCCTTTCTCGAGTCTGTAACCACACATGCACACACTTAGAAAGATCTTTATTTTTTTTTTTTTTGAAGGCAGCAAGGGCTGCTGGGAGGCCAAGTAGCAGGGTGTGGTTTTATACTGGGTCCACAATCCCTCAGCTCCCATCACAGCACCAAGCCCTTTGATCTTAGAAGCGAGAGTGGCAGGAAGAAAGGGAGTAGCTAGCAAAACGGGGTCCATTCCTAGCTCTAGATGGCTAAGAAGAGCTTTAAGAATCAATAAGTGGCCACAATATGGTACTTAGTTTGTTCAATTCCTGTGTGTGAGGAGAGGGGAGGCGTGAGGGTGGGAGGTGGGGTGGGGGGTGTAAAACAAGACAATGTATCCCATCTTACTCTCAACTTTTTCACTCTGATGACCCCACGACAGCCTGTCCGCAGTGGGTTATGGGTCATGGTCTGGTTTCCTAGCAGCATGGGGTATTTTTTTCCTTCTGACCATTCACAATAGTACCTGTGTGCTTAGCGGGGAGGGGGAAAATCTCCTTAAGGGTTTGTGTGTTGTTTTCTTTAACCAAGTGACAAGTCAAGAGATGTCTCAAGTCCACAAGGTACATTTATGAAAAACAAGTGTGTGTATGTGTGTGTGTGTAAATTTAATGTGTGTGCCTGCAGGCATATTGTAAGAGACAAATTTTGAGGTGTCTATTATTCTTTTACTGTGTCTTTATAATCTTCCCCTGCAGGAATTTAAAGAAATAGTTGCTTAACATTCGTTATCTGGAAATGGCTAATAGGTGATATAAAAGCAGTGTTTCCCTGGCCTTGTGAATGAATACTTTCAGTCACAGATTTATGAGTGGCAGATAGGTGACATACTTAATGGAGAATAACTCTTTTAGCAAAGTGAGTAACTAATTCCTAAAGGTTGGAACCTGCACTTTTTAATAGAGAATCTGAAACGAAGTGTGGATTTCATGCAGGCTTAAATGTGTATCTGGTATAAAGTTCATTTTAAATTTCTTAAAATATAAGCTCCTCAACCACATCTGTGGGTTAATGAACTTGGAACAGCGACCGAGCTAGCGTTGACTGAGCATCTACTGAGCAGGCCACCGAGCGAGGTACCCGGGGCAGAGTAAGCCAGAGCTGGTGGTAGCATACAGTGGACGCAACAGATCCCAATGTTAAATATGAGAGGCAGTGATGTAACGTTGCCTTTATGATATAAAGTTGCCTTTTTGTTTTATTTTGTCTATCCCTACATAGTGTGGTTACAAAGCACCGTTTCCCCTTTTGTATATAAGGTTGTAAGTGATGGAGCAGAGGTAGGTCTGGACAGTGGGATGGCAGCCCCTCCCCAGCCTGGGGGACAACTGGCCACACAGGCCACTTTCTGTGTCCATTGACATCATGTTGACAGCTTAGCACCTTTTTTTTTTAAGGAGTAGGACAGGGGGTCAAGTCCTCCAGTTAGGAATTTTCAAAGGCAAACATGTAAAAGGAAAAAATAAAGTTTGCCTCCCTCTATACATTTGTGTGCAACAGAGTAAAGCAAGGCAGGTATGGAGCTTGTTTGATCCTCTCCAAGATGGCCCTGGCAAAGGCTCTGATGTCATTTGGTCGCAAGGCCCAGAGCCTCCTCTCCCGAGTTCGGCTGATACTCCAGGGCCTGTCTCTCTCTCCTGGTGTTCCAAATGGAGAGGGCAAAGTCCCCACACCTTCTTGTTCCCTTCCTTTATTGTACGGTTTGCTTTGTTTGTTTGATTTTAAAACTGCCATTATGTGAAAGTGTTGCAAGTATAAATAATTGAGAAGATCACTCTGTGGGGAAACCGCTTTCGCTGGCTTTGCGCACAGGCAGCTCATTACGGCTCGGAGCTGAGCATCCTGAGCGCAATTATGCAGCATCAGTGCGTCGTGGGTATGAACCGAGGGGAGTGGCTAAGAGACAAGGAAATAATTTTGTAACTTATTTAATTAGATTTATTTGGTTTTTCAAATAGTTCCTCCGGTGTATCACTTAGCCGACCTCTCCCTGGCTGCTGTGGTCTTTGCGGGACTGTGGATGGGCATTGGGTTTGGGGCGATCCTCCTCGATTCTGTGTGGACCTGAGATATAGTCCTATGGGGGTTTAATTCCCACCCAAGGAGAGGTTACCCACAAAAACAGAACCATACCTTGGTCCTGAGGTTCTTGGCTCCCCTCGGGCTTCCAGGCCAGTTAGTGAACGTGAATGCCGCGAAGGGAACAAGAGGTTAAAGAAGTGGGTCAGGCTCCGGCGAGGCCGTCCTGCCGGCTTCTGCTGAAACGGAAGGAAAAGCCCATAATGGCACTTGCCTGACTTTCGCCCCCATTATTTTAAGAATTGCTTTGCCAATCCTTCACAACAAACAGTAATTGCAAGGGGACCAAAACAGAGCTCGGGGTGTTTGCACTCCGCAGTAATGATAGACTAGCTGTGCTCCCTGGAGTGAATAAGCCCAACAGTTGAGTCATTTTTGCCTCCTGGAGTGAATCACTGCTGCTGGCCTGAAAGACAGCATCCCTTAGAACACCGGGTCCTTAGCAGGCTGGCCACAGCCCCAGACAGCGGAGCTTGGGAGGCAGACAGGTGGGTTTTAACACAGCTACAAGTAAAAGCTCATTGTGCACTTGTACACTCCATCAACAAGAAAGTAGACAGGGGTGGGGAGGAAGGAGCATTTGATGTGCATTGATGTACTTTAGCTAGGAGCGCTTCTGCTTTTCCTGTCTCCCTTATCTCTTCTTTTTCCCCTTAAATCCTGTCCCTATCCTCCCCCCATTCCTCCTCCTTCTCTTCCTCCTTCTCATCCTCCTCCTTCCTTTCTCTCTCTCTCTCTCTCTCTCTCTCTCTCTCTCTCTCTCTCTCTCTCTCCCTTCCTCCCTCCCTCCCTCCCTCCATACACATATGTCTAACACCTGTAATAGACATGTTTAACTTAGATGGCCGCAGCCCAATCACAGTTCTGATTAATAAAAAATGCAAAAGGTGTTACAAAAAATTATCTTATGTGTAAGATGAGTCTTCAACTTTTAAGCCGCATTCTGAAGCAGAGATTTTAAGCATACATAGCAAGTTTACCCAATGAAAGTTTTTTTTTTAATTTTTATTAATTTTTATTAATTTTTTATACATATCTCCCCATTGCCCCCCCTCCCTCCCAGGCGTACCCCGACCCCCCAGTGTCTGTGATCATTGGTTATGTTTATAAGCATGCATACAAGTCCTTTGATTGATCACTTATTTACCTCACCTAACTTTAATCTTTCTGCTATAATTTCACAGTCTGTTTGATGCTTTATGATTTTTGTCCTCCTGAGAATTATCAGTCTACTCCCTTTCTGTGCTCCTGATTCTATTATATTCACCAGTTTATTCTGTTGATCAGATTTTTAATTCACTTAATTTTTAGATTCACTTGTTGACAGATGTGTATTTGTTGTTCATAATTTTTTGTCTTTTACCTTTTTCTTCTTCCTCTTCTAAAAGGGTACCTTTCAGCATTTCATATAATACTGGTTTGGAGTTGATGAACTCCTTTAGCTTTTTCTTCTCTGTGAAGGTCTTTATCTGCCCTTCAATTCTGAATGATAGCTTTGCTGGATAGATTATTCTTGGTTGTAGGTTCTTGTTGTTCATCACGTTGAATATTTCTTGCCACTCCCACCTGGCCTGCATCGTTTCTGTTGAGAAATCAGCTGACAGTCGTATGGGTGCTCCCTTGTAGGTAATAAACTGTTTTTCTCTTGCTGCTTTTAATATTCTCTCTTTCTCTTTTGCTCTTGGCATTTTAATTATGATGTGTCTTGGTGTAGTCCTCTTTGGGTTCCTTTTCTTTGGGGTTCTGTGTGCTTCCTAAACTTGTAAGTCTATTTCTTTTACCAGATGTGGGAAGTTTTCAGTCATTATTTCTTTAAACAGGTTTTCATTATCTTGCTCTCTCTCTTCTTCTGGCACCCCCACAATTCTGATGTTGGTACGCTTGAAGCTGTCCCAGAGGCTCCTTACATTATCTTCACATTTTTGGATTCTTTTCTCTTCTTGCTTTTCCAGTTGAATGTTTTCTGCTTCTTTATATTTCAAATTTTTGACTTGATCCTTGCCTTTCTCTAGTCTGCTGTTAGGACTCTGCATAATAGTTTTTATTTCAGTCAGTGTATCACTAAATTTATCCATCTTTTCTAGCATATTCTTGCAAAACCTTATAAGCGTGGTTTTGAACTCTATATCCAGTCGTTTTTTCCCTCCATTTCTTTTGCTTGTAATCCCTTCCCTTGTCTCGGCATTTTCACCGTGCCAGGGAAACTTCTGTGCTGGATTCAGCCGCAGAAGCCTCTGCTGAGCTTGGGAGGGGGGAGTCTCAGGGCTTAAGGCACCGCCTTGCCTTCCAGTCGGCCCCGCCCTCCACGGCCCCTGAGTCTCACGTGACTGGGTAATGGCTGGAGCGGTCCTTGTGCGTGCGCCCGCAGTGCCTCTAACTGCTGCCTTTCCGGCTCCCCTGCGCACCAGGACCACACGAGTCTAGGTCCCCAGGGTTTCGCCCAAAACAGGGGCCCAGTGGACTCAGAAGTGGCACAGTTGGGAGGGTCTGTCTCCCGCCCACTCTCGAAAGCCAGCGGCACAATCAGCAATCCGTCCTCCGCGTGGTGCCCTGCGCGACCAGACCTCCGATCCTTTGCGACTCCCCTAAATTTCCGTGCACTTCTCCCTTTTCACAGTCCAAACTCCCCCCGTATGAGTTTCGGCTGGATCTGGGGTTTATTGTCGTAAGATAAGGGGTTCAATGCCGTTGGGAGTCTCCGTTTCCCGCCCGCCAGAGAAAGCCAGCCAGGTCCTCCGGCACCGCTCTCTCAGCGCGCGTCTCCGTACCTCAGCTTTTTGCAGCTCCTCTGGGCCTCTGTGAGCCCCTCTCTTTCCCTCTAGTTGTAGAATTTCCACTCAGCCAGCTTTCCTGTGGTTCTGGATAATATCCATATTGTCTCTTAGTTGTAGTTTTGAAATTGTTGTGCGAGGCAGCAGTGTAGGTGTTTACCTATGCCGCCATCTTGGATATCCCCCGAAAGTTTTTTTAAAAAAATGTTTTATTGAGTGGGAGAATATGAGAAAGTGAGAAAAAGGGAAGATTAGAGAAAACATCCTAACCTAAAATCATTTTCTAATGATCAAATTACCTTTGAGATAGACATGGTCTAAAGAACATTTGGGGGTCAAAGGTCTATGGAGTAACCAGCTTTTATAGTAATCGTGGGAGGTGGCATTATGAACAGATGAGATATAAAACAAGAGCCCTACAAATGCTTCCCATATCTGAGTCTGAATTGGGCAAATTTGAAGATGGAAATCCTATTTCAAATTGATAAACGGCTTAAAAATACAATTTGGGTTAAAAAATTAGTGCTAAAAAAAAAAAGCAAAAAAAAAAAATTAGTGCTGCTTCATTTTTCAAATCCGTGGAAACTTTGTCGCCCTCCCTCCCCCAAAGTCTTAACAACTAGTGTTAGGAACTGATTTATCCCATTGCTCCTTCTTTGAGGTTCCTGACACAGGGTTAGGCTAGTAAAGGCTGTGACATAACTTGCAGCAAAGCAAGCATCTTCAGTGTGCTTCCCTGCATGTTATTCTCCTACATTTTTGACCTACTACCCCAGTGACAACAGTGTCCCTCAGGGCACAATTTGGGAAAAACTTCCTTAGGAAGATATGAGAAAAAAATATTTAAAGCAAGTTTTCTATTCTCCTTTTCTGTCTGCATCTCACAAATTTTCCTCCTTTACTTCCTACTCACTATTTCTCTGTCCTAACATACATCATACACACACACACACACACACACACACACACACACACACACCATAATGCTTCATATATACTCAGTTCCCATCATGCTCAGCTTGCTCTCTCCTCTTTGGTCTACTGGACTTACCATGCCCCAGTGTAACTCAACACCTGTTCCCAGCCTAGGAAAGTCTGATTCCCACTTTCTCCTAAGTCAAGTCCCTTTCTTCCTTCACTTGGCACCTAGGATTTGCCTGGTGTCTCTAATACCCAGATGGACTCAAACCTTGAAATTTGGGTCTGTATCTTCAGTTGTGTCTAACTGCAAATATAAACAGACCAGAGCCAGGAAGCCAGAGTTATATTCCAGCTTGGCTCTGCCTGATTCTAGGGACAATCATTTCATCAGGGATTCAGCTATGCCACTTGCAAATTAAGGAAAAGAAGATTCCTATGAGTTCTTCTGTTCTCAATCCCATGTTATTTCCAAGACAAGGAACCCTATTTTCATCCACTCATTCAGGTTTTTCTTCACCAAACATTTTACTGAAGATGTACTGTAAGCTGGACACAATCTCAGTAACATAGAAGTTCCAGGGAAGGGCCAGGGAAGTTCTCTCAAAGAAGTGATAACAGATAAGAATTTTAAAGGGTGTATTGACCAAGTGGCCATTGGAGAAAAGCCATCCCAGACAGAAGGAATGGTGTGTTCCTAGTATGTTAGTATATTAACTTTATATTTATCAATCACCTGTTTGTTTGTTTTTAAATATTTTTATTGATTTCAGAGAGGAAGCTTGAGGGAGAGCGATATAGAAACATCAGTGATGAGAGAGAATCACTGATTGGCTCCGTCCTGCATGCCCCACATTAGGGATCGGGCCCCACAAGTCAGGCATGTGCCCCAGCCAGGGCTTGAATCTCGACCTTCTGGTTCATAGGTCGAAACTCAACCAATGAGCCACAACCAGGCACCTTTTTGTTTATTTGTACATTACTTGTCTCCAAGGTAAGAATCTGAGGCAGTTAAACCAAGTTCTAACTTAAATTATTTGTTGGTAGATGATGATGTTACTTTATCTGTACTGTGAAAATGAAGATAATTTAAATATGCCATCATTTCTACTTCTAATGCTTAAGTTAAACCACTTAATACTGATAGATGTGAAATATGAATCTGCTCTAAATTTTTTTTCAAATTGCAGTACAGTGTGTTTGCTTCTTTGTCTATTGGAGCTTTTAGCTTCCTGTGGAATGTCAGAGTTGAAAGTTGATGTCTTTATTCCTCTGCAAGTTGTGGGGCAGGGGGGTGGGAGGGGATGCGCTAACTAACCCTCTGAAGCAGTTGTGGCATAACTGCTGGCTCACTAAGTCTCTGGTGATTTATAAAGATATATTTTATATCTTTTATGATTACGGGACGATGCTAAAAATTTTGTAGGTAATAATACCGTCACATTGGAAAGATTGCATATAATATCTCTGGAGAAGGTACAGATGCTACCTGGTTGTCAAAGGAAAAGAGGCTTCATTTGATATTAAGAAAAGGCAGTCAGGAAATATTTATTTGGAATTTGGTATTGGATAGCTGAACATTGTAAATGTGAAGGCATTAAGTCATAATGTCCACAAATAGATTTTCTTTTTGCTTCTTGACATAATGGGGTATGTTATGATAATATTTTAAAAAGATTTTTGTTAGATGCATTGCTCTTAGAACTATAGTTTATTTAAAATGACTTAAAAATTTTTTAGATCTTTGATTCTACCCCCACCCCTTGGCACCTATACTAGATGCCAATAAAAACCGATTAAATAACATTTGGTTTAATTAAAAAGAGTATGATATAAATGCATATGTATGATATTTTGTTTGTTGGATCTTTTTCTTAATATTACTTGACTTTATGTATTTTAATCTCATTTTTTGGGTTGAAGCCACTCTAACGTTTAACACCTAGGAGATTTCTCACGTATGGTTCCCTTTAAAAGTGCTAAAATCTCAGCCTCTGCAACGAACAAGAGACCAGGCTACACTTTAGAGAAAGCCGTGGTATGGAGAAAGGGTCCCGAGAAGGTTGCCGCCATCTGCGTGTGTCCTCTGCCACATCCTTTCTTTGAAACCAGCAGGAGGATGGAAAGAGGGATAAGAGCGGGGCGTGCAAACACTGCGGCATGCCTAGCTGGGCTTCTGAGCCTCCCCTGCTGCTTGAGAAAAAGGAGCCCCACAGACAAATGAAAGGGCCTCCGGGACATTCACATGCATACCCCTTCCTGCCAAACACCTAGTGGCTTCAGATGGCTGGCCTTGGGGAGGTTTGGCCTGAGTTGAAGAATAGAGACTTGAGAACCATTTGTTTCCACACCATTTTGGGGGAAGTGCCATATTTTTCACCTTAAAAGCCCATTTAAAAAGAAAAATATGTTTTGAAAGGAGGACACAATTTGGAAGCCATCACACTTAATGGAGTCCCTTTAAAATGGAATAGTCGGTCCTATCAGTTCTCTTCTAAATTAGTTGTCACTACCTAGCGAAAAAACCCACTCTGGATTGTGTTATGTTGCTTAAAACATACCATCTCCTGTATATATTTTCCTATATCCAGTTTTTGAAACTATGGAATACATTTCATTGTTAAGCATGGAGTGGAACCCAATTTTTAGTGTAGCCATTTCCAGAATAACAGGTATGTTATCATCAGCCTCTACATCTAGTCACACATATTATCTCAGAAGTAAAAGAGAAAGCCAACTGGAGCAGATAGAAATAAGACCATGATCACAAAGACTTTTACTGAGAATTGACATGGCCAGCCATTGTTTGATGGAGGTCTTGGTAAAAGCCGGATGCTGTATTAAGATGAAGTCATTGTTTTTGGAAGTAGCCAAGCAGTTTATTATAATTGTTGCCACAGCTCTGGAATATTTATCTAGCTTTGGAGTTTTGATGAAATTAGAGGGTTTTGCAGTTAAAGTCACTTCTTGCTACCCTTTCACTCTTCTCTTGTACTGTCTCTTGAGTGGCCTGTACAGCTTCTCAGCCTGGGAGTCCTACTGTCAGTGCAAAGGAAATATTTGGGAAATTATTTCGCTCTTCTCAACACAACAAATAGAAATTCCTTGCCAGTGTCAGTTTCCATCTACTCTACACTGTGACGTAGCACACATCGATGCTCAGGTGTATCCTCAGTTAATACATTTTACATTTGAGTTTCTTCTTTGTGGTCTAGCCACAACTCATCAGCCATTCTCCAAACCAAATGCCCCACCTTTTCATTTCTGCCACCTTCATGAGGGTTCATTTCCTTTCCCTCTTCTGCTTGGATTAGGTAAGATCCTTCTCTACCTTCTCATCAGTTCATCCTATAGGTGGCTCTTGTAATAGATCTTCCTCAGCACCATGTTTTATTGTATCATGTCATCATTCCGGAACCTTAGGGGTTCAGTTTGTCACTCAGGAACCTGCATCAGAGTATTTATAAACTTGAAAGTTGCTAAGAGAGTAGCTCTTAAATGTTTCCATCACAAGAAAGAACTGTAATTGCATTACATGATAGAGGTTTTAGCTAATGTGACAGTAGCAGTCATTTTGCAAAATAAGTGTCAAATCAACATGTTGAATACTTTTTAAACTTTCACAGCATTAAATATCAGGTATATCTCCATACAGCTGGAGGCTGGGCGTGGGGAGCACCTCTACCAGCTTGTCTATTAACTGTAGCCATGTTTTCCAGACCCACACCAGAAGCCAGTCTAAATTCAGCTTCTTCACCCTCCCTTGTGGAAATGGGCCCTGGTGTCTTCACATGTGCCATTCCCTTATGTCCATCTTCCCAGTAACCTGTGCTCTTTCAATCTGATTTGGGTTCCTCCTCCAAGAATTGGTGATTAGTCTCCATCTGACTTTTTTCTTTGACCTGATCACACTTATTTACTGAGTGTGGACTCTGTTGTTTTATAATTATTATATATTCTCCAATTGGGATTTTTAATTTGTTTCAGTGGGTGTGAGAGTGAAAATCTGTAAAAGCATAGACTGCCTTTGCAAAATTTGTATATATATATATATATATATATATATATATATATATATATACTTTAATCATATCTAATAAAAGAGTAATATGCAAATTTACTGTACCTTTGCTACATCCCATGCCATGCCCACCAGCCACATCCACCAGCCAATCAGAGCAAGTATGCAAATTAACCCAAAAATATGGCTATGGCCACAGAGAAGCAGGATGGAGGCTTGGGTTGCCCCGGTGATGGAGGAAGCCAAACTTTCCACAAACCCTGGCCAGCCCAGGCCACCGCTTAAGGCAACAAAGTTTCAATGGAGGCTGCCCTGAGCAAGCAGAAGGCTTGGCTCTGCTCCAGGTTCCAAAGTTCCAATTGTAGAAGATAAATAAATGCCCAATACCAGGGACTCCACTTTGGTTCCCTGCGAGCATGGCCACCTGCAAACCACCACAGGCCCCTCACCCAGGCCACTTCACATCCCAAGAGAACACTCATCCTGATCCAGAACATCCTTCAGGGCAAACCAGCTGCCCCTCTATGCATGCACCAGGCCTCTATCCTACCTAATAAAAGAGTAATATACAGATTAACCATCACTCCAACACACAAGATGGCTGCCCCATGTAGTCAAAAGATCCTGCCCCAATGTGGACACAAGATGGCCAGCAGGGGAGGGCATTGGCAGGGACCAGGCCTGCAAGGGAGGGCAATTGGGGATGATCAAGCCTGCAGGGGAAGGCAGTTAGGCATGACCGTGCCGGAAGAGGAGGGAAGTTGGGAGTGATCAGGCCTGCAGGGAAGGGCAGTTTGGGGGGACCCAGGCCTGCAGGGGAGGGCAATTATGGGTGACCAAGCTTGCAGGGGAGAGTAGTTAATGGTGACCAGGCCCACAGGGTAGGGCAATTAGTGGCAAACAGGCTGGCAGAGGAGTAGTTAGGGGATGATCAGGCTGGCAGGCAGAAGCAGCTGGGGCCAATCGGGAAGGCAGGCAGGTGAGCAGTTGGGAGCCAGCAGTCCTGTCCCATTTAGGTCCTATCCTATCTGGATTGGGCCTAAATGGGCAGTCGGACTTCCCTCAAGGGGTCCCAGATTGGAGAAGGAGCAGGCTGGGCTGAAGGATACCTCCCCACTGTGCACGAATTTTGTGCACTAGGCCTCGTGTGTGTGTGTGTGTGTGTGTGTGTGAGAGAGAGAGTCATATAGTTATATATTTATGTATTGTATATAATTTCTTATTATGTCTTCTCTTATCAAATTTTTGTTGTTAAACTTATCTTTTGCTAAATGTAGGATGTGAAGACTTATATGCACAAACTACTATGAAGCTTAAAAATCATTTATTCTGATTTTTTGGACTGAAAAGTATGAAAATAAGCCTTCCATAATCACTGTTTTTCTACACTTTTCTTTCCCTGCCTACTACTCATTCTGTTCCCTCCGGAACCCAGTCTCTCACTGGGCTATGCACCCCCCTTCCCCAGAGAAAGCATCTGCTAGTACAGTTCTCTGAATGGAGAGGAGGTGGGTGCTTAGTAACTTCTGAATGAATAAAGGAGGACATAATTTAAAGCAAGAAATAAGGTTGAGAACAACCTCTATTCTCCTGGGCAAGTGTGAAAGGGAAGAAGGGAGCAAACAGTAGAACATAGTGTGATGGAGTGGAAGCAAGGATTTTTAGCAATTGTTCTTTTCTCTCTTGCTTTCAGCATTGCTGCCACCCATAAAATTCCTGTCTTTGACCTATGTGGTAATATGTCTAAATATCCTAGAGTTGATAACGTTTTCTTACTCTTCCTCTCAATCACTGCACAGAAAACTTAGCCAAGGGTTAATCTCTGGCAAAGTTGATAATCTGCTGTGTGCACATATATGTATGTGAGGTGCACATGCATGTGCATACATGTATGTGTATATGTGTATGTTTGTGAGTGTATACACATACATGCATGTATGTGTATACATATGGTTGATGACTTCTCACAGTTTATCTTAAGGCCACATTGTTTCATGCTCCACTTGGCTGACAGGGCATCTCTGTCCTGACAGATTTATTCATTGAGAACAGGATCATGTGGTTGAAATCATTTCAATTCTTAACAAGACAGTGCATATGGCTTACTTAGATTTTGTTGTTGGTTTTTTTTTTCCCTCTTATATATTGCTCAGGGAAGCTGATGTCAGTATAAATCGGTGGTAATGAAATCAACATTATGGCATCTTTGATATTGCATTTGCTAAAGCCTTTCTGGCTGTTTAATTCAGCACTTACTGATTGATATTATAGACAGTGGATAAACATTTTTGATGGATCTGTTTGCTCACAGATGAAAAGAATCTAATCCTTTTTTCTCTTTGATTTAAAGAGTGGGATGCCTCTGGAGAGGAAACAGTTCAAATGTGGTCACCATAGGTTGGTGGCATTAAAAATAGAAACTCACTTAGGGTAAAATTTGCTGTCAAGAAAAATGGAGCATTCTTTCTGAACCCAGGAACGTGTGGTTCATGTGAGCCTGCTTGTAGATGGTTGCTACAATAAGGCTCCTTTCATACAGGTGTGTTTATGCCCCAGGCTTGCTGGCCACAGTCCATTCCATTTACAGAAGCTGAATTAAACAATAACTACCGCATTGCAAAAAATGGTGTATGTGGGGGGGTATGGGGAGGGGGGAAAGGTGAGCGTCAAAGGAGATGCCTGAGAGCTTTGTTAGGGCCAAGAAAAACCCTGTTGCAGTTGTCAGAGCTTGTTGATGTTGCTGGGAACGGCACTTTTTTTTTCTTCTCCTGGATTTTGTGGTTCTGCCTTAGGAAAGAAAGTAAAATAGAACGGAAGAACAAAGTCCTACTCTATAAATCAGCAGCTGCTCCTCGCCAGATCAAAGGAGTGACATTTTTGCTCCTGGACTACTTGTCCACTTGAGGGCTTGACAGGCAGCTAACAGCTGGCCCGCTAGACTGTATGGGAGAATCAGCCTACATCTTCTTCTGAGCAGATGACAAGCTAATCAGAGAGAGATCCATAGCACGGGGCATGTGAGTGCACCTTGATCTTCTCAAACATGTCTAATACACAATCGCTAAACAGCTTGGTGCATTTTTGGCAAGTTAATGCTGAGGTGGTTTCCACTGAGAAGTAGGATAGAAAATTAATACTTCAATCAAAGGTGATCATAGAACTAAAAAGATACTAGATTTGTCAGGATCTTCTCCTCTTAGCTTGAATTAATAAATGGCTAAGAACATAATGAGAACTGGCTAAAATGTATTTCACTGATGATAGGTGACTGGTTGATTTTGCAAAGCCCAGTCAGGCTATAGCGTTCAAGTGAATGAGCAGGCAGTGGGTGTTGGTATTTTCGGAAACAATTACTCCTACTTTTTAGGCTGAGAGAGTTTAATAAAGTTGTAGATGCATCTTCTATGTCTGCAAAGAGTTGTTTTCAGAAGCACTATAAGGTGTGTAGGTATAAAAATCTGGAATTTTAATGTCAGGAGTAAAACTTTCAAAGTAATTCATTTTCGAGTTGATTTCAATCTGCAATAAATCATGTACAGGATGAGGTAATATACTACAGCTTATGTCTATTGACTTAGTATTTTATCTTTAAGAGGATAGATCATAGATATGAATACCTAAGGAAGTTTGTGTGTTTTCTCCTCCCTTACTTTCAAGTAGCTTTGAAAGATTACTTTTATAGTGCATGATAAATAGCCACATATGAATAATCTGATGGCAATTCTGTAAGAGGAGCAGTGCTTCAACATCACAACCCGCTGGGACGTAGTGTTACATGTCATCAGATGTGATTATGCTTAGAGAATAGTGGGTTTTGTTGCTCAGTATTGTAAAGGAAATTAAAGGTAGTTTTCTGTCTTAGAGGAAATTTCTCCAATACCCTTATTAAAAAGTCTACTATTGGCCATATAAACCTTACTCAAATAAGGTGCCAAATTCTTCAGGTCACCTTTAAAATTTTTGAAATTATAAAAATAATCATACTGGTTATTAAAACTAATACAGCACAAATTACATAAAATAAAAAAGGAAATGCTACCACTTTCCTCCTATCCATTCTTGAGAGATAACAATTTTCATAAAAACATGTTATTGGCCCAACTTTTCCTTAGGAGGTACAGATGGAATTAAATGAATTAAATTATTACAAATTGTCGCCCAAGGCAAGTGATTAAAAGACGGTTTAGATCCAAGATAACCAAAGAGAATGATGCGTGCATTTCCGTAGCTAAGGTTCGTGGGTAAAACTTGATCTTTGCAACTTTCTATTCCTTGGCAAAGTACTAGATTATCTATTTGGTATGTGATCTAGAGCAGGACCTTCAAACATAAATGTGCATAGATCACTTGGGTTTTTTTAAAAAAATGTGATTCAGTTTCAGCAGCACCAGGGTAGGAGCTACAGTATTTCTGTAGTTCTAGCAAGATCACAGTGAGGTTGGTGTGGCTGGTCCATGGGGATCTAGAGAACCATTAAGAGATGGTGTGATTCCAGTAGCTCGCTGTACACCTAGCCCCCTCGCGGATGCCTGTTCCAGTGTCTGAAATCATCCTCACTGTGGCATTATACATTCTGATTGGCTGGGGTCTCTGGAAACACCCTGCCAGGTGGACCCATGTTACCTGTTGGGGTACAACACATTATTACCCTTTTATCAACTCAGCATGGGTTGGTTTAATAGCCACCCACCTAGTCTTTTTTTAAAAGACACACACACACACTAGAGGCCCAGTGCATGAAAATTGGTGCACTCGGGGGAGGGGGAGGGAAGTTGTCCCTCACCCAGACCTGTGCTCTCTTACAGTCTAGGAGCCCTTGGGGGATTTCTGACAGAAGGCTTAGCTGAGTCTGGCCTCCCTCTGCAGGAGGCAACCTATGGACCGATTGGTGGATGGCCCCACCCTCCAATTGCCCCTTCACTGCCACCGGTTGCCGAAACCACCCCCTCCCCGATCACCATCCCCTCCCTCTGCCTGCTGGCACACACCTTGGCTGGCCTGGTGCCGCCTGCTTGCCAGCCCTGTCCCCCGCTGACTGGTCATTCTGCTGTTTGGTTGACTTGCATATTAGGCTCTTATTATATAGGATATTTTTATTTGAGAGAGAGAGAGAAGAAGGGAGAGAAAGAGAAATATTGTAGTGAAAGAGAAACATTAATTGCCTCCTGTAGAGTCTGGGACAAAACCTGCAACCTGGGCACATGCTCTAACCGGGAATCGAACCAACTACCTTCAGGTGCACAGGATGCTACCCAACCAACTGCACCACACAGGCCACGTCACCTCATCTGAATCATTACCTATGAAAGAACAGAGCTCTTTAGGAGGGGATATGGGCTGAGTGCATTTTGAGTATAAGCTAACATTCAATGAGCTCTTTCTATGTGCCAGACACTGTGCCAAGGATTTTACATATAACACTTCCTTTAATCCTCAGAACAATTTGGGCCCAACTATTGCCCCAGTTTATAGATAGAAAACAAACCAAGGCTTTGAAGGTTAAGTAGACTTGCCCACGATCACACAGCCAGAAAAGGGCAGAGAATATGAGTCCATGCTCTTCATCACTTTGCTCTCTGGGGAAGTCTGGAATATGAAATAGTAACTGAGAAGGGTTTACCCAAAATAGGGTAAAGAACCTAGGTGAGCCTGTGTAACTTAAGGGAAAAATTAGATCTGAGAAAGAATTTTGAAAGAACACTGTAGAAAGTCACTATAGATAACCAGCACCTGCTTGATCATTGCCCAGAGCCTTTTATGTCAACATAGACACTCAGTACTCAAGGCATATTCATAAAGCAAAGGTTTGTGATTCCAGATTAATATCATGTTTTCATATTATAAATGTATGAGTATTAGTTCATTTGTCTTTCAACTTGTGGACAAATCTGGTATCTGTCAAGTAATAAATTAAGATGTAGCTCTTGGAAATTAGTTATGAACCATGAATATGTCCCTAAGTAGCCCATGAATTTCATTTACCTTACTGTGCTCACTGTTGTCTGTGAGAAAATACCTACTGTCTGGCCACCAGTGAAAAATTTACGTTTGCAAAAAGACTCAATCATTTGTGTGCCCGTGTACATGGTCAAAGGTAAAACTGCTTAATACATTGATTTAATCATTTTAATGTATCTTACTGAGAAAACCCCACACTTTTTTTTAAATCATTATTATTAAAAGTATTACAGCCGAGACCGGTTTGGCTCAGTGGATAGAGCGTTGGCCTGAGGACTGAAAGGTCCCAGATTCGATTCCGGTCGGGGGCATGTACCTTGGTTGCGGGCACATCTCCAGTGTGGGGCGTGCAGGAGGCGGCTGATCGATGTCTCTCTCTCATCGATGTTTCTAACTCTCTATCCCTCTCCCTTCCTCTCTGTAAAAAATCAATAAAATATATTTTTTAAAAAAGTATTACATATGTCCCCTTCTTTTCCCCTTTGACCCTTTCTAGCTCCCGCTCCAGGCCTTCACCACACTATTGTCTGTGTCCATGCGTCATGCATATATGCAGACAAGTTCTTTGGTTGATCTCTTCCCACCCACCCCGCTCCGCCTTCCTCACTCTTGACCATAACACAGCAAGAAAAAAGACTAGCTGTTTTTTTGTTTTTGTTTTTGTTTGCTTGTTATTTTTTCAAAGTAAAAAAAAAGAAAAGAAAAAGAAAGAAACTTGATAACTGGCTTTGTTTCAGCACCAAGGAGTAGCAAATTCTGTGTTATAAGCACCTTCCCTGAGGAGCCCTGTGGCTGGGCAAGGTGGGGAAGTAGAGATTTTCCATTTTTAACCGGTCTCCAGTTCCACACTGCCTGCCACACCTCCTCCAAGCTGATCTGATAGCTTGGACAAGCCCACCCCCTTCATAGACCAGATCAATCTATGCCAAAGCTTCCATTCCAGGAGTCTTGCTTCCTCCTCAGTGTTCAGGGCTGGCTGATTTCCAGGTGACTCCATGGAGGCTGCGCTATCTAACAGAAGGAACGCTGCCTGAAGGAGTTGGTTACCAGGTATGGCATGAAGTTAGTGAACCAGAAAAAAGGGATTTATCAACCATTTAAAAAGAAAGGAGGAAAAAGAAAGGAAGGAAGGAAGGAAGGAAGGAAGGAAGGAAGGAAGGAAGGAAGGAAGGAAGGAAGGAAGGAAAGGAAGGAAGGAAGGAAGGAAGGAAAGGAAAGGAATCAACCAACAATCAGGAATGACTCCTAAGCCTACTTCTATACATCTGAAATAGGCTTTGGAGTGAAAAGCCTTTAAAAGAAAAATCAAGATGGTGAGACTTCAGTTGCAGAAAAGTATGCGAAGCTGAAAAGTTCGGCTTTCTGGGACGGGAGTGCAGGGGGTTGTTAATGTGGGGATAAAAGGAGGTCTCTAGGAGATATCTCTCCAGCAAGACAACAAGATGAGATTTAACAATATTTTTTTTATCTTGGGTTTATTCTTTTTTAAAAATATCTTTTTTCATCTTTCCAAGTTGACTCAAAAAGGCCCTTTGATTCTTGTAAAGTCATTGAATGTATTTCTATAAATAAGTTATTAGTGTATTCTTAGTGTGTACTTTTTAAGGGTCTCACAAACTATTGCATTTTCTATTTTAGTAAAACTTAGAAAGTCGATGGTATTAGTAGATACTCCCAGAGCCTTTGTGTGAGCCTGGATACGAACTTGGTGTTCAATACAAGTCAATGGAACTAGTGCACTTTAGGAACTTTGGGTACTCATTCCCTAAGGAGTCACTAAAGGAATTATCTCTCACCTTTGAAAGAAGTCACAATGTGGCTAATGAAATTTTTTTCAATGTGAAATCTGGATAAGGCACTAGACTTACTAGCACATTTCATTTATGGCATTTATCATATTCGGCACATTTTACACACAAGTTGCACATGCCTCAGCATGTTTTTAAGAGCTATTTAATATCTAAGAAGACTTTGTAATTTTGGGTTAAATTGTTTGTACCAATAAAAGAGTATATTATATGTCCTCAACTTCAAAATCATTCTGGGATGACATTATGACTTAGAAATTTTTTTATATCAGATACAGATGAAAAACCTAACACTCTTTGGATTGGAAATAACTTAGGGGGTTTTCATTAAAGTTGGGTGCAGCTTGCTGCATGTTGGTTAGTTGGATGTCTTCAGCAATTTTTCAAATGTTTTGGGTTTGGCAAAGTCCAAAATGTTTTTGCCAAGACCCTCTTTTCACCTTATTTTTTAAACCCGTGTGAAATTCTAGGATAACTTAATCCATATGTGTCTGATTCATTTACACTTAACTCATCAAAATGTTATTTTGTAAGACCCATTTAATATTCAAAAACCTTTTGAGCCTTTTTAAGACATCTTGTCTTCTGTCTTTGAACCATTGAGTTGTATTTTTCCATATGAATGGAGCTTGGACCTTGAAAGATTGAAGATCAGTTGATTTTCAATTTAGGCTTTTTAAAATCTGAGTATAATCAAAAGTTGATATATTCTGCTTACTGCTTGAGCACTAACTACATTCATTTTAAAATATAGATCAGAAGACTTGGAAAAAAACGCAGGTCCTATAATTTTGGGGAAGACTACATTTGGGAATTTCATCACAGTGATATTAAAGAAAAAATTACTCACAATTTTGTTTTTAATCTATAATTAAATTGTTCCATTCTGTATGTGCATTGGTATGTTTTTTTAAGAGTGGCCTACAGATCATTAGTAAAGTGGGATAATTTCATTTCTTACTGTTAAAATGTTCATACGGACAACTCATTAATTAATTTTAATAATAACATCTATGACGTTTATAAGACATCCCAAGAGCAGGAGAGTTGACAATTGGCAGGAGTTGTACATCAAGAGATTTCTGAAAAATTGGGGCCCATATGTTTTTAAAATTCTGTGTGATTTAAAAGAATGTGGTAGAGTTATGAATCTGGCAAGATGCAGCACGATGGATTAAAAACATTGTTTGAGAACAAAAATTCAGAGAGGCCAAATGGAGCCCAAGTGAAAAAAGCAAAAACTCTATTACCCTTTGTAAAAGGATCTGGTGAAAACCTTCAGAGGCTTCTATGCATATTTGTTGAGTAGAGCTGGACAAAGAAAGGCCATCGCCATAACTGCTAGTGAACATCGGCCCACACCATGGTAACTAGTTGAAAATGGAATACTGGAGTGGCATTTCCAAGTTCAGCACTTCAATAAAGACCTGCTAGCACGCAGAATGCTTTTTTAATGTTTTGCATTGTTGTGTGTCCCCCATGGAACAACCTTTTGAGAGGACCCCGTTTTTACTAATGTAAACATTCTGACGAGTATCCAAAGAAATGACCTTTGCGTGAACCTCTAACCTTCCCTGTAATTATTTGTTTGAAGACAGTGTGGAGTTCTCCTGCTGAGAACTAAGAACCATGATGCCTTGCAGCTCTGTGAGTAAGGGAGTGTTTGGGGGAACTGGAGAGAAAGACATAAATAAGGGAACAACCTCCAGATGTAAATAATAAAAGAGCAAAAGGGTGAAATTAAAAAGGGAAAAAATAGCAATTCGTTTTACCTAAAGAGTTGGCCTATAGGAAAAAACAAAACCAGGATTAGTAGCCCATAAAACGAGGTGAAACCCCTGCCATGTGTGTCCTCCATTGGAAACTTCAAGGAGGAGAGAAAAGGTTTGCCTCTCTTCCCCAGCACCTCCCTGGGTCCTAACCTAAGCTGATAAAAAGAGCTCCTGGGGGTGGAAATCTCAGGGCAGACCTCCTTGGTCCCAGTAAAAACAGTGAGAAAAGAGTGGATAATTAAGTTCCTTTCCTGATTGGAGGGATATTTCTGGAAGGCTCTGTGATCTAGCTGAGCAACATGTCTGGTGCCAGGTGGAAAGAAATAAGCAGTGAGGACTTTCCTTTTGTGTTCACCCCTCTTAGCCTGTCACTTTCTTCCCCAAACCTGCAGGGGTGTAACATTTTTGACAACTGAGCTCCATACTCTCTTAAGTAATAAAGAAGTTCATTGTTTTGCAAACAAACACCATATGCAAAAGACTCCTTTGGTTTCCTTGCAGCTATTCTTCTCAGGCCTAATTGTATTCCCACTGGAGTGCTCACAGGAGGCCTGAGAGAGTGTGGGCTGCTGGCCTTCAGAAGGGACTTCATCTCCGTAGGAACGCAAAGGCAAAGCTGCCAACACGCACTAGACATTTTTTTTTTTTTTGGCTGATTTCAAAGAACGAGTTTTCAGTTCCTGCCTGTGGCCCCATGCAGACCCATTAATCATCAAGTCCTCGTGCACTTAAGATTTGGGAAATATTGGGAAATGTTATAAATGAGTATCTTTTTAAGGGACAGCTAGCTAAATGCTAGGCATCCCCTCTCCTTTCAAGCACCCCCAAAATGCACAGCCGATGAATCCTGTGCATCAGCTCAGATGTGTGGGGAATGCTCATCATTAAATGCACAGGGACAAGGGTAACTCACAAATGGTGGGGAATTGTTTTGTTTTTATTAAATTTAGAGAAATAAAGGAGATTTCTTATCATCTTACTCTCTTTGTACATGAATATTTGATGGGCATTATTAAACATTAAAGTAACATGAAGTAGGCACTTATTTTTGGATTTCCAACAAAATTAGATCCAGGCTTCTAGATGAAATAACTGCTTCTCCACATTCCTGTGATTCAGCCACCACCTGATTTGAAAACGTTTCTTGGGCTCTAATATCAACCATGTGTACCTGAGGCTCTGCCTTTCTAGTGGGTTGAAAGGTGGCTGGGTTTATGGTTGGCAGTTACCTTATCCCTGCCCTGGGTGTCCCCGCTTAGACTGGAAAGGCCGCCCCCAGCTGGCACTGACCTCTAAATGACCCCTAACTTTACAGGCTTAAACTGCAGGAGTTGCCGAAGAGCAGAAGTCTTTCTGGCCAGCACTTATTACTGCTGTGTTGGTGATAAAACTTCAGACAGCCTAATTGATGGCTTTGCTGACCTAACAATACCTTGTGAAAGCAGAGTGCCAGAGCCTGGTCTCCATTTATGACCAGCTGCAAGGGGGAAGCGGGGTCTCCCCGCGCTGGGGACTGCAGAGGAAGGGAAAATCTCCCAGCCTGCGAACTTTAACCAGATACCGACCTGTTCAAGAAGCAGAAGCACAATTGCAAAGGAAGAGGAGCTTTCTCAGGGAATGCACTTTTCCATTCCTGTGCCATGTTAGCCAGCCAGCCTCCAGTTGGTTATAAGAGGACAGGAGAGATGAGCCAGTCAACTGTTTGTGAACAGGGAGAGAAAATTGCCTTTGAAGGAAAACAATCATTTTCAGTAGATGTCTGAGTGGATCATATTCCCTGCAGTGTTGGTGCAAAGGTGTTCACAGAGCACAGACATTGCATCTGATGACCGGTCTCTGTTTTATTTCAGGTTTATTAACGCCAGAAGAAGAATAGTACAGCCAATGATTGACCAGTCAAATCGAGCAGGCAAGTTCCAGCTAGTATCTATATTCACATCCCACAGGCACAAACCCTCATCAACTTATATGTCAGGAGTTTCATCACCTGGTAAATAAGTGCTTCCATCAGGCATTCTGGGAGAGGCTTTTTTTTTTTTTTTTTTTTTTTACTGTCCCCAGAATTCTATTCTAGGAAGCAACTTCACTAATTGGCGCTAATTGGAGATTTCCCACCCTGACTCTACTGAAACTGCTTTTTATTTTCCTTCTGAATTGGTAATTGGGCACAAGCATTAGTGCCACAAGCAGTTTGTTTGACTGTGAGCTCTGAATGACTCATTGCTTGTCTGCATCCAATCATTAGCACACTCTCATTTTCTTGTTACCCACAATCCCTTGGTGTACATGTTGCTTTCACTCCTGGAGCATCCCGTTAAATGCATTGTATCCATTCATTGGCTTTGACTATTCATAATATCCTATCAAAGCCTGAAGTCTGCATTACCAGCATTATGTTTTTATTAAAAGATTATTACCTTTGTTTAAAATGCTTCACATCCATGCCACTAAAGTACATGTGAGTTTTTCTCACCGCATCTCTCAGATTCTCTGAAGCAATTACTCTAGGTACTGGCAGAGCCATACCTGTGAACGCCTCGGCATTTGAAATAGTTTATTGAATTGCGGAGCCCTGTAAGGAGGTCTGTAGGAAAAACGATTTCCATGTGGTGATGACTGTTGTCACTAACAAAGGTGTCAAACTTGACGGAGATTTAAATTGTGGCTTCAGTTTAAAGAATTTAAGACAATTTATTTCCTTTGGCACCGTTTCCCCAGTCACACCTCAATCCTTGCACCAGTGGAGGCCAGGGGCTTGTTGGAGAAAAATAAAAAATAATTGAAATATTACATTTACTATGTTTACATTTTCTTTAATATGGTAAAAAAAAAAAGAAAGAAAAGTTCAATTCAGTCTATTTGACCTTGTAAAATTGTGAATTTCAACTGTTTGTGGGTGATGTGAAAATTTTTTTATAGCCACCAAAGGTGGCAGAATCACAAAATCTTAACTAAACAGCATGTTGAGATATTTATATATTGGATACCCTAAACATCCCTATCCTACTTCCCTTAACTGAGAGATAAAGAGGACCCACCTGTTAAACTGGCAAGTGAAGTCTTTCTTCCAGAATGGTTATTAAAGCTACTTACTCACCTTAGCTCAGTTGTAGAAATGCACCTGTAGGTCACACCCCCTTTTTAGAGTGCCAGCCACCTTGTTGCTGTGATGTTTCAGGGAACAATTGCTGATGGTTTGGTATATCTTTTCTTCTTTCTCCTCTGTGTCCTCGAATGACCACAATCAGGTTTTCTTCTTGATCCTTCAGTGAGCCAAGGAGCAGCATAT
>JAAGEH010000076.1:62974079-63037611 GCA_011751065.1 Lasiurus cinereus
TACCATTTTGAAAAACAGTTCCACTTTATGACATTTAGTTGCATTAAATATTTAGTTCTGTTGTGTTGCATTATACTGCTGTGCGATGAAATTAAATGCAAACTACAATTTGAATGTCTGCAAACATTGGCAAGAATCGGCAGCTAAATTTAGATATAAGATTTGCAGTGTCTGTTGTTTTTTTTTCTTCTTTTCATCTTTGATGGGTAAAGTATAAAAATGTTTAGGAATTTGACCTGCTTTCTTTTTCCCTCTCTCTTTTCAGGTTTGCAGAGCATGCCAGGGGACTACATTTCTCAGGGTGGTCCTATGGGAATGAGTATGGCACAGCCAAGTTACACTCCTCCCCAAATGACCCCACACCCTACTCAATTAAGACATGGACCCCCAATGCATTCATATTTGCCAAGCCATCCCCATCACCCTGCCATGATGATGCACGGAGGACCCCCTACCCACCCTGGAATGACTATGTCGGCACAGAGTCCCACAATGTTAAATTCTGTAGATCCCAGTGTTGGCGGACAGGTTATGGACATTCATGCCCAATAGTATAAGGGAACTCAAGGGAGAAGGAAACACACGCAAGAACTATTTTAAGACTTTCTGAACTTTGACCAGATGTTGACACTTAATATGAAATTCCAGACAGCTGTGATTATTTTTTACTTTTGTCATTTTTCATCAAGCAACAGAGGACCAACGAGACAAGAACACAAATGTGAAATCATGGGCTCACTGAGACAATTCTGTCCATGTAAAGATCCTCTGGAAAAAGACTCCGAGAGTTATAACTACTGTAGTATAAACATAGGAACTAAGTTAAACTTGTACATTTCTGTTGATCACTCCGTTATGTTGCCTCAAATAGTTTTAGAAGAGAAAATAAATATATCCTTGTTTTCCACACTATGTGTGTTGTTCCCAAAAGAATGACTGTTTTTGGTTCATCAGTGAATTCACTATCCAAGAGAGACTGTGGTATATTTTAAACCTGTTGGGCCAATGAGCAAAGAACCACGCTGAGACCACGGTGAACGTGTGGCTGAACCTCATCCCTCGGACTCCAGCTTCAAGAATGTGTTTTCATGCCCGGCCTTCGTTTCTCCAGAAATGTGTCCTTTAGTTTCAAACAGATCTTTATAGTTTGTGCTTCATAAGCCAATTCTTATTATTATTTTGGGGGACTCTTCTTCAAAGAGCTTGCCCATGAAGATTTAAAGACAAAGCAGGAGCTTCTTCCAGGAGTTCGAAGCCTTGGCTGTGGACAAAACAATCTTAAGTTGGGCAGCTTTCTTCAACAGAAAAAAGTTAATGGTCATAGCACCACAACTAGGACTTGATCGGAAACTCAAAGCTTGGGGGGTAAAAAAAAAAGAGCAAGAGAATACTGTAACAAACTTCGTACAGAGTTCGGTCTATTAATTGTTTCATGTTAGATATTCTATGTGTTTACCTCAATTGAAAAAAAAAAGAATGTTTTTGCTAGTATCAGATCTGCTGTGGAATTGGTATTGTATGTCCATGAATTCTTCTTTTCTCAGCACGTGTTCCTCACTAGAAGAAAATGCTGTTACCTTTAAGCTTTGTCAAATTTACATTAAAATACTTGTATGAGGACTGTGACGTTATGTTAAAAAAAAAGGTGTTAAGTCACAAAATGCGGTAATAAATATTTCATTTTTGATTTTTTGTTAGGCTTTTGTGTTTTTCGTAGTTTTAAGGCAAGGTGGTGCAATGCCTACCATATATGGTGTTCAGAGTAGATGATGGTTTTATCATGAGAAGTTGAATTTATTTGAAACCTAACTTAGCAAGAACTTTTAAGGTAACCATCAATAGCTTTTTAGTGTATATTTGGCCTGTAAATTCTCCCAGCAGAAAACTTCTAAAGGTATGAAATCGTGTGTGTGTGTGTGTGTGTGTGTGTGAAAGCCAGATTGAATGATCACCTTCAATGTGTCCAAGCTCCTTTTTGAATGCATGATGTTAAAAAAATACTTCTAGATAAAGCTTTTTATGTTCTTCCTCTGCCAGAATAAAGGGCTTTTGCAGGGTTAATTTTACATCATGAGAAATAACTAACGTCTGTGCTCAAAGATAATTCATCTGCCTGTGTTTTTTCTCTATCTTACTTACTAAAATACTGTTGAATATGTAAATTAAAATTTACATATAGATGTTCATAGCTGAGTAAACAACTTCTATGGAGTTTGAAATCCTGAGTTGAAAAGATTACTTTATCATTAATATTTAATATGAATTGTATTATGATGTCTTTTTATTTCAGACACCCCCACGTGCAGGCACGCTAGTGTGATTTGGTGACTAAACTTAATTTTTTTTTTCTAAAACAACAAAACAGGCAATTAATGCTGTTTTCAAAATCTCATGCAACATTCCTGGAAATTTGTGTCATTAGCTGGCTGATACTGCACAAACAATGCCTGCCAAAGTGTGGAAAGTGAAAAAAAAAAGTGAGGTATTTGAACATCCCCTTAATTTTTCAAATAAATATGCTATCCTGGGAGTTTTGTAACACCAAAATGTTGAATTTTATGTTTAAAAGTGTAAGATAGACTTTAGCTAGTTATGTAATGTCAACTTGATAGGAAAATAATTCACTGTCTCAGAAATCCAAGTTTGTATCTTAGTGGGGGTTCTTTAATCTTTCCAGTGCAGAAAACATGAATAGAAGTTGTATGCATAGGATGAGGAAGTAAACTTCTATTATTTTGTGTGGCTTTAGTCTGGTAGACTTTTTATAAATACATTTATAACTTCAGTGAATGTGCTGCTGTTTAAACATAGAAATAACATTTCTGATACAAACTAACTGACAATGGAAAAATTCTGCGCCACTTGAATAGAGGTAGCTCCCCTCTCATTACTGTTAGGCCCTTTCAAAAGCACATGGAGTGCTTTTGCAAAATTTAAATATGCGTATACTTTTACTGTAAATGCTTTTAGGTACAATTTGACAAGTTTTCCACTTCTCAATAAGGCTCACATCAGCTCACCACTTTGTTTTTTGCACGTTTTTCCTTCAGTTCCTCTCAGAAAAGTAAATGCTGAAGGATTTACTTGTAGCTAATTGATTTCTGTTTAGGACATGTGTCATGCAATCATGAATAAGCTATTTCATCAAATTTTAGATCTCAGAGCTCTCTACCCTTGGCTTTCATTAATAAAATACTCTCAGGTATAATTTCTTCAACAAAACCACATCTTGTCATGTTAACCTTTTTAAATATTTGGAGATGAATAATAATTGCAATAACATTTGTTTGCATCTCCATGACGCCCCCCCCTCCTTCATATGCCAAGGCTGAGAGGGGGTAGTTGTCCAATTTGTATAATGCTTTTTTTATACCCCTCGGAAAGCACTTGCTCCTATCTCTGGTTTACTATTTAGTATAAAGAGTTCCGATTTGGGTATATTTAAGAAAGACTCAGCTGTCAAAAGCAAAGAAACTGGGAATGGTGTTTTGACAACCATATAGTGTTAAAGGAAATACTGTAGTCTGAATAAAATTGCT
Source organism: Lasiurus cinereus (assembly GCA_011751065.1). NCBI lineage: Eukaryota > Metazoa > Chordata > Mammalia > Chiroptera > Vespertilionidae > Lasiurus > Lasiurus cinereus. The sequence goes on from JAAGEH010000076.1 coordinate 62,977,619, forward strand.
TATGTTCTCCAAAACAAGAGTAATATAAAAACACTTTTTCATGTGGAAAAGCAAAAGCAGAAATAAATTCCAAAGGTTTCCCTTTATTTAAGAAATTCCGAGGGAACTGCAATTGCCATCTGTTAAGGGTTGGGGATTGAGCAAGAAGCCACATTTTAAAGGGAAGAGAGAAAAAAAGACCAGGGAAGTCTGTGTCTTCCGTCCCTCTCCCTCCCTCCCTCCCCAGCTCCCAGCTCCTCCTACATAGGTTTGTCCTTAAGAGCCACCAGGACCCTCCTGGCCTGGCCCCCTCCAGCCCGTGGGCCTGTTAACCCGGAGCAGATTCGGGAAGGGAAATGTGGCTAATATCTCTAGCAGCTGTCAGAAGAGGGACCTTCCTTCAAAGGGACGGACAGGGATCCTCCACAAGTTCCCCATTAGTCTTGCAGGCCAGCAATTTGATAAGGAGCCCGGGGCCTCCGCTGCCAGTGGCCCCCGTGTTAGAAAGGCCAGGGCCTGGGTGTCTGGCTGAGCCCGAGGCCCTGGCGCTGCACCCGCCGCCTCCCGACGCCCACGGAGCAGGGACGATGCGGAGCTGCTGTCCGGGAGCCCGGGGAGGAGGACGCGGAGGGCGGGGGCGCGCAGCCCCTCCCTCACCTGGCCTCCCTTTGAGTGCGTGTCGGGCCGGGGAGGTCGCAGGGGTGGGTGGGTGGGTGGGTGGGGGAGAAGGCACCTCGCGGTTGCAGGGGGCATCGCGGGGCGTCGCTCGCAGCCGTCGGGCCGGGCTGGGAGGGCGGCGGCGGCGGCGGCGCGGGGCCACGCGGGCCTGACGGGGGCGGCCGGCCGGCTGGGCAGAGAACGGAGCCGGCCGGGGCGGTGTGGGAAGGGAGGTTTTAATATTAATAGTTTCGGTGTAGAGACAGAAGGGGGACTGCGTCTCCGGCTCCTCGGGGCAGACTCTGGGTGACAGCGATGATGGATGATCCGGCGGAGCCCGGCAGCTCCTCCCCTCCAGCCCCAACAGTGTCAAAGCTACTTTCGTTGAAGCTTTGGGAATAAAATAAATAAACAGCACCCCACGCCGCCCCCCGCCGCCCCCCGCCCCGACTCTTCATCCCCCTCCACCCCGCACCCCCGCTCTGCCGCATCGATTTAGGGATCATTATGAATCAATTACTGCTCTCCATCCCGGCCCAGGGGCTTGCACGAACCAGTCCAAAGGTGAAAACGTGGGGTTCGGCTGGAGATTTTTTGTTTGTTGGTTGGTTTCCCCCTCTGACGGGAACAATCGCCAAACCCATTATCTCATCCTCAGAGGCCCTGGGTTAGGAGGTGAAGAGAAAGGAAGGGGTCGCCCGTAAATATCGGGGAAACGCTGGGGGTGGGGTGGGGGAGCGTCGCCCAGCTGCTGTCTTTGTTCAGACGGGTTTGGCTTGTTGTTTGGGGCTTTTTTTCTTTTTTCTTTTTCTTTTTTTTTTTTTTTTGAACGGGGGTGGGCAGGGGGCAGGCGTGAGAAGGAGATGCCTACAGGTTTTGTAACCTAATTCTCGGGCCGCTTAGAAAGCGACTCGGTTGTGTGTGTCTGGCCAGCGTGAAACATTGTTGGAGGGGAGGCCGCACGTGGGAAAAGGTGTGGACGAAGGCGTCTGTCTGGGGCGCGCGGGTTTGCACTTTGTGGCGAGCGAGCGAGCGAGCGAGCGAGCGCGGGTCTGCGGCTGGGCCGGGGCTCTCCCTCCCGCGCCGCCCCCGTCGCCCCCGCCGTGGGCTGTTTTTGTCGTTGGAAACTGGTGTGGACCCGGGACTGGCCGCCCCCAGCCGCCCCCGCCCCTGCCCCCGCCCCCACCGCGGCCGCCTCGGGCTTTTCTTCCCTCTCCCCGGCGGGGCTCGGGGTTCTCTAGGTGTTACTATGACTACATTGTGTGTGTGGGAGGGTCAGATGTGGGGGTTGCCCGCGAGGGCCGTTCCTGGGCGATCATTTATCAATGTCACCCACATAATGATTCTCTCTGCAGCCTCCTATTGATGAGGATAATTACATTAGCTCAGAGTGACTGATCAATGAAAAACCACCACACAAAAACTTCTTTACTCCTCTATACTACCAAAAACCGATACAGAAATAACATAGAAAGCCTGATTTTTCTTTCCCTTCCCTGTCCACCAATGGATTCTGCTCCCTTCCCCCCCCTCCAAAAAAAAGGACAGGGGAGAGTAAAGTAAGAAAATAGACCCAGGTTTGTTTCAAGGAGGATGCAATTCTGCCCCTGAATGCATTTCCTTAAATGTGTTGGCTTCATCCTTCCTTTGGTAAAGAATATCAACGGATTTGCTAATGTGAGTTGCTTTTTAGACCGATCTGTGGTTTTCTGTTCTTTTTATTTGTTTTCTTCCCTTTGGGTATTTTTTTTTCTGCTTCGAGAGAGAGAGAGAGAGAGAGAGAGAGAGAGAGAGAGAGAGAGAGAATTCTTTTAGAAATAACTGGAAAGCGAAATCACTCTAGGTCCTCTCTCTCTTTTTGTAAAGTGTTTGACTAACTCAAGTTATCTTTTGTCTTTATCACTTCACAAAGTAGCGCAATTAAAGATGTGATGTTGCAGGGGTATAAAGGGTGGATCCATAATACGGCGACATAATACGCTATATTCTCGCCCGAAAGTTCGCAGCTAAATTACGATTTCCCTTTTTCTAGACTTCAAAATCAATATTTTCTCAATTAAAGGGAATTTTAATGCTTTCCTTGCGAGTTGTTAAAGGCGCTGTAAATTTTATTGTACTGCTTCTTGGCTTCGGAGTAGATGCAGACCGCTTGGCTCTCGTGGGCTTTTCCTCTCCCAGGGACATCCAGGTGTCAGATCAAATGCAAGCAACAAAGGTAAGGAGGTTCCTAGAGGGATGGGCCCCGGGTGGGGAGCCCGCCAGGGAGTCCTCCAGTGCCAGAGGCCATGGTTGAGAATATTGCCACCTCTGTGTCCCACCTCCTCGAAGTGACGGACGTGTCCATTTCATCCTGATATTTTTCATAGAGGAGCACGTTGCACTCCCATCTGCTCTGTGACGGTCAGAAAAGAAGCCATAGCCAATGCCCCCCCTCCCCCCTTTTTCTATTATCTTTCCTTATTTCTCCAAAATTTAACTCCTAACTGGTTCACAAATTCTGCCATATTTTATGTGATCTGGCCTCTATGTCAGAACTCATTCCCCAACCTCAAGAGCACTCACTGTTTACAGATGTTTTCTCCTTCCACACATCCCACCTAGTAAAAGTTCCCGCAGAGAATTAACTGGGGTGTGTTAATAGCCCAGGCCTGCTACTGCTCTCTCCTGCCAAGCTGAGGTCTGGTAAGCTGGGGAATGGCACGGAACCAGTGCTGGGGATCTGCTCCAGGCCCGCAGGAGCCCAGAGACCTGGGGACTCCAGGCCTAGGGACTTGGTGGGAAGCAGCGTGGTGAAACTTTCAGAATGTCATACAGGGAAGAGAATAAGAAAACGAGGCTAGAACGGAACATAATAGGAAAAGAATAGGAACAGGTAGGAAAAAACAAAACAAAACAAAAAACAAACAAACAAACAAAAACAATGAGCCTTTGGGACCTCTTTGTAATTTAAAAAGAAATAGTAATGAAAGGGAATTGAATACCTAAGTCTGGCTATTAATTTTTTTTTATATATATACCCAATATCTGTTTAAGAACAAGTCCTCAGAGATACCAGGAAGAACCCGAGTTTCCCAATGGAACTACACGCTCACAGAGTTCCTTTACAATGTTCCCTCTACAGTTAATTTGCTGGGAATGAGGAGACCACGGAAAGGGCTATGTGTGTGGTGTACCAAGGGCTTAAGTAAGAGTCTGATGGGAAGGGGCACCTATGTATAATGAGGCTGCTGTTACAAGCTGAGTCAGAGGGGACATGGAGAAAAAGCCACCCAACAATGCCCTTTAAAGTATTCCCACCTACCTGCCTTTCTGTTTCACTCCAGCCACACACTATTACACAAAAGGTGGGAGAAATTTCTAGTTCATCATCTTTGGTCTGTAGACCCACCATATTGATCTTCTTTCCCTTAGATTCCTGACATGTAAGCCTAGACCAGGGCCTTTTTATCAAGAGAGTGGGGCTTTGTTAATGTATTTGTACTTTTCTGCTTTCAGTCTAAGTTTCTCGCTTTGGAGGAAGGAGGGGTGCAAGAAAGGAGGGGGGAGGGGAGCTTAACACAAAGACTTTAGTTCTCACCGAGCAGGTTTCAAAATAGGAACTTAATGGGAAGAAAAAGGAAAGAATGAAAAAAAAAAAGAGGGGTGAGAATGATCACAACAGGTTTTCTGGCCTGAACGAGAAGTAATTCTGTGAATATTTTTCCCTTTGAGGATTCTGTTTTCTTCCTATGGAAACATTTTCAAATTTTAATCCTCTAGCAGACAAAACCTCAATATAAATATGACACAGGCCACTGGCAGAAATACGAACTTAAACTCCACTGAGGAAGGAGGGGGCTGCGGGGAGGAGAGAGAGCCCTTTCTGATTAATAACTAGCAGGGTAATGTTGAGGGCTTTTTCTGCCCGATTGCCTTTTTGAATTAGAGCCGATTTCTTCACACTTCAATAGTGCCTGTCTCCTTTAAAATGACTGGCAGATTTGTTTCTCTTTTTTTCTCTCCCTGAGACTTAATGATGTAAATTTTCTAATTAGTTAAATCATATTGCTTAAAGGCCTAATATTTGTCGTGTAGGAAACGATCATCCCGATTTGGACCTCTTGAAATATTTTGAGGAATAACACTTGGCTTCAGGTTGAGGGATGAGAGAAGGAAGCTCTATTACGGGAAGCTGTTTAGAGGAGAGAAGGCGCTGACCGGCAACATGTTAAATTAATAGTTGAAGTTGAGCCGGGCTCACACCCCAAGCCCGCTTTTATTTTTCAATCAGCGAAGATTTAATTGGCATCCCTCAGGCCTGGAGATCTGATATTTTCTCATTAGTTTCTCATCACTAATCTTGAGTGTTAGATTGGCTTAAAGGTTGTCAACGTTTGACCAATTTTATTTAAGGAAAATAAAAATCACTGCATTATGGCTCCGGGATGTGAGATCTACAAATAAATCCTGCTTGGATCAGCGGAACTAACAGGCGAAAAAAATGTTGACTATTCATCGTCGCATTTAATAAGTTGCATTAATGTATGTTTCAAGGCGAGGGAGAGAGATTGTACAAGGGCTGCCTAGGTGCAGGTGAGAAGAGGTTGATGGGGAGGGGTGTGCACGACAAGCGGGGTGGGGAGGTAAAGTGAGACGTAGGTACGTTTCGAAAGGAGGGTAAATAACCCAAGTGGCATAGCTGGTGAGGGTGTAGGAGAGCTACAGTTCCTCCCGCCCCTTCCTGTTGCAGTTGCGTGAAAACTGCCAAGCCTGTCTCGCAGCTCGGAGCGGCGGGGATGTCTTGTCCAGAGATAACATCAGCGCGCCCCCTGCTGGCCAGTCGAGCAGAACGCTGAGGGTCAGCCCTCCGCGAAGCAAAGGGTGTTTTCCTGCGCCCCTGCCCCCCCTTCACCGCTTCCTTCCACTGCCCCCACCTGGGTTCTGCAGCCAACCCCGAGGTAGGGGCATAGCTTGACAAGGCTGGACACTTAAATGAGTAAACGATAAAAAAAAATAATAAAATATGAAGGGGGACACCCCCGCCCCCACTTTCACTTGGCCTCCAGGGAATAAACTATCACAGGACCAGGAATGGGACACAGGTTCTTTTTCTAACCCTCCTTAGTCTCTGAGTCTTCGCTGTCGGTTGTTTGTTTCTGCCGAACTGTAGGTTCTGAGTCGGAAGAAATGTTATGATTAGATGCTGTAGAACATTATTATTATTATTATTATTATTATTATTATTATTATTATTATTATAAAATGGATCTCTCCTGGGGAAAGAGGCCAAGACCAATCCATACATTGCAGCCCAGCAAAGCCAGACTCCCAGGGCGCTGGCACTATTTCGGTCCGGTCCCCAGGAGCCTCTCTCGGAACTCAGACAGCTCCTTGTCTTGAGTGACCCTTTCTTCCCACGCCGGGGAATGCCGGCCCCTGTCCGATTTCTGTTTATCCCAAAACAGAGAACGTGTTTGAAAGTTGTCACAGTCCTACCTACCTACACACACACACGCCCACGCACACACGCGCGCACACATGCATGTCTTGACACCGCATGTCCCTCTTCTCTCTCTCCCTGAATTGCTCCGTTTTGCTGGAAACGGAAAGGCTGGCTCCAGGGCTCCAGCAGAGATCTCCAAGGTCGTGGGCACTTGATCTCACGCTGGCGCTCCACGTCAAATGCCAGGTGTGGGGCTGGTCCGCTTTGCGGGGTTGGGGCTGGGTCCCACCGGGTGAGTGCCCAGAGGCGTGCTCCCGGCTCCCCCAGGATTCCTCCCGGGATTTCTGACCGCCCGACGCCAGGGCGCCCAGCGGACGGAGCCGGGCGGGCGTCGCGGGCTGGACCCGCCTGCCCCACTCTCGGGGAAACTGCCAGAGAGCCCGACTCAGAAAAGTCTCCCGGCCGCAGCCAGACAGACCCACGCAGAGAGTCTAAATCTGCAATGCGGAACGACTTTAGTTTGTGGCTTTACTTTCCAAAGTGCCGGATGGCGGGATTTTGTGCAAGCATCGCTGGGAAGTGAGGCGCGAGGGGAAGGTCCTCCGGGCGGGGAGGACGGCCGGGGAAAGGTGGGTCTCTCGATGCTCATTTCTTGTCTGAGGAGCAGGAAGATCTAGTTAAAAATCCGTTCTCCCCCGCCCCCTCCCTTCTCCCTAGAGGCCCCCCACCCGCACCGCACCACCTCCCGCCTCGGCAGGAGCTGCCCAGGGGGGACCGGGGTCCAGGGCGAAGGGCTCCAGGGCAAGGCGCAGGCAGCCGGCGAAGCGATGCCTCGGTCGGGGTGTGCCTGAAGAATTGTTGGGGCTATTGTGTCAACTGAGGTAAAGTTAAATATTTATACTCCCAAGTTGTTGTCCTTCTTTTTTGTTCTGTTTTGGAGAAGTCCAGCGTGTTCCAAATTACTTGAAGCATAAATCCTGGTCTCGGGGCGCAGAACCCGCCGCCTGCCACTGGAGGTGACTTTTTGAAAGGTCTTCATTTTAGCTCAGAAGTGGAGGGGAAGTTGTCTACAAACCACAGGGGTTCCTTCAAATCTGTGTATATAATGTGTGTGTGTGTGTGTGTGTGTGTGTGTGTGTATACAAACACATATGAAAAGGAAGAAAGGGTCTCCGGTTGCAAATGAATCCCAATACAATTTCCAGTAAGATAACTCTCACAGATGAAGGAAATATGAAAAGCTCATTGTATTTGTCTCAGTTCGACTTAATGAAATTTGGAGACCCTGGCTGTCTGGTCAATGTTCTAAGTAAATGAATGCAAAGGTCCTTAGGAAGAGACTGAAAACACCTCTTGCCATTAATCTTCAAGCACTTGAAGAGTATGATTAAAAGAATGGGATCACTAAGCATTATCTTCTCAAATAGCTGTTAACTGTCTCCACCCCTTTATTGTGGCAACAAAATAAACTCTCCAGTAGGAATAGTGTTTCTTCCTATTTTATCTTTTGTTTCTGTTTTGCTTTCAGGGCAAAAGAAGCAAAGAAAACCTCCTCAGAAGTCTTGTTTGCTGCTGTTAAAAGGCTGTTGTTCATTTCTGACTCCCTCATCTTTCACTACACAGGAAAAGAATCGAATGATGTGCCTACGTTTGATGAGAAGAAAACACTAACAACAACAGTGAAGGTTGCATTTGTTTTATTTTCCTTTTCCCCTGGAAAAGAAATGTTTACTATCCAATTTAGCGAGTGGAAGCTGTGGACATGTAAAAGACGTCCCCTTGTCCACGTCTAGTTGCTGACTTTCATCACTTGGATTTGGTAGGCTTTTGTGTCAAATAGAAATCACGGGAAAGAGAATTAGATACCTGCCAATAGACAATATTACGTTTCAAGCAGACTCCACCTGGTTCCGTATTTAAGGGCTGGGAGGTGTGTGTGTGTGTGTGTGTGTGTGTGTGTGGTGTGTATACACACCCACACCTGCTATTTCCCCCTAATAACCCTCAAAGCCTTCCTTAGACACGGAGGGTAAGAACCCTATTACTGGACATCCTGATAAAAGTGAAAGCAGTGCCTGCCCCTCTGCTCCTACAACCCTAGGAAAGAACACCCCCGAAAAAAACGCACACGTGAGTGTGTTTTACTTTAGAGCCTCGAGTTGGGCAGACCTTTCAGAGAAATACACAATAATTAACATTTCAAAAATCAAAATGCTGAAAGGAAGGGTGGTGGCTAACAAAAAAAACTCCATGCTACACATTATTCTTTATAGCCTGCAAATTTCCAGGTGCCCCAGGGAATCAGTGCAAACGCACCCCCTCTAACTGAGCAGACAGCTCTCCCTGAGCCGAGACTCCTACCAAGCCAGGGAGGAAACCCAAAGAGGCCCCGGAGGCTGGATCCTGGGTGTGAAGCGCTCGCAGCATCCTGCCCAGTCCTGGGACCAGGTCCCTGCCCCGTGGACTAAAGGCTCCAAGGCCACATGGGTCTGGGAGTGAGTGTGAAAGACCATGGGGGGAGATGGTTCCGCCCTCCCCTGCTACCTCCTCCAGGTGTGCGAGTGTGTGTGTGAGTGTGTCTCTGAGTGTGAGTGTGCGTCTGTGAGTGTATGTGTATGAGTGTGTGTATGTGTGTATGTATGAGTGTGTGTTAGTGTGTGAATGTGTCTATGAGTGTATATGTGTCTGAGTGTGTGTGTATGTGAGTGTGTGTGTATGAGTGTGTGTCTGAGTGTGTATGTGAGTGTGTGTATGTGAGTGTGTGTGTCTGTGAGTGTGTATGAGTGTGTGTGTATGTGAGTGTGTGTATGTGTGTGTGAGTGTGTCTGTGTATGTGTGTGTGAGTGTGTCTGTGAGTGTGTGTGTGTGAAACACGTCAGTGGGGAAGTTCACCCACACGGCGGTTTCCTGGGCCCTGAACCCACACTTTGCCCTGTCCCCCACCCTCCGCCCAAGACATCCTGACAGTTCCCCAATCCTAACGGCGCCCTCACAGGTGCGGAGCCTTTAGGGGAAAGCCCCAGAAAAAAGATCCCTGGGAGGGAGGGAAGGCGGAGGGGTGGGAGGTGCAGAGTGCGGGGCGGGGGTGGGAGGAAGGACTCCCCAGCGCTCAGACACCCCCGCCTCCCAGTCACTGTCATCACACCTCATCTTTCCACCCTGACCTGCCGGACCCAAAAAGCAGAGACTGGTTCACGGGGAAACCCTGCCTACAGAAACGTCGGGTTTGAGCGGGAGGGCTCCTGAGACCCGCGCAGGCTTTGCTTAGATTCAAAAGTATGATTTTAATTTTCTTAATGAAGGCGCTCTCTAGAGCTCAGCTGGTAATGGCTGCGCTGAGTCTAATAGACTTCTGTCGAACAGGAAAAGACGGATAACTATCGGTTATAAGTAATCTGCTCTAATGCCATTATATTCCCAGGTTCCCCTGTCCCTGTTGCAGAGGGGGCAGGAGTGAACGAGGTCCGCGGGGACCTCGGACGGACTCGGGCAAGGAGGTGGCCTGGAGCCGGAGCCCCACTGTTCAGTAAGGGGCACTTGGGTTCGGGGGTCGGGGTTCAAGGCTTCGGAGGCCTTGCTTGGTGTGCAGTGTGAAAACCTCCCCCTCCCTCTCCCCTCCTTTTCTTCCTGCGTCCTCCTCGCTCTGCTTCTCCTTTTCTCTCTTCCCCTTTCCTCTCTTCTCTCCCAGAGTTTTGTCCTCTCCCTTCCCTGTATTTTGCCTCGTTGTGTAGGCAGATCCACAGTGTCTTTCCCAAACACTCACACAGAAGGAGGCTCTTGGAAGGTGTCGACTCATTCACCTTTTGAAACCAATAAAATTGGAATGCTTAAGATACTGGAGTCGCCGTGTACACACACACAGTCAATATCCGTCAATATCCGGGGAGGCTTATTCTATATCCACACACAGAGGCAACCCAGGTCCCTGTCCAAAAGTAGCTCCAATCTCACCTCTTACACCAGCTGTCAGTACTGGTAGTTTTTTTTTTTTTGTTTGTTTTTTAAGGAGGTTAATCAGAGCCCATTGTTTTTTGTTTATTGTGTTTTTTTTTAAATACTTGTATTGATTTTAGAGAAGAAGGGAGATGGGAGGGAGAGACAGAAACATCAATGATGAGAGAGAATCATTGATCGGCTCTCTCCTGCATGCCCCCTCCTGGGGATGGACCCACAACCCAGACTATGCTCTATCCACTGAGCCAAACCATCTAGAGCTTTACTGGTAGTTTTTATTTAAAATTATCAGAATCCATTTTAGCTCTCCACTTCACTTTGCCTGGTAAACACAATCTCAGGCCAATGTGATGAATAATAATAATAATAATAACAAAAGGCATCATTTCCTTTCTGCCAGTAAAAAAAGCCAAATCCCTGCAAGGAAAGCCTTGCCTTCTCACCTAGAAGAAGGATTGGAAAAGGCAGATAGGCCCACAGGCCAGGCTGGGAGTTGACCTGGGGTGTAACAGGCATCTGGGAGGCCAGCTCTCTGCCCTGAGCCTCTGCCCAGCCTTTCCCCCCTACCTCTCTCTCCCAGGACTGGGGAACAAAGGAAGTTTTGGGGACTGATGCACAAAAGGGTTAAGTGAACCCTGAGTTACAGGTTTCTGTTCCAGCCCCTAGAGGTGAGGAGAGGGTAGCTCTCTAGTGTATCAAGTTGCAGACTCACACAAGTTCTAGCCTTTTACACCCTCTCTCTCCCTGTCCCTGTCTCCCTCCCTCTCTCCTTTCCTGTTACAGGCATACCCATTTACACAAACATCCACAAAGCTCTGTGCTTACTCTCTCCTCTTCCCTGACCCCACCATACCCGCCCCCATGCATCTAGTCTCAAAAGTAAATAAATAAATAAGAAAGGAGGAACATCAAAACAAAAACTCATTGGCAAAACCCCTCAGTGGCCCTGTGGGACTCAACACAGGAACTTGGGGTGTGGCCAGGAGCCAGGCCCTTTGCTGCTCTGGGCCTTGGATAGACACCCCTCTTTGAGGGAGGGGGCGAGGGTTGGATGAGGGCATCGCTTTCCACCTTCCTCTCAGGCTTCTGGGAAAGGAATTGGGAGGCAACCCAGTCCTCAGGCCCCAGCACTTCCAGGACTTGGAGAAGCTGGCAGGGCTGGCACCTTCCAGGTGCCCAGATGTGACTGCAAAGGGTTCCACTCCCAGAGCCAGGAAGTCTGCCACCAGAAAAGCTGCCTCTGGATTTCATTAAGTGCTCAGCCTCCAGCACCCTTTACAGATAGAGAAGGCCACTAAGCAGTGCTCAGGCCACCCCCTCCAGTGCCAGCCCCTCCAGCCCCTCCAGCGCCAGCTCCTCCAGCAGCCTCTGCTGGAAGGGGGTCTTCAAGGCCACTGTGTGACTTAGTGGCTTCAGGTGGCAGAACAGGCAGTGGCTGCAGGAGCAGATTTGGAACAGGAGAAGGAGCGACTGTCAGAGCCTTTCTCTCCCTCCCCCCACCCCCCACCTCTCATTCTGTCTTGGATGAAGTCCCTTTTAGGGTTCCTCTGCCGTAAAACTGCTGTGTTGTGCTGTTTGGCATCTTAGGAGAGCAACAGCAAAGACCCAGAAAGCCTCCTCAGGCTTTAGATGGATCTAATTCTGTTTTTGAAAAGTAGCCGGGAGAGGAGAGGAAAGGAAAGACATTCTATTGCCCAACAGTGAGTTTTCCAGCCTCCCCCTCAGCCAAGCGAAGTTGAGAAAATGAGAACAAGCCAATCTCCCCCAGTCCTCAGGAAGAGTAAGAATCACAGCTCCTACCTTAGCTGAGAAGGCCTTGCAAAGGTGGCTGGACCCCAACCTGCGAGCTTGCCCTGCCTGGAGCCACTCTAGGCTTCCAGTCTATTCTCACCCTGCGCACCTGCCTGGATTAGGTCTGAGGACCCACCAGGAGGCCAAGGAGTTAGGTTTGCTTCTCCCTCACTTACTTTCCTATTTTAAAGCCAATAGAGGAAGGCGTTTTTTTTCTTCAGAAAATCAAATGTGTAATTATATTCACATAGAATTATGGCATGAAAATGATCCTTTCTTCAATTATACGTAGACACTTTTAAAGAGCTGCTTTGAACTTGACATACTTTTATAGAACATGATATTTAAAGGTAGGCTTTAAGGACAAGGAACCCTGAGAATGTTTGATGTTCCCTTCCATGGTCTTCACATAAATCACAAATATGTGGGCAGGGGAGGGACCCTTAAGAATATCTCAGGTGGTAAGAGCTCAGAAAATAAACCATTCAATGCATGAAAACAACACATTTTTTTGCACCTTTAAATTTCTTTTCCCCGTAGGAAGTTAGAGACAAATACCTGACTGCAAAGTTTTGATTTTTCTGCTCACTTATTTATCCGAATCTCTTAGTTTTAATACAGTTTAAATAATCTACTCAGAAGGGGGGATATTGCCCACCACACAGAGCAAGGGCAGTTGTTTATACTTCGAAGCTTATCCATTGGCCTTAGGACTTTTGAATGTTCAAGTGAAGTGTAAATAGAATAAGGTCACAGGTGATTGACAAGTTCAAGTTACTTAGCTCAATTATCAAAATTTTATTTCTAAATTATGTTCATTTTATTTTCCTGCTTTGCTATAAGTGACCTCAGAAAATCCAAGGGGAGTAGAGAATTTCCACCATGTCCTGCGTTTCAGTGATTTATTTGTACAGTCATCTTGTGATGTATGCCTCCTTTCCTGTTTCTGTGGAGCCCAGGTCTTCACAATTAGATTTAGAAGCACGGCCATCGGCTGATTCAAAGCCAGTCACTTCAAAGACACAATGATCACTACATTTGGACAACTTTCTAAAATATCTCTAATTCTAAACTGCCGGCAGGACCCACGGACTGTTCAGAATCAAATTCTCTGGATATTGGCATGCTGTATTTAATGGCCATTTATCCAAACAGTAGATGGAGTGCAATTTGTAAATATATACCTTACAACTCATGTTCTACACAATATCGCAAAGTTCTCCGGTGCACTATGTAACACATAATCAAGCTCTTCAGATTAAGACTCATACTGCCACATCTGGAAAATGCTTCTTTTGCTCTTATGCCCCCTGGTCCCCTCCCCAACCCCCCAGCCACCAGTGGAAAAAATGGCCGAAGCCCCCCCTTCCACCATTACATGATAGCATCAGCTTTTAATCAAGGAGAGGCACTCCTATTTAAATGTACAGGATGACTCTTTATTTCATTTATCTTTTCTTTTGGAGGAAAGTGAAACAAGAGCACCACCCTTATTAATTATAAGATTGATGGGGTGAAAAAAGCCACATGAATTTGCCTTGCAAATTATTAGCAGGGGTATGAATATTTATGAAGGTGCCAGGAACTGCCATCATGAACCCTGGGTATCAAGCTTGGGAGACAGTCAGACCAATGCATTCAGTGAGGGTTCAGTTTCCCCAAATTTGACATGACATAAATGGAAACTTCTAAATTAGACCCAGGGTGGGCTCCCATCAAATCAATCCCTTTCCTCCTCCTCCTTCTTTTTTTTTTTTTTTGGCTTATCTTGCTGAATATGAACTTACTTGTAGTGACCTCTATTATAAACTTTAAAACAATTTTAAGGTGAAAGCAGATACCTAAATGTGGTGAAGAAAAACCCATGTTTGTGCATTTCCCACTTGACATTCATTTATGTTTTAAGTCAAGTTTATCTGCAAAATATTTTATAAATTACATTTAAAAAATGTAAAGCTATTGTTTATTTAGTGTAAAAATATTAAAGACCTAAAATATCCAGGCTATAAAGAGAATTTAATTAGACACAATCTGAGTTAGAGAGTGACTGAAAGGAGAGAGGAAAACAATGGAAGAGAGGTGAGAGGACAAGGCTTTAAAAACGTCATTGCCGATTTTCCTTTATCTGCACCAGACTTAACGCACACTTTAGTTCCAAAGTGAGAAAATTTAAATGAAAGGTGGAGGGAGAGAGGGTCAAGGTGGAAAGGAAAAGGATTTAATAATTCAGTAAAATAATTCAGTAAAAGACAAACCATCCCCTCCTCTTCATTATACCTTGCAGAGCTTTGTAGTGCTTTGAAAAGGGGGCTTCGGACTTGAGACTTAATGAGCTCAACTGTTGCCTCACCACCAGTTTTTCTATTCTGTAAAAGAATCATTGAGTGGAGGCTGGCCCAATCCTGTGAAAATAGTTCATTCTGACATCACAGCCAGCGTAGCACATACATTTTGAAAAGAAAGACAAGTTGTTTTCAAAACAAAAATGCTAAGCATTCTAAAAAGCATAAGCAATTTTTAAAAGTGCTCCTCAACTTTTCTGAAAAACATTATATATATATATATATATATATATATATATATATATATATATATTTGCTAAATTGAAGCATTATATGTATCCTACCTCAATTTGTCTATTCTTGGTAAGGATATGTTTTTTTTATCCTCACCTGAGAAAATGTTTGTTGATTTTAGAGAGAGGAAGCGGGGAGAAAGAGAGGGAGAGAGGGGGAGAAACAAAGATGTGAGAGAGAAACATCATTGGTTGCTTCCCATATGGGCCCTGACCAGGGATCGAACCTGCAGCCTAGGTATGAGTCTTGACAGGGAATTGAACCCACAATCATTTGGTGTACCGAACGATGCTCCAACAAACTAAGCTACCCAGTCAGTGCAGGATATAATGTTTTGTGTATATAAAATCAATTAAAAACCTTATTTTGCTTGACTCCATTAGGCTGACACTAGTCAATAAAACCATACAGGCTTCAAGTGTACAACTCTATAACACATCATCTGCATTGTGTGCTCACCACCCAAAGTCAAGTCTCTTACTGCCACCACCCCATTTATCCCCTCTTTGCTCTCTTCTCCCTTCCCCCTCCTCCCTCATTCCCTCTGGCAATCATCATACTATTGTCCTTGTAGATGTGTGTGTTTTTCTTAATCCTTTCACCTTTTATTTTTTAAAAAAGCAATACCATTGACAACAATTTACTTCCATTCAGAAACCTTGAAATTGATGTATCTTCTATCAATCACACTTGGTAGATACAGTAAAACACATTTAGCATTTGTATATCAATAGTGGCACACACACCAATCTGTTTTGTTCAGTTTAAATGCTCTTCAACGTGTCATTTTATATTTTTCTGGAATATGTTATGGGTTAGTCATCCTGTTCTAGCTGATTGTTAAATCCTTAACCTAAAGAAAATTCAAAATAGAGTATTTACTTGTCATGATTTTAGAGCTGAAAGGTGGGCTGTTGGGATAATTTGGTCATCCTCTCTTTTTCTCCTGACCAAGAATTGGATGTCTAAAGATGGCACTGACACATAACACTCATTAGCTCTAACTTCTGACAAAGCCTTTAACGTGAGTCCAATTTTTCTTATGATATGGTGCTTTCCCATCTCCCACCCTTTATGTTAGAGTAGTATTTGTAATACCACGTGCAGACTTTTCTAATATTTTTCTTCCCAGCACAGTGACAATGAAATTCTTATTAAATAATAATAAGATATTGACTGGCCTGTTGGCCAATATGAAGATTTGTTGTTGATTTGTGATGTCTGTATTGATTAGGCAGGAATGAGATCTATCTCCTACCTGAAGAATAAATACACCTTAGAACTGGCACAGAAACCCACTTTGTATGAATAGAAATCCTAACCTTCTCTATTTATTGGTTATGTATCAACTCAGTCAATCAAGCTAGAAACAGATATAAATAGGACTAACTGAGAGCGATGCCTCAAAATCTCCAAAAATGTTCGAGAGGGATATTTAAACTGATATGAGAATGCCTGACTTCAGCACTCATAGCTTGCTTCGATGTAACCTTCCCGTCTGGCTCTTCTCTTCACCCCAAATTGAATCCTACATGTGCTCCATATATTGTACATTAAGGGGAATCCTATTCATGTCTGAGATGATCTTATATTTATGATGGCCTCTTCTGTCAAATTGTTATTTCTGTAGCTTGCTGTCAAAAATGTCACTCAAAGTTTCCTTTCCACCTTCCTTTACCCTCTGTCAGAGTAACTTAGAAGGTCTAATCTAAGTAGAATCTGCTGCACCTATAAAATACAGCTGGGAGAACTGTTTTTTCCACTTCCTGTCTGCCTCTGTCTCCCCTGCACCCTAGCTTTATCTTCCTTCTGTTTAAGGGCTATTGCCCAATATTTGTCCCTGTAGGAAAATTGTTCACCCAAGCAGTTTCTCTTAAGGTTCAAAAGCGTTAAATGTAGTATAAACCTGGTGGGCATATTTTCTGAGGCTATGATAACTTAGGTTAATACTTAAGCACGAAAGGGAACAATATAAAAATTCCCTCCAATTACAGAAAGTTTTGGAGCATTAATAGCAGATATTTGATTTTTGAAAACATAAGAATAAAATATTGAACTTGTTAGCATTTAAAATTATTTATCGGTGTGACTCCATTTTTTTTGCTATGTTTTCATTTCATTATTTTTGCATGAATATGATAAAGGTCATTAAACCTAACTATTTTTATTTACTGTTCATAAAAACTGGTATGTTTTCAAACAGATGTGGCCTGATATGGTTCAGTGAATTTAGTGGACTTCTCATATAAGTGGAATAATAACCATACGGGAGATGAATTTTATACCCTTGTTTACCTCTCCCAGAACTCATCCTTATTATAATTACAAATAGTGTTTATTAATTATTATGCAATAAACACACCATTGTCCAGACACTGTGCAAACCTTAACTTGATCACTGCCATCTAGAGTTTATAATCCGAGATAGCACAGACACACAAAAATACAGAGAAAGATGGGCAATAGGAATGCCCACGGCTATAAATTCCTTTATATATATATATATATATATAAAATATAATTAAACCCAGCTCATGAATGAACAAATATTTACCTTTTTTCCATTAAATATTTTTCTTTCAGACCCAAATAAGTGGTTGGGGAAAAAAAGAATATTTCATTTTATTTATATCTTATCAATAAGGGATACATTTGAGGAATAAGTCTTGCCCTTTTAGTTGTTTTTTTTTTTATTGATTTTCTACAGAGAGGAAGGGAGAGGGATAGAGAGTTAGAAACATCGATGAGAGAGAGACATCTATCAGCTGCCTCTTGCACTCCCCCTACTGGGGATGTGCCCCCTACCAAGGTACATGCCCTTGATAGGAATTGAACCTGGGACCTTTCAGTCCACAGACCGACACTCAATCCACTGAGCCAAACCGGTTTCGGCCCCTTTTAGTTTTTAAAAAAGTGATCTGCAAAGAGAAGAAGGTGGCAGTCATTGTGGAGAGGATAAACACGTTAACTAACAAAGGCAGGAGGGCCCAATGGTTTAAAAGATTGCTCTATGGGCAGAGTGCCTGGACCTAAATGCTGGCTCAGCCACTAGTTATGTGACTTTAGGCAAACTACCACTTCTAAACTTCTCATGGGGCTGTGACATGATGATCTCATTAATGTATGAAGGAACTTATCCTAGTACATTTGTACTTGGTTCAAGGTGAGGATTCAATAGACATTGTTATTACTAGAGGCCCGATACATGATGATTCCTGCAAGAATGAGCCTTCCTTCCCCTGGCTGCCAGCACCGCCTTTGCTCCTGCCAGAGCTGCCTTTTCACTCCAGCCTGGAGACATCTTTCTGCCTTCCCACACTGCCTGGAGTGGCTGGGGTGGTGTGGAACACCTGCAATGATGCAAGTGTCCTGCCTTGCCCCTGGCCGCTCAGCACCATCTTTGCTGGCTTAAGTTGCATACATACTCCTGATTGGCTGGTGGGTGTTGGGATGGTGTGGTCAATTTGCATCTTACTCTTATATTAGTGTAGATGATGATGATGATGATGATTATTATTATTATTGGTCACCCCCTATCCTCCCTCACAGTTTAGATACCACATATGAAGACCCATGAAATATAGGTATGTTTAAAAATGTTTTACTTTTATTAATTATATAGAAACTCAACATTAGTACTGATTCATAATTCAATCCATATCCCTCAAGTCGCTTCAGTTATATGTTTGTGCCTGTATACTTATCTTTTAGTATCCCACCTCCCAAAAAAGACCTAATGGCATACAGTTTGCATGCAAGTCATTGAATAAATAGTTTTTGGGTTGTTTGGTAATGAGATAATGGGAAGACCAATAGTCTGAGGACCAGGAAAACTAGATTCTAAATATGTTTTTGTCACTAATTTAAATGTGACTGGGCCTCAGTTTCCTCAACCTATTTAAAATAGGTCAGAGTAGAAAATATCCAAAGTCCATTCTGGCTCTAACAGTCAAAGATTGTATAACTCATATAGCAGTGTTGTCCTACCAGAACTTTTATTTTTTTCCAAGTGTGTATTGAGAAACTGCTATGTCCTGGCTCTGTGTTAGGCCCTGAGACTCAGAGAGAAATGATTTTCAGTCTAGTGGTGGGATAAATATTCCATTCCAGTGTGATAAGTGTTACGTGAGAGGTATGTATAGGAAATTATAAACCCAGATACATTATGAGACTATTTAACCAGTGGGAGGAAACATGTAACCAATGGGGAGATAAGGGAAAACTTTATAGAATAGTTGGCACCTGAATTAAATCTTGAAGAAGAAACAAGAGCCAAGGAGGAAGCAAGGAAAAAGTCATGCCAGATGGGAAAAGTATGTGCAAAGAAACAAAAGAGAAAGAACACATCACAGAGAGAACTGGTAGTTCTTTTCTGAGGGGCAGAGGGGGTGAGTAGTGCTGTAAAGCAGAGGGGGTGGGTAAATAGTCACTCTTCATGTCTCTGCAGTCAGTCTCATGTCCTCCTTTGGCTTTAGTACCCTCCATTTGCTCCTTGCTCTTGAACTTCAGACCATCTCCAACTCTCTGTATGTCTGTAGGCATCTCAAACTCAAGAAACACCTTCTCCTGTGTTTACTGTTGTGGTAAATGGCATTAGCACCTACTCAGTTACTTGTGCTAGAAATTTAGGTTTGACCCTTGTCATTCCTCCCTTCTTTATTGCCGGTATCCCCCCCCCCCATCCAATCAATTCTTTCCAAATGCATTTTTAACCCATATGTTTTTCTTTATCTTCACTGCCACCACTTTCGTATAAGCTGCCATTATTTGGACTTGATGGTTGGAGATATGGAGTCAAATCTGATCTCATCATATGCCTATTTTAAATCACTTGAAACTTATAATATCTTATTAATCAATGTCACCCCAATACATTTTATAAAAATTTAAAAATAAAATATAATCCTTTATGAAAACACACTGTTCTTGGGATAAAGTCCAAATTTTTTAACATGTTCTAAAACCTTGATTGATTTCACACCTCTCCCTTCATCTCCAGCCCTATCTGGAATCCCTCATTCTTTTTGATCTAGATGGTCACATTGCTCTTTTTGATGTTGCTCAAATAGTATAGCCTTCTGTTCATCTTAGGACTCCTGCACTTTCTGTCTCTTCATTTTGGAAGTCTCTTTTCTCCTTCACCATCCCCCATCTCTAATTGGGCTAGCTACTATTCATTCTTCAGATCTCTACCTAAATGCCATAACCATGAGGAAATTTCCTTGATCATTTATATCCTCTTTATGTTAGGTTAGATTTCCTATTTTCATAATGATATTTAAATTTCTTGGTAGTATTATCATATTTATAGTTAATTAATTGTTCATCTTATAATTATTTGTTTAGTGTCTGTTTCTCCTGCTGGACTATGCATTTTATAAGATCAAGGTCAGGTCTGTTTGATTCACTATAATATTCTCAATGTCTAATAAGTGTTTTTATGTTTGTTTTTTTTTTTAAGAAAAAACAAGAAAAGGAAAGAGCAATTAAGTAAGTGTTCGCTGGATTTAGAAACTTAGAGGTCATGGTGACCTTGGAGAAGGCAGTTTTAATAGAGTGGTTTGGGCAGATGGCAAACTGGTTTGAGCAGCAAAAAGGAGGTGAGAAAGTGGAGGCAGTGGGTTTAAACTAATTTTAAGAGTCTAAATTCATAGGAAAAATAAAAACAATATGGTAATAGACAAAGGGAAGGTGTAGGATCAAGAGATGTTTTACTGGTAAATATAAAAGAAAACTGAGTTTAATTATATGACTGAAGAGAGAGCAATAAAAGAGAAGGAATACAGAGTAATTGAGAGATTAAGGGTGTAGGAACAAATAATTTAATAGAAGAAGGTTGTAATAGAAGCTGGGATTCAGAGCATATGAAACAGAGAAAACGCAAAAAAATAAAATGAGAAATCAAAGAGGTGAAGTAACAACTGATACCACAGAAATACAAAGGATTGTAAGAAATACTATGAACAACTACATGCCAACAACCTGTACAACCTGATGAAATGTACATGTTCCTAGAAAAATACAATCTTCCTAAATGGAGTCAGGAAGAATTAGAAAACCTGAATGGGCCAATAACTGACGAAATTGAAGCAGTAATCAAACTCCCAGCAAACAAAAGCCCTGGTCCAGACAGCTTCACAAGGGCATTTTACCAGACCTTCAAAGAACAACTTACACCTATCTTCCTTAAACTAGTCCAAAATATCCAAGAGGAAGGACCACTCCTAAGCCCCTTTTATGAGGTCAGCATTATCCTCATTTCAAAACTAGATAAAGATACTACAAAGAAAAAGAATTATAGGCCAATATCCGTGATGAACATAGATGCCAAAATCCTCAATAAAATATTAGCAAATCACATCTAGCAATATATTAAAAAGATCATATATCACAAACAAGTGGGATTTATTCCGGAATGCAAGGCTAATACAATGTTTGCAAATCAAGAAATGTGATGATACATCACGTAAACAAATTGAAAGATAAAATCACATGATCATATTGATAAATGCAGAAAAAGTACTAAAAAATGCAACACCTGTTTTTGATAAAAACTCTGAGCAAAGTGGGAATAGAGGAATCATATATTAAAGGCCATATATGACAAACCTACAGCCATCATATTCAATGGGACAAAACGAAAAAGATTTCCCCTAAAAAACAGAAACAAGATAGGGATTTCTGTTTTCACCAAACTTGTTCAATATAGTACTAGATGTCCTAGCCACAGTGATCAGACAAGAAGAAAAGATAAAAGGCATTGAAATTAGAAAGGAGGAAGTAAAACTCTCATTATTTGTAGGTGACCTAATATTGTACATAAAAAACCCTAAAGACACCACCAAAAACCTATTAGATTGAATCAATGAATTTAGCAATGTAGGAGGTTACAAAATCAAGACCCAGAAATCAGTGGCATTTGTATATATCAATAATGAAATCTCAAAAAGAGAAACTAAACTAACAATCCCATTTACCACTGCAAAAAAGAAAAAAAAATTAAGATACTTTGGAATAAACGTAACCAATGAAGTTAAAAACCTGGACTTGGAAAACTCCAGGGTATTGAAAAAAGAGATAGAGGAAGATATAAACAAGTGGAAGTATGTGCCATGTTCATAAATTGGTAGAATTAACATAATTAAAATGTCCATACTACTCAAAGCAATCTACAGGTTCAATGCAATCCCTATTAAAATGCCAACAACATATTTCACAGATGTAGAACAAATACTCCAAAAATTTATATGGATTCCAAAAGAATCCTGAATAGCTGCAGCAATCTTGAGAAAGAAGTACCAACTTGGAGAAATCACATTACCAAATATCAAACTATTACAAATATCAAAATATTACAAAGCCACTGCACTCAAAACAGCCTGGCACTGGCACAAGAATAGGCTTATAGGTCAATGGAACAGAACAGAGACCCCAGAAATCAACCTAAGCCATTACGCCCAATTAATACTTAACAAAGGAGACAAGCGTATACAATGGAGTCAAGACAGCCTCTTCAATAAATGGTGTTGGGAAAATTGGACAGATAATGCAAAAAGAAAAAGAAAAAAATGAAACTAGACTACCAACTTAACCATACACAAGAATAAAATAAAAATCGATGAGATAATTGAATGTAAGTCATAAAATCATAAAAATCCTGGAAGAAACCATAGGCAGCAAAATCTCAGACAATCTCTCATATAAATATGTTTGTGGATCTATCTCTTAAGGCAAAGGAAACTAAGTAGAAAATAAACAAATGGGACTACATCAAAATAAGCTTCTGCACAGCAAAGAAACCATCAACAAATTGAAAATGGAGTCAGAACATATAGAGTAATGATACATATGATAAAGGGTTAATATCCAAAACATATAAGGAACTCATATAACTTAACAAAAGGAAGACAAACAAACCAATAAAAAAAGGGGGGGCAAAGGACCTAAATAGACACTTCTACAAAGGGGACATACAAATGGGTAAAAGACATATGAAAAATGTTCAAAGTCACTGATCACCAGAGAAACGCAAATTTAAAATGACATTGAGGTATCAATCACTTCACACCTGTCAGAATGGCTACCATCAACAAATCAACAAATGACAAGTACGGGCGAGGATCGAGAGGAAAGGGAATACTACTGGTGGGAATGCAGACTGGTGCAGCCATTATGGAAAACAGTATAAAGTTTCCTCAAAAAATTACATATGAACTGCCATTTGACCCAGTGACCCCACTTCTAGGAATATATCCTAAGAAACTTGAAACACAAATCAGAAAGAATATATGCACCTCTATATTCATAGCTGCACAATGCACAATAGCTAAGATGGGAACAACCCAAGTGTCCTTCAATAGATGAATGAGGAAAAAGAGCTGTGATACATTTATACCATGGAATACTATACAGCAGTAAAAAAAGAAAGACCTCTTACCCTTTGAGACAGCATGGAGGAACCTGGAGATTATTATGCTAAGCGAAATAAGACAGAGAAAGACAAGTATCACATAATCTCACATGTGCAATCTAGTGAACAAAATAAACTGATAAACAAAATAGAACCAGAGACAAAGAAGCATGAAACAGACTGGAATCTCAGAGGGAAGGCAAATGAATGGGTGGGTGGGAAGAGATCATCCAAAGATATATGCATATGCATAATCCAATGGTCACAGACAATAGGGTGGTGAAGGCCTGGGGTCGGGCTGGAGGTGGGTTAGAAGGGGTTAATCGGGGGAAAAGGGAACATATGTAATACTTTCAACAATACAGATTTAAAACATTTTTTAAGTCACATCTTCATGGAGTCAAGAAGAAAGGAATTAAAGGCAGGTATAAATATGGATTAAATAGAGGTGTGGGGCCTAGAAGATAATATGGCGTCTGCTCGATAGCCTGGATTATTCACCCAGTTGTAGGGGACACTTAGAGAAAGGCGGTGGTAAGGCAAGAACATAAAAAGAAAAGCAAAAGTTTAGAATCGTTGAGAGGAGTGGGAGAGGAAGCTGAGCAGGATCAGGTCAAAAGCTTGCTGAACTTGCCAAGTGAGATTTGTAGTGCCAACCATCCACATCATTGTGTACTTTTTTCCCAGAAGTGCTCAGCAATTTCAGTGAAGGTGTGAGAAGTGTAGATTCTTCCAAGTTTGAGAGTTTGCAGGGAAAGAACAGATACGAAGTTGAAAACAGAGATTAGGCAGTAGTATTTGAATTACTGAAACATGGGGATAGAAAAGTTAATGAAGAAAACTTTTAAAGTTAGATAGCAAAGGAAATGAAGATACAAAGTGGTTATAGACTGGGAATAAAATCAGTGACCCAGGGGTTGGATGTTTTCTTGAAGAAAGGAATAGAGAGGCTCTGAGAGCTGGGAAAATGTACAGAGTGTAGTGAGAGATTATGTTGGAATTTCAGAGGTAGAGATGGAAGTTACCTTGCAGATAATTAGACCATATTGGCCATGCAGGTAGATATCATAAGAGGCATCATCACATCTACCCTAAAAGTTATGACAGCACCTCACTTTCTTCTCTTGTCAGTTCATGCTAGGAATCCTTGTTGGATCTGATTACTCCAAAAAAAAAAATGCATAGGAAAAAATGGGGATGGGTTTATTCATTAATTTTATTACAATTTATTTCCAGTAATTAAAATATTCACTGTGTGAATACCAGGTTCCTAAGTGTGTGCTGTGGGGTAGATGAGAATCAGTGTTTCATTTAAACTATGTTATTCTGTTAACTTTGTGGATAGTAGATTTGGCTGTGAGTGGGTGTTGGGAGGAAACTGAGATAAGACTAGAAACGGCATCACCATTTATTGGCTCTATGAATTTGGGGTATTTACTTAACCTGCCTTGGACTTAGTTCCTTCATTTTTATAATGCAAACAACAATAGTACCTATCTTGTAGGTTTTTTGTAAAATTATAACTAGAGGCCCAGGACATGAAATTCGTACATGGAGGGGAGCGGGTTCCAGCCTGAACCCTCCTCAATTGGGGACCCCTGGGGGATGTCCACTGGCTTCTAACCATTCACCTGCCTGCCTGCCTTATTGCTCCTAACCACTGCCTGCCTGCCTGATTGTCCCTAACCTCTCTGCCTGCCTGTCTGATCATCCTTAACTGCTCCCCTGACAGCCTGATCCTCCCCCCCCCGCCAACTGCTCTCCCCTGCTGGCCTGATCTCTCCCAACTGCCCTCCCTTGCTAGCCTGGTTGCCCCTAACCCTCTGCCAGCCTGATCTCCCCTAAATGCCCTCCACTGCTGGCCTGGTTGCCCCCAACTGTCCTCCCTGGCTGGTCTGAATGCCCCTAACTGCCTCTGCCTTGGCCCCTACTACCATGGCTTTTTCCGAAGGAAGTCAGACATCTGGAAGATAGCTGGTTGACCTGGTCTAATTAGCATATTACCCTTTTATTAGTATAGATTGTATAGGATAGGATTGCTAAAAGGGGAGGGGCTTTATCAATAGGAGGAGATGTTCTTTGCAGACAAAAATACATAATCCTTATAGCTGGACTGATAGCCAGTTATAGGCACTATATTGCCTAACTGGTTATTAAAAAATTGAACCACTTTCTTACACCTTACACCAAATAGCTGTTGCCCTTAAAATCCCTCCTCAACCCCCAACTTAGGTTCTGCCTTGGCAGTTAATCTAGATTAGATTCTGATTGGTCGGTTTTTGTGCCAGTCAATGTCAAAAGCTCTGCCTTCTAAGTAGCCATTGGTTTCTAGCAGTTCACCCAGATTTGGTACTGATTGGTCAGTTTCTATGCCAGTCAGCGGCAAAAGCTCTGCCTTCTAGGCAGCCATTTGCTCTTCTTGGAAATCCAGAATTTCCTGCTGACAGCTGCCTTTCTCTCCTGGTCTATCTCCTGGCCTGATCCACAGTCTCTGCTACAGCTGCTGATCAGTCCTTTGTGGCAGCTGCTGATCAGTCCTAGCCTCTCTCTCTTTGGGCCTCACCAGTAGCCACAGAGGTGGCTGCCTCTCTCTTAGGACTTCTCTCTGGACCTGATCTGCAGCTGCTGCAGCAGTGGCGAGGTTGTTAAGCCTCTGACTGGGCTTGGGGCTGGAGGCTAACGACCTTGCTGCACCCACTTGCCCCCCCATTCTCCTGCCACCCCACCTGCCTGCCTGCTGCCAGCCTTGCTATGATAGGAGCCTGTGGACCATGGGGGAATGACTGAGAGATACTCCATGCACTTCCTGGTGACTGGTTGTCCATTTGGTCATTCAGGTCATGATGTCCCTAGGCTATTATTAATATAGACTAGAGGCACGGTGCACAAAATTCATGCACGGAGGTGTGTATCCTTCAGCCCAGTCTGTACCCTCTCTGATCTGGGACTCCATAAGGTATGTCTGACTGCCCATTTAGGCCCAATCCCAGTAGGGCCTAAACAGGCAGTTGGACATCCCTCTCACAATCCAGGACCACTGGCTCCCAACTGCTCGCCTATGTGCCTTCCTGATTGCCCCTAACCACTTATGCCTGCCAACCTGATCACCTCCTAACCACTCCCTTGCCAACCTAATTGATGCCTAACTGCTCCCCTGCCAGTGTATTTATCCCTAACTGCCCTTCCCTGAAGGCCTGGTCACCCTTAACTGCCCTTCCCTCCAGGCCTGCTCCCCACCCCCCCAACTTCCCTCCTCTACCAGCCTGGTCACCCCCAACTGCCCTCCCTTGCAGGTCTGTCCCTCCAAATTGCCCTCCCCTGCTGACCTGATCAACCAGAGCTCCCCTCCTCTGCTGGCCATCTTGTGGTGGCTATCTTGTGTCCACATGGGGGCAGCTATCTTGTGTTTTGGAGTGATAGTCAATTTGCATAGTACTCTTTTATTGAATAGGATAAAGGCCTGCTGCACTGGTGGGGACCAGCTGGTATGCCCTGAAGGGTGTCCCAGATCAGGGTGGGGATTTCTTTGGGGCATGGGGTGGCCTGGACAGGGGGCCTGTGGTGGTTTGCAGGCCGGCCATGCCCCCCAATGACCCAAGTGGAGGCTCTGGGATCTGGGATTTATTTACCTTCTATAATATGGAAAGAATGATGAAATTTTTAAAAATGCCAAGTGATTAAAGCTAACATGACTCAAAATGTGATTTATCTCTAATGTGAGATCGTGCAAAGAATACAACCACACTTCTTGGTATGCCAGCTCCAAATGCACAACCTGAATGTGGTCATGTGACACATCACGCAAACCCATGTTGAGGGACTTTCTATAACATCACTGGCCTGCATCATTCAAAAGCAAGACCAAGTAACTATTCTACATTAAAGGAGACTAAAGAGACACGACAACTGTGATTTGTTATCTTGGACTGAATTCTGCACTGGAAAAAATAGCTATAAAGGGCATTATTGAGTCTTTTATAATAGGTGAAATTGCAGTATAAACTTTTTTGTAGAGAAACAAAAATATTTATTCATTGACACTCAGGATCCCAGTGAAAGATAAAGAATTTATTTCAAACAAATATACAAGATTGACAAAAGAAATATGAGCAAGAACTGATCTTCCTGCTGTAGCATCATCTCAATGCATCCTTTTCTAATTATGTTTTTATCCAAAATATAACTACCTAGTTAATAAACTACATGCTGTGATGTACTACATAATAAAACTAAAATAAAAAATTACTTGAGCTCATACAAACAAATTGTTGTGATAAAATTATGATTTTTATAGACATAATCATCTGTTGATTACTCTGATTTAAAAATCATAGAGCCCTATAAATGTGTGATTATTTTGAAAATATAATGGAATGATAATCAACTCTTAATTTCAAATTTTCCAGAAAACCATTCACTGCAAAATACTTTTAAAAAGTATGTAGCTATAAAAGTGTGGAAATTTCAGAAATTATTTGCTTCCAAATAACTATAGTTTGTGTTTTTTCCGTGTTTTCAACTTCTGAGTTTTTTCTATTGAGTTTATTGGGATGACATTAGTTGTAATATGGACTGTTGATTAGATAAAAGGATTATCAATGTTAAATTTTCTCAATTTTATAACTGTATTTTAGTTATGTAAAAAAAAGACATACTGAAATTTAAATGAGTAAAGTAGCATGAATATATATATATATATCACCTGTTCTTAATTGTCCAGGGAAAAGTATGGGAAAAAAAGAAGAATGCTAAAGCAAATGTTGCAAAATTATATAAAAATGGATGAATTTGGGGGAAAGGGACATATGCATACTTACTGCAACTTTTCTGTAAGTTTGAAGTTATTTAAAAATAAGATTAAAAAATGATGTGAAAAAAACCTAACCCACTGAAAGTTCTCAATAAAAGTCAACTATTGTCATTATCATCTTCATCACCACCACAATAGGAAGGAAAATTGTTGTAGTATTTCAAATAAGAGATGATGAAGGACCTCTTCTCAGGCACCAGGCATTGGAAACAGGAATGGAGTAGACAGGAAATATTCAAGCCATCCACACCAGATATTCTAGCAATGACATGCAAATGCTCCATACTAGGGGATACCACATGCCTCTAGATACATGACACATAACATCAATTCATATAGCACATGGCCAGTTCTTGCCATGCAAATGAACTTTTGATGGGATACCTCTCGTTGGTGCCAACCTTCTACCTAACTATGTGCAGTTGGCTTCTGTGCCCTATGGGACCTCTGTAGGAACAGTAATGGAGAGAACAGGCTATTCATTTCAGACACACAAAGAGCTTCTTTTACCACTCTTTCCTTCTCTTAGGGGGATAATAAGAAGAGAGAGCAATGAGAATTGTTATGAGAACAACTAAGAATGGGTGTTTTATATGACATCTCCTAGCTCTATTTCTGCAATCTTTTCCTGACTGACAGCCCCTTAACCCCCAGTTGTTTGTGCCTGAGCCTGAAGCTCTTTCTAGATGGGAAGAAGGTGAGATAGCTCACCTCCTCTCTCAGGTTTTCTTTTGAAAATCCTATGGTTTAAGATCAACATAGTGACTTATTTGTGGCTGTAAATCTGCAGCCAGCTCAGGGTAAGACAGGATGAAAGGCTATCAAATGGATTATCTCAACAAAACGTGGATTGCTTGGTTAAAGCTTGTTTGTGCAAATAAATCGAGTTTTATCAGAGATAGCATTATTTAAAGCCTCCAGTATTTCCTATTCACTGACAGGGTAAAACCCAAGATGACTTCCTACCATCATGAATGATTTCATCTTGCCAAACTTTCCATATGCCAATATTCAAGTCCCACTGGACAACTTTGGAGGCCACCAGTTCCTAGTTCCTTCTCTTGTGGCTTTGCTCATGCTATTATGAATCAAGTTCCAGAGTCAACTCAAATGCCCTGTATTTCAGGAAGTCCTCCTTGATACCGAAAAGCAGAATGGAACTCTCTTTGGTCTACATAGAGTATTTCCCCATATATACACAAATATATTGTCATAAAAATCTTAACATAAAAATGACAACTTTTATTAAATTCCCATTTAGCCTTTTCTTTCTATGCTTATGTCTTGAAAAGATTTAAAGAATGAGAAATAGAAATATTTCAGGAGTGAATAATTATTGGATGTTTGTTAGAGAGAGTGAGATGAAGGAAAACATGAAATTAAGACACACTATCTGTGAGGTTTGGTGCAAAACTCTGTAAAAAAACGTAGGGAATCTAATATTGGTATAAGAAAATCATCTTATTTTAAAAAACTTAGCATTAATTTTTATGTCATATCAAGTAAGGATAATGCAGTTTTGTATATAAAAATGTTACCATTGGATTAGTTATCTTTTCTTTCAGAAATTGTTCAACTCCATCTTTAGGGACAGACAAATGGTCAGCTGACTGACATCATTAATAGAAGCATCTATTTTAGAAGCTCTACTTTTGGAGGTGGAATAAAGAGGAAGTGTAACCCAGAGTTTAAGATACCCACTGATAATGAGGGTATTTGAGTGATGGTAATTGCAAGGAGAAAGTCTTAAAGATCTATCTAGAGACCAACCCTCACACTTCAGGCATGCTGCCAGATAAGACTAAAAACAGCATGCAAAATGGCAAGAAAAATATGTTCCTTGGTTTCTTCATTGCCATAAAAGCCATTGGGAAGGACTTAAAGAGATATGCCATTCCTGAATGGTAACATTAGACTTCTTTTCCTACGACTTTTGTGAAAGCTTTTGCCATCATGGAATGGAGACAAGAAATATATCTTTAATGAAGTATAACCCTCTTGTCTATCTATGCATCACCTTCCCCTGCCCCCCAATAAAAAGAAAGGTAAAATAAGTAGGGTTGTAGAATAGTCATCTTGAAACCAGATCAGTAACTCAACAATATGGTTCCTTTCTTTTCAACTAAGACTGTGAAAATGACATTTTATTAGTGATATGTGCTTGATTTTTGCACACCCACAAATGATTTGGTAGTGCACAACAAACTTACAAAATGAAGCCACAATTTCTTGCTCCAGGAAATGTCTATCAATTTAATTATTAAATCCAGTTTAATGTTGGTGCCCTTGTGAGCAGAATCTTTAAGATGACACCAACCAGTCCACACTCTATTACTTCACTGACATTTAGCATTTTCCTTGCAGTTGTCAAGATGTATCTCTTTAAATCTAAGGCAATGAGCAAATTACACTGGTTCAATCAGTGAATAAATTAGCCAAAATAGTTGAATGACTTAAAAGTCACTTGACATATTATAAACAAAAATATTGAAGGTAATTGAAAATAAAAAAGATTGTATTGTCTTCTGGGCCACTTAATCTCTGAGTGTTTCATTTTCTGTAAAAGTAGAGGCCTGGGGATAGGAGGTGGTTCCTCAGCCTGGCCTGCAGGAATGCCAGTGTTCCACAGCCTGGCTGGCCTCTGGCCAGAGGCCTGCCCACCCATCCTTTCTCCCTCCATGGGCTAGGGGGTGTGGGTTGCTGGAGCTAATCACTGCGGCAACACTGCTAGCATCTAGTGCCCAAGCCACTATGGGAGCTGCCATCTTTGTGAAGGAGTGATGGCTAATTTGCATATTATCCTTTTATTAAATAGGATGGGTATGTTAATACTTTGCCAGGTGGGCTGCATGGTAAAGGATAGAAATAATGCACGTAAAGTACTTAACATGATAAATAGCTGCTGTGATTTTTTATTATTAACACTATATATTAAAAGTTCAAGTTACCTTGAAAAAATTAAACAATTAATTACTGTTTTATACAAATTTTAAAAATCTATCTAGTACTGTTTTATTTAATCAACTAAAGTGTAACAGCATGAGGCAGCTAAGAGCTGGCTTAATCCAAGTTGTCAAGCAGCTTAAACAGCAAGGCAGCCATTTACTTTAATTTACCTGCCTCTACTTTTAATAACCAAGCCTTTTCGTTTCTGCTGTTTTATGTAATATATATATTTTTTAGTAAATAGCTGATCTAATTGGTATTTTATTGATAGTAAAATCTGAATAAGACAATAATATTGTTTGAGGAGGGAAGAGGCTGTTTCTAATTCAACATTTTGTAAAATGGATTGTGAATGAAATAAAGGCAGCATTCTCATATGGTGGAATCCCCTGTACATTAAAAATACTGGCGGTGTACAGATTGTAAGCAAAGAGGCAATAAATACATCAAAAGAAACTTTAAAAATGATTTTTAGCAAGCCAAGAAAATTGCCAAAGAACTTGGAGACTATATATGTACTAATGCATTTGTCTTTCTGACCTTCTGATCTTGATTAGTTTTTCAATGCCATTGGCATCTCTAAGGTTACAATTTGGTGGAGATTCTGGATTGCAGTTGTGCTGTCAAAGGGTCATTCTTCTTGGTAATAAGGTAGCTAGTGGTCCCTGGGAGAGGAGAAAACAATCAGGTCTTGAAAGCTGAAACACACTGAAGTAGAGAGTAGGTTCTTGGCAGGAGCCCAGCTCCTCTTTCTCAGACCATTCATCATCATTGCAGTGAAGGAGAAAATGGTGGGGTCGGCACCTACAGCCATGAAGTGGGGACCCAAATAACAAAGAAACACAACCACCAATACTGTGGATGGGATTATATTTGGGGACTGCTCTTGAGGGCATTTTTTGTTTTCATTTCCTACACTGTTGAGTCACGTGTTAAGGGATGCAGGTCCCCTTAAAAAGAAGCATGCTGCTTATTTTTGAAGCAAATTATTATCAAATGACTAGGCTTCAAAACATTTCTTAATTTCAATTTGAAGTGAAGCCATTTGAATTTGAAGCATATGCCTTTGCTAAATTGTTGCCAAAAATAAAAATAAAAAAGAAAGACAACTTATTTTTTGCATTCACTGCTTACAAATCTGTTAACTCAAGATGTGGCAGAAAGTTTAAGTCCTGACAGTAGGGTTTATTTCTTGTGGCCTGGAGTGACCTACCCTCATTATCACTAGTGCATTTTCATTTCATAAAGCCAAAATAAACTTGCATGCTATAATTGTTACACTTAATCTAAAGGAAGATTGTGACTAGCTTATGCATTATATCTATAATTTAAATCCAAGTAAAAGTATTGGACTTAATATCTGAAACTATGCAACTAGAAGAAAACATAAGCTTATTTTTAAAAAATATATTTTTATTGTTTTCAGAGAGGAAAAGAGAGGGAGAGAAAGATAGAAACAATAACGATGAGAGAGAATCATTGATTGATTGCTCCTGAACACCCCCCTACTGGAAATGAAGCCCACAACCAGGCATGTGCCCTGATGGGAAATCGAACTCTGACCTCCTGGTTCATAGGTTGACACTCAACGACTGAGCCACACTAGCTGAGCAGGTGATAAGCTTCTTGATATACATCTTGGTGTTGATTTCTTGAATCTGATACTAAAAAGCTCTGCACAGAAAACTAGCAACAAAATGCGAAGACAATCTGCTGAATCAAAAAACATTTGCAAATAATATGTCTGATAAGGGGATAATATACAAAATATATAAGGAACTTATACAACTCAATAACAAAATAAAATCCCAAACAATATGATTTAAAAAATAAGCAGAATATATGGGTAGACATTTTTCCAAAGAAGGTATACAGATGGCAAACAAGTACATGAAAAGCTGTTCTATATCATTAATCACCAAGAAAATGTAAATCAAAACCACACTTGTTACAATGGCTATCATAAAAAAAAGACTAGAAATAACAAGTGTTGGCAAAGATGTAGAGAAAGAGAAACATGTATACTATTGGTGAGAATGTAAATGGTTGCAGACTCTATGGAAAATAATGTTTTCCAAAAAAAATTAAAAATAAAACTAGCGTATTATTCAGCAATTCCACTTCTTGGTATTTATCTGGGAAAAAATGAAGATACTAATTCTAAAATAAATATACACTTTCATGTTCATTGCATAATTATAACAGCCAAGATATGGAAGCAACCTGTGTCCACCAATGGATTAATGAATAAATAAGATAACTATAGTGGGACATTATTCAGCCATAATAAAGAATGAAATCTTGCCCTTTGCAACAGCATGGATGAACCTCAAGGGTATTATGTTAAATGAAATAAATCAGACAGAGAATTTATCTAAATGCTATAAGGTCTCTTTTATATGTGGCATATAATATATACTGGTGGCCCAGTACACAAAATGTGTGCATGGAGTAGGGGGTTCCCTCAGCCCAGCCTGCACCCTCTCCAATTGGGGATCCCATGAGGGACATCCCTCTGGCAATCTGGGACTGCTGGCTCCTAACTACTCACCTGCCTGCCTACCTGCTTGATTGCCCCTAACTGCCTCTGCCTGCCTGATCACCCCTAACTACCCTCCCTTGTTGGTTTGGTTGTCCCCAATGGCCTTCCCTTCTGGCCTGATCTTGCCCCCAACAGCCCTCCCCTGCTGGCCTAATCTCACCCCTATCTGACTCTGCCTGCCTGATCACTCCTAACTGCCCTCCCCTGCTTGCCTGATCTTACCCCCAACTGCCCCTCTGCTGGCCAATTTGGTTCTGAATGGTCAGTTTCTATGCCAATAATTGTCAAAAGCTCCACCTTCTAGGCACATCACCCAGGTGTCTCACACATCACCCAGATTTGGTTCTGATTGGTCAGTTTCTATGCCAGTCAGTGTCTCTGGGCCTATCATAAAGGCAGAGCTGGTCAGCAGCCACAGTGGAGACCTGGAGAGAAATGGAGGCGTGGCTGCTAGCCTGGCCTAGCGAGAAAGAGAGAGGCAAGTGCTGATCAATAGCTGCTGCACAGGCTATAGATCAGACCCTGCTTCTCTCTTTAGGCTTCTCTTTAGGCCTGATTCACAGCTGCCTCAGCAGTCAGTGCTGATTTTCTGTTGGTTAAGCCTCCAGTCATGGCGAACCCAGGATTTTTATATATTAGGATATGTGTGTGCGTGTGTGTGTGTGTGTGTGTATGTGTGTGTGTAATATGTATGTAAGTCTATATATAAGTATATAGATCTCTATATGTACACACACAAAATATATACATTCACATTGAATAATTATAAAAGCAGCACTTATTAAAATCCATTTTATTATCAAAATTGAGCTATCAGTTGTTAAAGTGTGTATATATATATTTTTGGACACCCTGTAACATATATAACTCAATAGATTTAGAGAAAAGATTGGAGGTTGCCAGAGGTAGGAGTGTGGGGGAGGTGGAGAGAGGTGGATGAACTTGTTATAAATATAAATTATAAATTGAATTTTTAAAATTAACAAGATGAAGACAACTAATTAAATGTGGCATTCTAATAAAGTTTTTTCATGTCTTAGTTAATAACAGCGATTTTGAATAAAATCCTAGACAATATTGGAAAGTCTAGAAGTATCTTGGATACAATTGCTGCTAGTTTTGTAGAATTAATAAACAGTAGGAGCAATATCATTGATGTTAGGAACAGTTTTTCATACATGTCATGTAATGTCTATCAATGTCACCAGGAGAATTTGGAGCATTTTCTATGTCAGATCATGGTCCAGACAATGGCATCATTTATCATGCAGTCACTGTGTCATACAGGGAGATCATGTCAACATTTCCTAGAAATAAAACAGTGATTGGAGAGTACTAAAATGAGCAGATAAATAGGTTATGCAACAAGTTATATCACTTCACTGGCAGTTTTTAATATATAGTTTTGTTTAGCTAGGAATAAAAATAAATCATTTTATATTTTTTATTTATTGATTGAATATGTTACTATACTAGTTCTTGACATTAAAAAAATATCCTGTGTTTTCTAGACATAGGTTTTTCTTGAAGATTCATACAATATCTAGGTTCTGCTATTTTGTGTGACCTTCGGGAAGAGATTTAATATCTCTGAGATTTAACTTCCCCATCTGTAAAATGGGTATAATGTTATTTTTCCATCCCATCCACAATGTTATTTTCTTTGGTCATAACAGATATTAAAATAAGTGTAATTATTAATACAAAAAACACAAAACATAAGGATTTATTTAAAATGACAGGAATATACATAGTTCCTGATAGCTGCTAAAATACTACAAACAAAAATGTCTAAAAAAGGTCATAAACATAAGAAAAGTAGTTTATAAAAACAAACAGATTAACTTAATTAAAAAACAAAGAGAAAAAAAGATCACAATAACTTAATGGCAAATAATTTAAAAATAGAGCATACATGTTAATGTATATCCCTCTATTTTAGATTCTAGGAATATATGCAAAATATTGGGAGAACCTTTCCCTATCCATGTGCAACTTGTCTTCATGCACTAAAATTTCTTCTATCTACATTACCTAAACTAGATTTGGCTTTATTAAACAGTTTCCTTGTTGATTTTTCCTATCTTGGAGGTAAATTTTGGATTATTTTCTTAACATTTTATTTTATCATGTTCTTCATGGCTTATACTGTGGTAAAAAGCTCAATATATATATCATAAAGATAAGACTTCTTTTATTCCCAAACCCCAGTAATATCTTCTCTCCCTGAGAATTATGGTTAGAATTTTAAATATATCATTGTAAATGTATGCTCTGCATATGTCTCCAGAACCTTTTTCTTATTAACATAATAACCTATTTAGGTCATAACAGAAAACAGAAGGCATACTCAAGTTTGGAAAATTAGAGGACAGTTTCTTTACTGATCATCAAATACATGGTTATGATATAGAGGCACCACAAGGAGATAGCTGTGAAGAAAGGGAGTGACCAGCTGAACTTGGAAGGAAGTCACGTAGGGCAGTGAAGCAGCTAGCAGGGAGGGAATGCACACTCAGTCTCACTTTCCTTTCCTCTGGTCCATGCTGGGACTCCTCACTGGCCAAAGCCATTCAGCAGCCAGAGGACGTAGGAGCCCAATGATATGTGCCATAGAGGTTGGTCTCCAAGGGCAAGGAGCAGAGTGGAAAGTAGAGAGTAGATCAGGATGAGCAACTGGAAGAAATCTGCCTCTCGCTTTTTACAGTTAACCATATATGTTGGAGGTAATTCCATGTATCAGTACATATAGATCTCTCCCACTCTTCTGAAGGAGGTAATCATTGCATGGATGAAATGTAATTTTTTAATTGGTCTTTATTGCTAAACATTTAGATTGATTTCCTGTCTTTTGCGAACACAAACACAGCAACAAATATGCTTGTACATATGTCTTTACGAACATGCGTGCTATATCTGTTGTATAAATTCCTAAAGTGAAATTGCTTCCTCATTAATTTAGGGGGCCAAAGTGGATTTTGGGTATTTCTCCAAACAGAAAAATAAATAAATAAAATAGAACTGCTCTCCAATTTCAGCATGAAGTTGTCAAAATAGTTTTGAGAATGTATTGCCCCCAAATCTAAATTCCTTATTGTCTAAAAATCCATATTTTTTTTTTTGATTTGGTAGAATATGTAGAAGTTAAGAGCATGTACTCAGGAACTGGAGAGCCTGACTCTGATGAATGACCTTGGGCAAGTTTAGCAAGGTCTCTGTGCTTCAGATTCCTTTTCTGTAAAATGGAGAAGCTAATCATACTTGTAGCTACTGCAAAGGACTTTTGGAGGCATAAGTGAATTGATGTAAGGAGATTGCTTACACCAGTGTGTAACATTACATCAAGGTTGCACTCTTTCTCAGGAGGTAGAGGGCAGAAGGGGGTCACTGATCAGCTTGGAGTCTCACAGGTGACCTCTTTCACCAAATTGTCTTGAGTACATTACAGTAAGTTCTGAAATCAGGAACAATCCTTCAGCTGCTCTTCTAGGTTGTTTTAGCTAAGTCTTGCTTTTAAGACGTGGTATGTGGAAATAGAACAGGGTTTAGTCCAGAACTAATTATTTCCCACTAATGATGGAAGATACTTCCAAACAATCTCTGAAATGCACCATTAATTTTGCATTTTCTAATCTGGCTGTTGGACACAGAAGCTATGTCTAGCCCTGTAAGAGCACCTGGTACTGTTTCCTCTAGTCATTTTAAATGGCCCTTTTTCTGGCCTCAGCTGGTTTCCTCACCCACTTGTGCTGATCAGTATTTTGCTGAATCTTCAGGTGCATCCCCTGCTGACCTTCTGAGTTCTCTCTCAGCACAACCCTCACTTCTCTTGGACTTGGTCCTGGAACTCTGGCTTCTTCACTCTCCCCAGACCCTTAGCTCCACCTCCTGGACTCTTGGTTGGGCTCTGAGTTCCACCTCCTTGCACTATGGGTTGGAAATACTCTCGAGGAAATAAGTTGTGTCGGTAGCAGAATTCATATCATGTGTTCCCCTTTGCCCAGAGTGCACTGACCTTCACTGCCTGATAAACAGTTACTTGAAAACTGTTGTTTCTTTTCTTTAAAAATTCTTTTTATTGACTTTTAGAGAGAGAAAGGGAGAGGGAGAGAAACATTGATGAAAGAGCTTAAGGTGACTCAGCTGCCTCTTGCATGGCCCCAAATGGGAACTGAACCAGTAACCCAAGCACATTCCCTGACCAGAATCAAATGGCAACCCTTTGGTGTACAGGATGACACCCAACTAACTGAGCCACACCAGGGCCAGGGCTCTTTTTCTTTTCCTTTTCTTCCCCTTCCTTCCTTCCTTCTTTCCTTCCTTCCTTCTTCCCTCCCTCCCAGCTTCCCTCCCTCCCTCCTTTCCTCCCGCCCTTCCTGTCTTTCTTTATTTCACTTACTTGCTTTTTTTTTTCCAGTCAGGAAGGTATTTAAAAGTAGTAGGTTTATTTCTAGTGTGTGTGTGTGTGTGTGTGTGTGTGTGTGTGTGTGTGTGTTTATCCTTAAACTTTTAACTTTCAGAGAAACCAAGATGGCAGCATAGGTGAACACCTAAACTGCTGCCTTGCACAACAATTTCAAAACTACAGCTAAAAGACAGAACAGACATCGTCTAGAACCATAGGAAAACTGGCTGAGTGGAAATTCTATAACTAGAAGGAAAGAGAGGGTCTCACAGAGACTCAGAGGAGCTGCAAAAAGCTGAGGTATGGAGACATGCACGTGGAGAGGACAGGCAGCTGAGTGCCTGGCTGGCTTTCTCTAATGGGAGGAAGACGGAAACTCCCAACTGCACTGAACCCCAGTTTCAACTGCACTGAACACCAGTTTTGGGCGAGACTAATATGGGGGGAGTCTGGACTGTGGTGAAAAGGGAGGAGTGCATGGAAACTTAGGGGAGCTGCAAAAGGCAAAGGTCTAGAGATGGGCGAATGAGACTGAGCACAAAGAGGGCTGCAGCAATTACTGAGAGACACAGACCCAGGGCCGCATAGGGCAGGGCTGATGGAAAGACAAAGCTGTCTTCTCAGCCCTGAGACTCCACCCCATCCAAGCTGAACATAGAGGCTTTTGCAATCTTGCAAGTCTTGTATCATAAGGCTGACTCCAGCACAGAAGTTCTCCCAGCGTAGACACAGGTGATCCTTACAACCAACTGGCTTGGAGGCCAATCCCCCCCCAGTGATACCAACATCAAGACTTAACTACAACAAGGCTGTACACACAGTCCACAAAGGGGTGCACCAAGAGAGTCCACCTCAAGTAACTGGAGAGGCAGGAGCTACTGGGCCATATAGGACACCTAGCACACAAAGCTACTCTACCAATTCAGAAAAGCAGCGAAAATGCGGAGACAAAGGAACAAATCACAAAAGAAAGAAATGGAGGAAAACAAATGACTGGATATAGAGTTCATAACCACAGTTATAAGGTTTTTCAATCATTTCCTAGAAAAGATGAATAAATTTAGTGAGACCCAGGAGGAGATGAAAAAGGACCAACTACAGATAAAAAAAGGACCAACTAGAAATGAAACATACACTGACTGAAATAAAAAAATATTATACAGAGACCTAATAGCAGACTAGAGGAACGCAAGAATCAAGTCAAAGATTTAAAATACAAAGAAGCAGAAAACACTCAATTGAAAAGGTAAAAAGAATAAAGAATGCAAAAATATGAAGATAGTGTAAGGAATCTTTGGGACAACTTCAAGCATACCAGCATCAGAATTATGGGGGTGCCAGAAGAAGAGAGAGAGCAAGATACTGAAAACCTATTTGAAGAAATAATGACTGAAAATGTTAGAGAATGGGAATTTTTGAGCATGCCCCATTCCAGAGAGGCCATGGACTATCCCCCAGATAGAGTTGTCAGTGCTGACATCAGGCCAGGCCTTGAGATATGGTCTCATGGCCCCTTCCCAGACACTGTCAGCTTTCTGAAGAACAAGATGACCCCTTCTCCAAAAAAAACCCACAGAATATGTCAGTTACCCTTATATCAGCCAATGGGATGCAAGGGGAAAAACCTAACCGCATTGTGTCTTTGTGTAACTGAACCCTAGCCCTCACCCTTCCAATTGGAATCAGCCAACATAGTGATCTGAGCATCACCCCACCACCCGACCCCAAGCCCTATAAAATTGCTGTACCTCTGAGACTCGAAGCTCTTTGCATACTGCCACTGCGTTGGCGGAGGCAGAGAGACTGAGCTTGAGCTTGAGCTTGAAAAAAGGCTCTTTGCTTTTGCATTGGACTCGGCTCCTTGGTAGTTTTGGGGGATCTTGAAATCTGGGCATAACAAAAACTTTCCTCATCGGGTGAAAGAAATAGACTTACAAGTTCAAGAAGCACACAAACCCCAAGCAAAAGGAATCCAAAGAGGACTACACCAAGACACATCATTATTAAAATATCAAGAGCAAAAGACAAAGAGAGAATATTAAAAGCAGCAATAGAAAAACAGTTAATTACCTATAAGGGAGCACCCATATGATTGTCAGCTGATTTTTCAACAGAAACTATGCAGGCCAGTTGGGAGTGGCAAGAAATATTCAAAGTGATGAATAGCAAGCACCTACAACCAAGATTAGTCTAACCAGCAAAGCCATCATTCAGAATTGAAAATCAGATAAAGAGCTTCACAGATAAGAAAAAGCTAAAGGAGTTCATCAACACCAAACCAGTATTATATGAAATGCTGAAAGGTACTCTTTAAGAGAGGAAGAAGAAGAAAAAGGTTAAGATAAAAATTATGAACAATAAATACATATCTATCAACAAGTGAATCTAAAAATCAAGTGAATTAAGAATCTGATGAACAGAATAAACTGGTGAATATAATGGAATCAGGGGCATAGAAAGGGAGTGGACTGACAATTCTCAGGGGGAAAGGGTGGAGGGGGAATGCAGGGAGAGACTGGACAAAAATCATGGATGAGGACAATGGCAGGGGGAGGTAAGAACAGAAGGCGGAGGGGGAGCTGGGTGGAGGGGAGCTATGTGTGGGGGAAAAGAGGAACAATTGTAATAATCTGAACAATAAAGATTTATTAAATAAAAAAAAGACTTTTAACTTACAGACATGAATTAACTAGTTCTAACATTAATCATTATCTTTACCTTCACTTCAGACAGAGATTTAATAAAACTTTAATTCTTCCTATTTTATCAATTATTGTTGTCTCAAATTTCAGTTCTACTATTTTTTATTATCCCCCAGATTAATCAGCATTATCATTATTATATTAGGTTGGTGCTTATTTAGGATTGCCCATATATTAATTATTTCCTTTGCTAACCAGTTTTTCTTGCATTTCACCCATTTTATATGTGTTAAATTTTCAGTGGGGTTGTGATAATAATAAACTGTTTTATTTTTTCTAAATTTTTTTTATTGAATAATTATTTATCTGGCTATAGATTTTAATGTGGATAATTATTTACTCCCAGTACTTTAAATATATTTTGCCATTATCCTCTGTTTTTTAAATCATTATTGCAAAGTGTGCTGTTAGTTTAATAGGTATTGCCATGAATCGTTTTTACTCTGGTTTTCTTTAAAATAACTTCTATGATTTAGTGTTCTGCAATTTACTACAATATGTCTAGGTACCTTTAGGTCAATTTATTTTGCTTAGGATTCATTGTGATGCATGAATTTAATTCTTCAATTCTAGAATATTCTCTTGACAACTTCACTTTAATATTTCTTTAATATATTTTCTATTTGTCCTATAGGCAAGTTTCAGAAATTTTTATTTTATCTTCCATGTCTCTTTCATTTATTTTATCTCTTTATTTCTCTTACCTTTATTTTGAGGAATTCATTCAGTTCTATTTTCTATTTCTTCACATCTGCTTGGTACCTCTTGAAATTTTTTTAAACTAATTTTTATTCCTCTTTGTATTTTAAAATAATCTTAAATACTTACTATAAAGTTTCTATATGATTATTTTCTTCTACGGAGTTTTTGAGATCTAATTCTGCTGTCTGACTGCTAACCCTATCAAACAGTCATGGCAGATTGCTTCTTTTTGTAATTCATAATTCTGGATTGTCACCTCATGTCATCTGGGCTTTATTTGTGGAAATTCTGCATCTTGTGTTGAGAGTGTGTTTTTCCAGAGAAGTTTTGCATTTGCTTTTCCCAGCTGGCCTAGTAATATTACCCACACAGAACAACTTTTCACATTGCCTTCTTTTTATAGTTATGTATTTATTTACTTATCTATTTTCATATTGCCTTTTTGATGAGATGCCTAGATCACGCATTATAAACCTTGTGTATATGTAATATATTAAGTATATACATCATATGTATAGTAAATGTAAATAAATATGGACATAAATAAAGCCTTTGTGAGAATACAAATTCTCAAGGATATTCCATTGACTTTATTTTGTTGACCGTGTTTGTGTTTCTTGGCCAGTTCCACACTATTGTGATAATTGCCATCTTCTATTGTACTATGGCCTAGGATGAAGAAATATCCCTTATTTATTAACGTTTATTCATTCCATTCCATATCCCATATTTATTGTTTGAAAAAATAAGATTCCTCATCATTTTGCTGCCAATAGGCACACGTTTTTAGGTCTATCTTTTCATAAACTATCTAGTCCTTTAGAAGTTGGAAATCTTATAAATCCAGTCATGTATATGAAAAGATGCATGCCATTTATTAAGTGGGAAGTTACATTAATTAGCTGTTATTACTTTGAAACAAATGAAATTTTGTCAATAAGCTTTTTCTTCTGTCTCACATGCTTGTAAACCTGCTAGACCTGCTCTGCTCTTTGTGGCTCTCAGAGCATGTACTCAATAATATTACATTTCTTTTTAAAAATGTTTTTGTTGATTTCAGAGAGGAAGGGAGAGGAAGAGGGAGATTTGAACATCAATGATGGGAGAAAATCATTGATTGGTTGCTGCCTGAATGCCCCACACTGGGGACAGAGCCTGCAACCGGGTATGTGCCTTGACCGGCCCTGATCAGGAATAGAACTGTGACCTCATGGTTCATAGGTTGATGCTCAAACACTGAGCCATGCCAGCCAGGCAATATTATATTTCTTTAATTAACAATGAGATGTGGATCTCATTTATTTAATTCTTGTTTAATGTTTTTCATGAACTTGCCCTTTAAGAGGTAACATATCTTTTTGAAAATGTAATTTTTCCTCCCATTTTTTTATCATCAAGTCAATAAAATATAGATATCATTACATTTCCCATGGAAAACATTTAAAGTCAGTTTGAATAACATTTTAAAAGTTTACTATGATCATTGAAGTAGAAGTATTGCATTCAAACTTTAATGTGTATCAGAATCACCAGAAAAGACTGTTAATGATAGAGATTTCTAGGCTTTAGTGCAGTCCTTATTGAATCAGATTCCTCAGAGATGGGACACAAGAACCTGTATTTTTAACAAGTCTCCCTGGAGGATGCTTCTAAAGGCGAATGTTTAGAAACCATTGAAATAGATTGATCTTGGCTAACAATATGCAATGGCATAAATGATGTTTCTAATACTACTCTTCCATATTCATTTTACTTCAAACAATGTTTTCTCCCAGGATTTACCAGGAAAATTACTAAACAATAAGCCTTATACAGAGTGCTTAAACTATTGGATTTCAGATAAAAATAATGTAACCTTTCTCCAGTTGACTTAAAAAAATACTTCAGAAAATGGAGTTCAGGTACTATTTATTTCTTTAGGGCATCTGCATAGATTCAATCCAATCTTGAGTCAGTCTGGTTAGTGACTAACCACTTTTCCTAATAGAATTATTGAATTTCACTACAGCCAATCTTGTCTTGTGCCCAACTATAAAAAGTCTGGTTAATTTTCTAATAATACTACAGAGCTTTTTCTGACAAGTTGTGTAGCACAATAAGAGCAGTTTCCTTTAGACTGGCAGTAAGAAACTGCTTTCTGTTCCCCAATCCGATGGTTCATTTGGCTTATTATTTTAAAATGGGCACAATAAGCTCCTCTGAATAACTTTCCTTCAGCGTTGACTGGTCTCTGCATTGGCTGATCACACAAACTGACCACATTGCCACTTGTTTCTTTTGGTTCTTGAGGCAGGAAACCTGACTCAGTATTCCATAATGGGAGAGAATATTGCATCGTCTCGGTTTAAAGGAGACTTTCTTTGCTTGATTGCTTGCTGTAGGGATATGTAAACAAAGTTGTCAGAAATTTTCTTCTCCTTCTCATGTTTTCTTCAGTGTTTATGATTCCTTTTTATTAAAACAATACTTTGATAATCAATACTTCTTTGCCTATTGAATTCATGACTTCCCCCCCCTCCACTTGCTAAGTTGTAAATTTATTGATATAGTTTGTCTGTATTTTATTTTTTTAAGCAAAGGTGCTTTAAGCTGGTAAGGTTCCTTTGGCAAATCCTGGCTGACATGTTATTTTGTCTGAGAGTTTTAGATTTAATCTATATTATTTTCTATTTTGTTAATTGATTGGACATTATTTGAAAGTTTTTTCTTTATATCCTGAGATTCAACATCAGGCTTTGATGCAACATACTCAGAACACTGTTGACCCTGTGCATTAATATGTGTATGTTTAACTATGTGGACTTCACAGTTAAAAAATATTAAGAGACTTCAGCAGAGGGGAGAGCATTGAGACACATTTTTCTCTGTCCTTTTCCTAAGATGATAGTTCCAATTAAGTGTAACAGAAAATAATGTGTACGCACATGCCTTTATTGCAGCAAATTATATTCTCCTAGCAGGAATGGGAGGTCCCAGTGATGTGAACAGCAGGCTTCTCATGATGTCGTCTGGTCTGGCTCCCATGATGTTTATGACTTTTTTGTGAACTGTTCTTAACTCTTGTATGATAACCTCTACCAAGGAGGCAGAGCCATGTCAATGATTGATTTTAAGTTATTTAATCATGCAGGCATGAGTAATTATTTTTATACCCAGCTATTTATAACTCTTGTTAATAGTAACTTTTATAACATACATTCAATTATGAGTATACTCCTTCAACTCTTTGAATGACACCACTTTAGAAATTAAATTTGAGGTATATATTAGATAAACTTCCCATAAAATGACTTGCTTCTATTATTTCAACCTTCATCTGTGGGACAATATAAAGGAGCCATTTCTGATCTTACTAGAGATTCTTATTTCCCAAAGTAGCCAGTAACCATCCTTGGAGTGAAAAACAAACAAACAAACAAAAAAACAACAGCAAACCAGAGTAAGGAGGCTAAATATTTGGATTCACCTTGACACCTGACTTTTATGTATGAAAACTTCATTATCTAGTTATTTGTGTCCAAGTTCTGAAGTTATCAGGCAGTTTAAGGAAAAGTGGTCGTTACCTAGAAATATCCATGACCAAACTATTTGTACAATTAGTTCCTATCCAACTACCTTTTCTGGTTTAGCAGAACAAATATATGGGCCCATCATCTCAATACCCTAGACAATCTCTCACTATCAAATATTACAGTATATAAAAAACCCCACTACTTGACATATAGAGATCTGGGAGAATGCAGTTAACAACTAGAAAAGA
This sequence comes from Lasiurus cinereus, assembly GCA_011751065.1. NCBI lineage: Eukaryota > Metazoa > Chordata > Mammalia > Chiroptera > Vespertilionidae > Lasiurus > Lasiurus cinereus. The sequence continues at coordinate 63,022,275 of JAAGEH010000076.1, forward strand.
GAAATCAACCAGAAGAAAGATACTAAACAGAGAATATGAATATGAAGGATTTAGTGAGAACTTTGGAAAAAAAACAATTTAAAAACAGTCAAATATACTTCAAGGGATAGTAATGTGTGCTCCTAAACTGAAATGTGAAATGATGGGTGTATTATGTTGTCTTTCAGTGTTGTTAGGAAAATTACAAACCCCAATAAAAAATCAATACTTAATTCACTGCATTGAGTAGTAAAATATGTAAAATACATTTTGTCACTTATAAAATACAATACACTTGCTTTAATAATTTTAACTTTCATTGAAAATAGTTCTAAGCAAATGTTTTTGAGTTATTTACTATAATGGTTCCATTTTATTTTTTTATTTTTTAAATATATTTTACTGATTTTTTACAGCGAGGAAGGGAAAAGTATAGAGTCAGAAATACCAATGAGAGAGAAACATCGATCAGCTGCCTCCTGCACACCCCCTACTGGGGATGTGCCCACAACCAAGGTACATGCCCTTGACCAGAATCAAATCTGGGACCTTTCAGTCTGCAGGCCGACGCTCTATCCACTGAGCCAAACCGGTTTCGGCATGATTCCATTTCAAATGGATTCACTGCAAGATGGCTTTTGCTGTTGCCAATGAACTTTGGGGATGCAGACTTCCTATGCAATGAAATGATCCACTTTTTTTTTTTTAACTGGTTATTTATTTATTTATTTTCAGTGTTTGCTTTTTTTATTCATACTTTTAAAAAAATTATTGTTTAAAGTATTGAAATGATCCACTTTCATCTTCTCTTTGGCCCTTCTCTACTCTTCACTTCCTAGTTCCCTTCTTTCCTTGCTCTCTCTACCTCTGTCCTTGTGACACTTTAATTTTCTTCCTTGCTCGCTGTGATCCCTTCCCTTTTGGTCATGCTCCAGCTCCCCCAGAAGCAGACAGGTGAGCGTGTGTAGTCAGTCCCCTGAGATGCTCACGACCTGTTGACTGTGTGGTTTCATTTTATTAGGAAGCACAGAAAAATGCATTAATAGATCTACATCCTCTACCTCGTTTCTAACAGTTTCAAACAAGGAATCACAACTTGTAAAGGCTACTTATTTTAAATTTATCTTCTTAGGAAAGAGAAAAATTGTCTTAGTAACAATGAGCTAGCCTCCCCAAAGAGGAGGAGAATGAAGGCAACGAGTTACAGGAGAAAGGAAAGTACTTTCTGAGAAGGTTTGATACGTACTTTAAGAAGAATGTCACTGATCTGTGCTTGAGACTTGTATTTTACACATGGTAAGTAAATGCTCAATAGATACTTACAAACCAGCTGGAGGAGCCAGTGCCAGGTCCCAGTGTTTCAGTGTGGTGTCCATTCACCTCCAGAGCAAGTCAAGGGAAAGACTGGTGCACAGGGCACACCTTTGGTTGACTGATCGTTTACTACATAGATTCGTGTTTCTCTACTCCACGTTGAACCACCAGGGCAGTTTTAAATTCTGATGCCCAGGCCACACCCCACACCACACTTCTTGGGGGATGGGGGATAGCACTAGTGTTTATGAAGCTCCCTCAGTGATCCCAATGTGTAGCCAAACTTGAAAACCATGTCTTGTGATCATTATCATGTATCTGGTCAGCACTTTTTACTTTTGCAGAGTGCTTTCAAACGTCATGTGGATTCATTTTTAATTGGTGTGCTGGGTATTTCCTCTCTTATATTGGTATTTCCTCTCTTGTTGCTAATAAATGGAAACAAAACAAAACACAGTCTTAGATGATGTTACCACTGTATTCTTTCCTCTTCGTGGATTCTTCATGGTCCTGAGGTTTCAAATGGTCCCTTTAACTTTCTACAGTGGACACGCAGGCAGGTGCTCAGTTCTGCTGGGGAGATGCACCATCATCCTGGCATAGGAGAAGGCAGCCTGGATGTTGTAAGTCGTGGGGTTTAGGGCTGGGGCCAAGTGCAGGCTCTCTCCCCAAGGGAAAGCTTTTTTCACCTCCTACATAATTCTTACATAGGTCAGGCACAGCTTCCTTTTGGCTTTATAAGACCTGATGTTCTTTAACCCCAAGGACAGTTTTTTTAAAGGCCCTGGGACTGGGAGAAGCTGAGGAAAGCCTGCCACCAGGGCTGTCCTCTCTCCTGGGGTCTGCTTCATGGTCTTCGTGGTGCTTTCAGAGTCACATCCAAAGACTTGAAGGATGAAATGCGTCTTTGGTCTTCTTCCCCACAATTCTCGCTTTTGGGTGATAAGTAGCACAAAATATAGGAGCTGGACAATTTTGAGTCTCCCCATCAGAATCGAGTTACCTGTATTGGTGTCTGCTATAGGAAGTTAAAAGAAACGATGTGAGACCTCAGAACCACACAGAATCCATCTTGGAAAGCACACAGTAACCCCAACCCCAACTATGGCCACGTATGAGCTTGGAAAACAAATGAAGCAAACTCCTGCTCTGGCAATACGCCTACATTTTAAAGTGTGCACATTGCAGAAAGCATTCACTAGGATGTAATGTAAACATTGACTTACAAGCTTTGGTGTGCTCCATGTTTGTGTTGTTTAAGTAGCTTGTTGAAACTGAAGGGGAGAGAGATTTATCATCTTATACAAGTCAGGCAATGTTCAGGCGAAGGAGGGGTTTCGGGAGCTGTTTAAGTGGGAGAGAAACCTGTATTTGGTCTTAGTAAGCAGTGAAATGAAACAAGAGGGTAACGTTTGGAGAAAAGAGATTAATCTACCCAGGAAAGCTAAATTATGGTATTAAGGAATGGTATAGAGGTGTAAATTATGTTTGATGCCTCTACCAAGCAAAAGATAGCTGCAAACTCTTTATAAATATTCATTTAAAATAGTATTTTTGACATTATAATAACATAGCTAATACTTATTGGGTGCAAATCACATATACAACAATTTATTCCTCAGGACAGTTTTATGTAGTAGGTAGGCTCTTACACCTACTTCACAGATGATGCGTGGAGAAGTTGTGCAACTTGTCCAAGACCACAAGGTTAGTGAATTGCAAAGCTAGAATTTTAGCTGAGATAGCCTGGCTCTGGGTTCCAAGTGCATTAAGTTGGGTTTGTTTTGTTATTCTATTTGATGTCATTGCTGATATTGCTTATTTTACTTTCTTGCAACTAGATAAAACCTTGTGCACTGAGTCACTTAATTCTGTTCATTTGAAATGAATGATAATTATCCATGTTATCAAGTGATGTTTATTATGCTTATTTGATATAACAAATCGAGAATTTCTAACAGGACATTAGAGTATCAATTGATTTATTTTCCTGAAGTGAAAATTAGATTTAGTATTTGATAGCTATTCTTATTCTGATAAAGATTGGAGAACTAATAACTATTTGGTAATTCCAATTTATTTAATTTTTATAATTGTTAAGCCAGGCTTATTTGGAAATTTTAAAGTGAGGAAATTTTATGCAGAGAAGACTACAATGGCTTGAAGACATTTAGAAGTTACATAGATTGTAGGCCTTCCTGGCAGGCATCCTGCAACATGAAGCAAGTGAAATTAGACTTTACTATAATTGGTTCAATTGGTTCCTCAAAAGTTTTTTTTTTTTTAAACCACAGTTACAGTTGAGAGTAATATCCTAGAAATTCAGAATTTAAAGATCTACAACACCTAGATCAGGCCCATAGTAGGCATGCAGTAAATGTTTGTTGTTGATTAGATAGTACAGAATGAATTTAAATCATCGCCACAAGGCAGAAAACAGGCTCAAGTTCTCTCTCTCTCTATTTTTTTTGAACATTTAAATTTTTAAAATATTTTTCTACCCAAGATGCATTTGCTAATGTCATCAATGAATATTAAATGAATTGGTCAGATTCAGCTACATGGCATTTCAGATAAAAGATTTTCTTAAAAGAAGACAGACTTCCTCAAGTCATGTACTTAACTTACATTTTGAGTTTCCATTTCTAGTGTCAGTATGGTTGGTCTCCTCCTGAAGTTCCTTTAAAAAACACCACCCAAAACTTGACCCTACTCTTTTAATTATTTGGAATATATTGTCTACTTTCAACCTAAGAGCTCATATGAAACTGGGGCATTTTATCAAGTCACCTAAGATGAATTTCTGTAGTTTTTAATTATTTTTTTTTAGAAAAAAATAAGTAATTCTACCAAAAATCTGGTCTCTCTTTTCTTTTCTAGATGATCAATGTGCAGGAGTTTCAGAGTCTCTGAAGTCTGGAATGTGACTCTCCCAGCTCATATCTTCACTATGGAGACACTCACAGACGCTCCTGAATACCCAGCCTCTTTCTAGTTCAGCATTTCTATTCTTCCCTGTGTTTTGCATTTGCTATTCTTTCTGCTCTTTCTCCTCAATCTTATAGTGGAGATTGGCCCCTGAGAAAACAAACAGAAAACCACGTTGGGTGTCAGGCATCCCTGTCAGCCTCTCTAAGCCAGTGAATGGCACCAGGGAAACTAGAGGGAACGTGGGTGCTCTGGCTTCTGCCCTCTCATGATACAGCTAATATGGGCCTGGCAAGTGGTTGGTGAACCTCAGGTAAATATTGGCCACCTGACTGCATGGTTTTAACCCAAACCACTGTTGAATTGGAAGCAAAATCCAAGGAGGGAGCAACGACTTGATCTCAGAAGGGCTCTCAGGGGAAGCAGCTGCATTTCCAAGCCTGAAATGAAGAACACTCTCAGAGCCTGTCTTTGGGGGCACAGGGTGTCCTGAAGTTCTGATTTTCAGTCTGTAGCTGAAAGGTAACGTGTAGAAATCAATTTTCTGCTTGTCCTCTTGTTTAGTCAAGGGGAGAAATTTGCTGCTTATAAAGGCTTGAGGGCCTGACACCACTTCAAGAGAGCTCTCCAGGATCACAGGTTAAGGTATCTTCTGCATTAGCTTGCCCTCCCCCACTACAGAAAGCCTTGACCTTGACCTACAGGGAATTTCCCTCCTAGAGGAGAGCAGGGAAATTCCGTTTCCATGTTAACAGAGGGAGGTCTCTCCCTGTCACTGTCTGCTGCTGTTAGCTCTGCAGGCTCTCGGAGCCCAATTATGTGTGGAGCATTAGAAAAGGAGCCAGTGTTCAAACTAACGTTTAGAAGACGTGGACACAGACCCTGTCAACAAATAATGGAATGTGCTGGTGTGTCGGCAGCCACATTTGTGGTTTGGAAGATTACCTTTCAAAGTGGACTTACTGTGCAGTTGGAAATGAGCTGAGACCCCCATTTCTGTAGCTTTCCTGCTTGGATGGTCTAGATGCCATCGGCAGAGGCAGCCGAGAAAATAACAGCAGGGTTAACTGTTCATGCAAGTGTAATAATAGTCTTTAACAGAAGAAGAGTAATTACCTTTGTCTAGTTCTCCCTGCTGTAAAATGTAATAAAATAGGGACCACTGCCTACTGTGATCTGTACCTTGCTTCTCTTCTCAAACACACGCTGATGACTCCGAAACACCCTTTGATCACACGCTAAATTCACATCTTAATTTTGAAAAATCCATTACTGCGGGCTTGATTCCTCGAATGCGTCTGACAGCTCTCAGGCCAGTGTTATTAGGCGAGAAATCTCAAAGCCCTGGGAGATTTATAGCCCTGGGAGATCATAGAGCAGGAGTGGGTGCAGTCCTGTCCCCCATCGATTCTCCAGCATCACGCTGACAGGAGCTATCTGTGTGGCAGAAGGAAGAGCTCGAGAGGGGTGGCTTCACATGGAAATAGAAGCCCCTGTTAGCAGCCGGAAGCAGTGGTGCTGAAAAGCAATCGCTGGTGTCAAGAACTTTCTTAGCTGAGCAGTGCAGCTGGTGGCAATAAATAGCATTCTAATAAAGGAGGATGCTCAATCCATGACATAAGTGCACACTGTTTCAACTACCCAACATCATTTATAAGAGTACAGATGTCTGAAATGGATTTCCCCCTATACGTTTCTACATAAAAATGCAAAGATTTCAGCAGGAAGAAAAGATCTGCATTTTAAATCAAAGTAAAATGGGGAGATCAGTGAGAAGGGCCGTGTTTTTTTAAGTACAGTGTGATACATAACATTTCAGAGACGCTTTGGGCATCACACTGTACAATTACTTGTATTCCTAAAAAGGACGGATGCTGTTTTCTGTTATCGTGAATGCTGTATTTATGCCAAGAGACTTGATAGCGCTCCACCTTTTCCTAGACGCTGCGAAAAGGCAAATGCATACATTGACTACCTTAGACCTCATTCTCAAGATATGAGCACATGTTCTTACATAAGCCATTAATGAAATCCAGTCAATTTCACCTAATCCCTAAAATGGTTCTAAAGGAACTGTTGAAAATGATGAACCAGGAAAGCCATGGGTACTATTAGTGAGGCTTAAACAACGGGGCTCATCTGACCTCTTAACTCATTGGCTCTGCATGAGTAAATAAGTTATTAGTTTTGACATAACCGGTGGTTTATTTTATCATCTACTGCTGTTCTTTGTTACATGTTCTATTCATACCACATGTTATTGCTCTTTATAATTATTGTGAAACACAGCAATTGCACAGACTGTATCATATCCCACTGGGATAAACATTGTGGATGAGGGACCAGAAGAACTTGCCTTTGACTTAAAGTTTCTCCCTACGGCTTTCTTTACATGAGAAAGATTTTTTACTGACGCCATTCACAAAACTAACTCTATGTTTTAATGACTATGGAGCCACTTTGAATAGCACTTTATCCAGGGATTCTAAATGCCAATTTGTTTTCTACTGTGAGGTGTGTGCTCAAGCTTATGAAATGAATAGCTGGTTAATCTTCTAAGCTATTACTCAAGATAAAAATCTACTGAACCAGAAAGCAAAATATAGCATTTACACAGCTGTTCTCTGAAATCCATTTTGCCTTACTGTGCCTGTAAAACTGTTTATTAATATCATATTTTTGCTTTATAAAGAAAGGGTATGGTAACCTCAGATGTCAATGAGCCCCAACATCTTCTTTCAATTGTGTTGACTTTGAAACTCATTATTTAGAGATAGAAAAGCTAAATTCTGTTCTCTTCAGGGTGGAACTTTAGAAATGAGTAGTGTTATAGCATAAAGACATGATGCTCAATGGACATTATGTTATGTGTGTTAATTATAAGTACAAACCCATTGTAAATGAGGGCAGACATATTTCAAAGCATTTTAATCATGGCGTCAGCAATGACTCTAGAATAATGTGTAAGTTTTAACATGTTCTAATTGGTAAAGAGAACAACATTTTATATACTCAAAATGTAGAGAGTTACCAGAAGGGTTTGCTTCCCTGTGTGCCCTGAACTGCTAAGAACCAGATGGTTTCAGAGATATTGTATATGAAACGGATAATGATTTGAATCCAATGGTTTCTGGAGAATTCAGGGCAGATGCCATCAGGATGTGCTTTAAAATTAAGCAGCAGTGATGAATGCCCTTAACTGTCTCTTAAAACACATATGAATCTCCAAGTCCATACTTTGATTTTGTGTGTGAGGCTGATAGCTGTAAGTCAAAACAGGGGAACTGAGTTAGTCAAGATCTTAAATCGCTTGCATACCTCTCCTTTAAGTCAGCAACAGAGAAAATATGAAAGTTTATCTTACTTTGCAAGGAAACATAGATGAACATATGGTGAACATTACTCCTCTAAAAAATATGTTTTGGTCATGGCTGAATATTGCGCCTTTTATTCTGAAATCATTAGCTCAGGATTGACCTAACTTGACAAATGTACACCATTAAAGAAAGCGGCGATTTTAACAATCCTTAATTATGGTTTCACACAATAGGGACCAGAATACACTTTTGCTGTTGATTGTGGGTGGGATTCCAGAATTTTAAGTGCAGAAGTGGAGTTACAAGTGGGATCACTTTGATCCTCTTACATAATTCCACCATGCAGATTGAGGTTTTAGAATCATCTGAAGTTTCTTCTGAAAATAAAGCTTAATGACATAGTCTTTTATCAATACTTTCACTTATTTTTTTATTCTCCACCAACGATATGTTTGTTGATATTTTTAGAAAGAAAGGAAGAGAGAGAGAAATATCAATGTGAGAGAGAAATATGATCAGTTGCAGCCCATACACAGTTGACCAAGTATCAAACCCACAACCTGACGGGGAATTGAACCCAATATACAGAATGACACTTCAACCAACTGAGCAACACAGCCAGGGCAATATTCTCACTTTTAACAGAATGTGTGCTGTTCACTGCTAATAAAATTTGTGTGGTAGTGTATGAGGTAAAAATGAAAAAATAAATGTGAAGAACTACACCTAATATTCTACACCCAATGGCAATGAATCCCAAGTGTGGATTGCCAAGTCCAACCCCGCTCTTGACTTCTGTATGCCTACTTTTATCTGTCCACTTGTTTCCATGGCTCTCCCAGCTTGATATGTGTTAATCACGGACCCTTTTCTATGGGAGAATTTCCTTTCCATTCTCACTGCCGGGAAAAGCTGAGCTCTTCTCCCAACTTTCTTATTTTATCCTTTGGGATCTACAGATCTTGCACTGAGATTGCTATTCTCTTTGCTCTGGCCATTGGGAAACTCCAAGCCAACTGTGTCTCATATCAAGTGTATAAATCACAGCATGCATTTTGAGTGCTACTTTTAATCATGACTTCAACTTATTTCTTTCACTTCCATTCCCCAATTGATTTTATTTATTTAACCTATTGCAGTGTTTCTACTTCTGTTAGGCATTGCCAAATCCATTTATATAAAAAGGGAGCATAAATAAATAAGATAAATTTTTAAATGTCATTTTTTCCCTCATATCCTCTTCCACATTTAGTGCTGTAAAGCAATCCCATTTACCAACACACTAAAAAAATTAAAATACCTAGGAATAAACTTACCTAAGGAGGTAAAAGATTTATACATGAAAACTACCGGACACTGAAAAAAGAGATAGAGGAAGACATAAACAGATGGAAGAATATACCATGTTCTGGATTGGTAGAATAAACATCATTAAAACATCTATATTTCCCCAAACAATCTATAGATTCAATGCACTCTCCATTGAAATACCAATGGCATATTTCACAGACCTAGAAAGAACTCTCCAAAAATTCATCTGGAATAAAAAAAAGACCCCAAATAGCCAAAGCAAATTCTTCACCGATACCACTCTAGAGCAATGGAAACTAAAGAGAAAATAAACAAATGGGATTACCTCAAAATAAAAAGATTTTGCATAGCAAAAGAAAGCATCATAAAAACAAGAAAGCCCACTGTATGGGAGAAAATCTTTGCCAATGTTATCACCAATAAAGGTTTAATCTCCAATATTTACAAGGAACTCATAAAACATAACAAAAGGAAAATAAATGATCCAATAAAAAATGGGCAAAGAAGACAGAAGGAAGGCCAAGAAACACATAAAAACACGCTCAAAGTCACTAATTATCTGAGAGATGCAAATCAAAACAACAATGCGGTACCATCTCACACCTGTCAAAATGGCTATCATCACAAATCAACAAAGGACAAGTGCTGGCAAGGATGCGGAGAAAAAGGAACCCTCATGCACTGCTGATGGGAATGCAGACTGGTGCAGTCACTGTGGAGAACAGTAGGGAGTTTCCTCAAAAAACTAAAAATGGAACTCCCATTTGACACAGTAATCCTACTTCTGGGAAGATATCCCAAGAAACTAGAAACACCAATCAGAAAGGATATATGCACCCCTATATTCATAGCAGCACAACTCACCATAGCTAAGATTTGGAAACAGCCTAGGTGCTCATCAGCAGATGACTGGATCAGAAAACCATGGTACATCTATGCAATGGAGTACTATGCTGCTATAAAAAAGAAGGAATTCTTACCATTTGAAGCAACCTGGATGGAACTGGAGAGCATTATGCTAAGTGAAATTAGTCATCCAGAGAAAGATAAATATCACATGATCTCACTCATTTGTGGAATATAAAGAACATTATAACCTAATGAAAAAAAAGGTAGATACAGAGGCATTAAAGCATCGAATAGACTGTCAAATTACAGTGGGAAGGCTTGAGAGTGTTGGGGAAGTGGGGGAAGAGATCAACGGAAGGACTTGTATGCATGCATCTAAGCATAACCAATAAACACAAGACACCAGGGGGATGGGATGAGGGCATGCGACGGAGTAGGGCAGGCTGGAGGAAAGTCAATGGGGGGAAAATGGGAGATATTTGTACTACTATGTGTAATACTTTAAACAATTAAAAAAATAATGACTGAGTTTTCCCATTTCCTCAGCCACCATCTCTATTCATTCTCCTTTTAAAAGTATCTCTGGAAGCCACTCATCTTCTTGTTCCTTTGCCTTGCCTTCATTCACGTAAGCCACCTGATTGGTCTCCCTTTGCAGGCTCTCATTTTAATAAATTCTACTCTTAGGAATATGGTTATTAATTCCCTGCTTATGAATGCAAGTATTAGGGTTACTACTTCTTTGCTTAAAAAACCCTTTAATTGGCTTTGCATTTCCCATGGACTAATATAGAAATTTCTGCCACAGTGCACAAAGCTGTTCATTATCTGGCCACAGGTTTTCCTGGGGGCCTCCTCTCCACCCTTCCTAATAACCCTATACAACCAATCACCAAACCATCCTGCACTGCTAGTGGTGTCCTCAATATGCTATGTTCTTTTCACATGTCCATGTCTTTGGATATGTTATTCTCTTTGCCTGGAAAATATCAGTCTCTGTCCCCTAACCCTTGCCCCACCCTTAAAAAAAAAAAGGCAGCTGCTTCTGGAGGCCTGAGCTCAAGTCCCACTATCTTCCAGAAAAACCAAGCCATGAGTAGCCACTCTCTCCCACCTGCCACCTTTGAATAACTCTCTATGGAAGCACAGCTCAAGGATGTTTTAGGTATTTGTTTACTTGTCTCTTTTCTTCATGAGACTGGAGTTATTAAGCATTAACGTGCTTTTATTCAACAGTGGCGTGCAAAGACTTGGCACATTGTAGATGTTCTATAAATGTTCTTTAAATCAATGCTTGGACAGATAGATATCAATAAATGAAGGAATTTCTGATCTTTGGTCAGTGAGGAGTAGAACTGGATTTTCTTGTCTTGTTGAAAGCACAGGGTGAATTCAACAATTATCTTCTCTTGTATCATAGAAATGGACTCTTGAAGCCTAAAGGATCCTCTTAGCAAATGTCACCTCAATAAAGTTAAGTAAAAGAAATGATTATATTCTTTACTAGAAGCCTGATGCATGAAATATGTGCAAGAGTAGGCCTTCCTTCTTCCAGTTGCCAGCACCAGTTTCCCCCTGGCACCCAGGACCCCAACTTCCTTCCAGCACCTAGGACCCAGGCTCCCCTCCAGCCACCTGCAGGCACCTGGGTCCTGGGCTCCCCTTGCAGCCCAGCTTCATCCAGAAGGTCGTCCGGAAGGATGTCTGGTCTAATTAGCATACTACACTTTTATTATTATAGACTAGAGGCTCAATGCACAAAAATACGTGCAAGCGTAGGCCTTCCTTCCTCTGGGCTGCCAGCATCGGCTTTCCTCCAGCACCCAGGACTTGTACTTCCCTCCCTCTGGCCAGCTGCAGGCACCTGGGACCCTGGCCAGCTTGCCCCAGACTCTGGCTTTGTCAGGAAGGACGTCCAGAATGACATCTGGAAGATGTTTGGTCTAATTAGCATATTACCCTTTATTATTATAGATTATGAGCTTAGTTGTGGTACCTCTAAGAAAAGATATGTTGAAATCTAACCCCCAGTACCTCAGAATGTGACTTTATTTGGAAATATGGTCACAGTGGAGTAGGGTGGGATCCTAGCCCAATATGACTGGTGTCCTTTTAAGAATACAGCTATGTGAAGACAGACTGGGCAATGCCATGTAAAAAGAAGGCAAGAACTGGAATTAGGCAGCTGCAAGTCAAGGAATGCCAAGATTTTCCTGGCAACCACAGGAAGCTAATAAAAGGCAAGAGAGGATTCCCCTACAGATTTCAGAGGGGGCATGACCTGCCAACACTTGACTTGAGACTTCTAGTTTCTAGTTCTGGGAGGTAATAAACTTCTGTTGTTTGAAGTCATGCAGTTGGCGATACTTTGTTAGAGCAGCCTTGGGAAACTAACACACCCTCTAAGGCAGCGATTTTCAACCTTTTTCATCTCATGGCACACATAAATTAATTCCTTAAAATTCTGAGGCACAAACAAACATATTATATCTTTTTTGAGTCTGACAAAAATAGGTATAATTTTTATTTACTCACACTGGACAGCTATTGTGTTGGCTGTTGTCATTTTCAATTTGACAATTTAAGGAAAAGGAGGTCAGTGCCCCTGACTAAATATTCAAGTATTGCATGATTTTAAAATTCTGCAGCACACCAGTTGGAAGTGGCTACTCTAAGCTCATTTTAAAAGTGAGCATCATTTTTATACATTTCCTTTTCATTTAGTTTATGCTAATGTAAATAAATCACTACAATTTATATTAACTGCCATAAAGTTTCTAAAAAGTGTTTCTATTACATGTTTCAAATAAATACTGCAAATGGCATGACATGATTGACCTGAAGCACATTGACACAGGAGATGGACTTCTCAGCACCATTAAGGAGTGCCCTTCTCTTGCGTTGCACCGGGGCAGTAAAGTGCCTGTGACTAGAATTAATACAGTTTTTTTTCTTTTAAATCAACTCTAGGGAGATGCCATTTACATACAATCAAAATGAATGTATTTTAAAGGTAAATTCAATAAATTTTGACCAACAGACCTTTCAAGGAATCATCTGCACAGAACACAGAATATTTTAATTACCCCAAAAGTTTCCTTTGTGTTCCTTCCCAATCATTCTCTCTATTCCCACCAGCCCTAGAAAACTAGTATTCTGCTCCTGTTCCCAAAGATTAATTTTTCTAGAGTTTCATATATATGGATTCATAGTCTTTGAGTCTGGCTTCTTTCACTAAACATTATATTTTTAAGATTCATCTATGATATTGCATGTGTCAATACTATGTTCTTTTTTATTGCTGAACTAGAATCCTGGTGCACAAAATTGTGCATTGGCAAGGGAGTGGGTTTGGGGAAGGGCCCCTCAGCCTGGCCTGCACACTCTTGCAGTCCAAGATCCCTCGAGGGATGTCCACCTGCCAGCTTAGGCCTGATCACTAAGGGCCTGATCACTAAGCCCGCAGTCAGACACTCCTCTTGCAGTTGGGGCTCTTGCCAGCTGTGGGCCTGGTTCCTAGCTGGGAGGCACTCTCCCTGTGGAAATGCATTGACCATCAGGGGTTAGCTCCTGCATTGAGCGTCTGCCCCCTGATGGTTAGTGTGCATCATAGCTACTGGTCATTCTGCTGTTTGGTTGATTTGCATATTAGGGTTTTATTTTATAGGATAGTACTCCAATCCTATATAATAAAAGCCTAATATGCAAATTGTTCCCTTGACTGGGAGTTCAGCTGCTTGCTATGATGTACACTGACTACCAGGAGTTAGCATGGAACATGGTGGTTGTTGGTGATGTGGCACTGGTAGTGGGCGACAGTGGAGGTGCTGCCAGCCCTGATGGACCCTGATGAGAGCAGGACTGCAGTGGGATGGTGTAGCAGGTGAGCAGGCAATGCTAGGCCAAGGAAGGCAGGAGTGAGGCCTGATTGCCTAGGGACAGTACCCATCCATGAAATTCATGCACTGGGCCTTTAGTGTATGAATATTCAGCAATTTGTTTATACATTCATCTGTTGATGGATACTTGGGTTGTTCCCAGCTTTGGGATATTATGAATTAAGTTTCTATGACTATTCATGTACAGTCATGAGTTGCCTAAAGACATTTCTGTAAATTAAAGACCACATATATGATGATGGTCCTATAAGACTATAATGGAGCTGAATTTCCTGTAAGAAATGGAAGGATAATGTGGCTTAGGAGAAATTTTTTTTCCCCCTCTGGTAGGAGGAATATCTGTAGGGTGTTGTAATAAGTTTCTTCTCACCTCAATTTTGACTCACAGATTACATCCCATTCAGTCAGCCCCTGACCTGTTTGAGCACAGAGGAGTCTGTCCCCTCAGCACTACATATTCAGGGGTACTACAGCCTCCAGGTTTAGCGTGGTGGTCTTCAGAGTACATTAATGTAAACCCTTTGTTGAGGACCTACAATACTGTATAAGGATACAGGTTTACAGGAGCTACCTTAACAAGTATTAAGTATTTCTGCCACTTTAGCAAAAGCTTTCTGTGATAGTGTAGAGCCAGCGTGTCCCTGTCCTTTGGAAACATTTTCAGGTTATAATGATGTAAAACATACATACATTTTGTTTCTTCCATAAATTCAATGCCAGAGAGAGCTCTTTGTTGCAGATAGGGTTAATGAAACAAATATCACATTTCCAAAGTCAAAATAGTGAGTCCTCAGTTCTATACCCTCTCCATGTTAAATACCCCCCTTTTTAAAGGAATGCCACAAAGTTTCTTCATCTGACCACTTCTCCAGTATGCAATGGCCAAAACCACATCACCATGACAATCCCTGTGTTCCCTTTTTCTCCATCTCGATTTATCTTTCCTACTGATCCTCAGGCCACTTTTGATTCCTTCTTGACAGTCACATTATGATCTATGCCTTACCCAGCCAGTTTCTCCTCGATATTTCCAATCAGTCCAGCATACCTCCCTGTTCATGCAGCAGTGCTGACATATGGGATCGTCTATTTCTGACCCTGTTGGAAGAAACTGGGGGGAGGGCTGGTGGGACAATGTTTATTTAGCCCCCGGTTGTGTATAGTCATGCCCTAGGCTTTCACATTCGCTCACTATGCACCCACTGACTCACCCATAGTAACTTTTTTTTAAATTAAATCTTTATTATTCAGATTATTACATTTGTTTTTCTTTTTTCCCCTCCATAGCACACCTCCACCCAGCTCCTACCCTTCCCTCCCTCCCGTTGACCTCATCCATAGGTGTATGATTTTTGTCCAGTCTCTCCCTGTATACCCCTCACCCTTTCCCCCTGAGAATTATCAGTCCACTCCCTTTCAATGCTCCTGATTCTAGTATATTCACCAGTTTATTCTGTTGATCAAATTTTTAATTCACTTAATTTTTAGATTCACTTGTTGATAGATACGTATTTGTTGTTCATAATTTTTTGACTTTAATCTTTTTCTTCTTCCTCTTCTTAAAGAGTACCTTTCAGCATTTCATATAATACTGGTTTGGAGTTGATGAACTCCTTTAGCTTTTTCTTATCTGTGAAGCTCTTTATCTGCCCTTCAATTCTGAATGATAGCTTTGCTGGATAGATTATTCTTGGTTGTAGGTTCTTGCTATTCATCACGTTGAATATTTCTTGCCACTCC
>JAAGEH010000076.1:63037711-63081072 GCA_011751065.1 Lasiurus cinereus
TTTTTATACATATCTCCCCATTGCCCCCCCTCCCACCCAGGCATACCCCAACCCCCCAGTGTCTGTGATCATTGGTTATGCTTATATGCATGCATACAAGTCCTTTGATTGATCACTTATCTACCTCACCTAACTTTAATCTTTCTGCTGTAATTTCACAGTGTTTGATGCTTTATGATTTTTGTCCTCCTGAGAATTATCAGTCTACTCCCTTTCTGTGCTCCTGATTCTATTATATTCACCAGTTTATTCTGTTGATCAAATTTTTAATTCACTTAATTTTTAGATTCACTTGTAGACAGATACGTATTTGTTGTTCATAATTTTTTGTCTTTTACCTTTTTCTTCTTCCTCTTCTAAAAGAGTACCTTTCAGCATTTCATATAATACTGGTTTGGAGTTGATGAACTCCTTTAGCTTTTTCTTATCTGTGAAGCTCTTTATCTGCCCTTCAATTCTGAATGATAGCTTTGCTGGATAGATTATTCTTGGTTGTAGGTTCTTGCTGTTCATCAGGTTGAATATTTTTTGCCACTCCCATCTGGCATGCATCGTTTCTGTTGAGAAATCAGCTGGCAGTTGTATGGGTGCTCCCTTGTAGGTAATGAACTGTTTTTCTCTTGCTGCTTTTAATATTCTCTCTTTCTCTTTTGCTCTTGGTATTTTAATTATGATGTGTCTTGGTGTGGTCCTCTTTGGATTCCTTTTATTTGGGGTTCTGTGTGCTTCCTGGACTTGTAAGTCCATTTCTTTTACCAGATGTGGGAAGTTTTCAGTCATTATTTCTTTAAATAGGTTTTCAGTATCTTGCTCTCTCTCTTCTTCTGGCACCCCCACAATGCTGATGTTGGTACGCTTGAAGCTGTCCCAGAGGCTCCTTACATTATCTTCACATTTTTGGATTCTTTTCTCTTCTTGCTTTTCCAGTTGAATGTTTTCTGCTTCTTTATATTTCAAATTTTTGACTTGATCCTTGCCTTTCTCTAGTCTGCTGTTAGGACTCTGTATAATATTTTTTATTTCAGTCAGTGTATGTTTAATTTCTATTTGGTCCTTTATCATCTTTAGTTGGACCTTTTTCATCTCCTCTTGGGTCTCACTAAATTTATCCATATTTTCTAGCATATTCTCGAAAAACCTTGTAAGTGTGGTTTTGAACTCTATATCCAGTCGTTTTTTTTCTTCCATTTCTTTTGTTTGTGATCCCTTCCCTTGTCTCTGCATTTTCACTATGCCAGGGAAACTTCTGTGTTGGATTCAGCCTTATGATACCAGACGCAAAACCGAAGAAGCCTCTATTGAGCTTGGGATGGGTGGAGTCTCAGGGCTTAAGGGACCGCCTTGCCTTCCAGTCGGCCGCGCTCTCCACGGCCCCTGAGTCTCACGTGACTGGGTAATGGCTGGAGCCGTCCTTGTGCCTCTAATCGCTGCCTTTCCAGCTCCCCTGCGCAGCAGGACCACACGAGTCTAGGTCTCCAGGGTTTCGCCCGAAACAGGGGCTCAGTGGAGTCAGAAGTGGCACAGCTGGGAGGGTCTGTCTCCCGCCCACTCGTGAAAGCCAGCAGCACAATTAGCAATCTGTCCTGTGCGCAGTGCCGTGCGTGCCACCAGGCCTTTGATCTTTTGCGACTCCTCTAAGTTTACGTGCACCTCTCCCTTTTCACAGTCCAAACTCCCCCCATATGAGTTTCGGCTGGATCTGGGGTTTAGTGTCGCAGGATAAGGGGTTCAATGCCTTTGAGAGTCTCCGTTTCCCTCCCACCAGAGAAAGCCAGCCCGGCACTCTGGCACCCGCTCTCTCTACGTGCGCATCTCCATATCTCAGCTTTTTGCAGCTCCTCTGGGTCTCCGTGAGCCCCTCTCTTTCCCTCTAGCTGTAGAACTTCCACTCAGCCAGCTTTCCTGTGGTTCTGGATGATGTCCGTTCTGTCTTTTAGTTGTAGTTTTGAAATTGTTGTGCGAGGCAGCAGTGTAGGTGTTTACCTATGCCGCCATCTTGGATTCCCCCACAATTCTGATGTTGGTACGTTTGAAGCTGTCCCAGAGTCTCCTTACATTATCTTCACATTTTGGATTCTTTTCTCTTCTTGCTTTTCCAGTTGAGTGTTTTCTGCTTCTTTATATTTCAAATTTTTGACTTGATTCTTGCCTTTCTCTAGTCTGCTGTTAGGACTCTGTATAATATTTTTTATTTCAGTCAGTGAATGTTTAATTTCTAGTTGGTCCTTTTTCATCTTTAGTTGGACCTTTACCATCCCTAGTTGGCTCTTTTGCATCTCTAGTTGGTCCTTTTTCATCTCCTCTTGGGACTTGATAAATTTATCCATCTTTTCTAGCATATTCTTGAAAAACCTTATAAGCGTGGTTTTGAACTCTATCCAGTCGTTTCTTTTCCTCCATTTCTTTTGTTTGTGATCCCTTCCCTTGTCTCGGCATTTTCACTATGTCGGGGAAACTTCTGTGTTGTATTCAGCCTTATAATGCCAGACTTGCAAAGCCGCAGAAGCCTCTGTTGAGCTTGGGATGGGTGGAGTCTCAGGGTTTAAGGGACCGTCCGCCTTGCCTTCCAGTCGGCCGTGCTCTCCACGGCCCCTGAGTCTCACGTGACTGGGTAATGGCTGGAGCGGTCCTTGTGCCAGAGCACCCGCAGTGCTTCTAGACCACTGCCTTTCCAGCTCCCCTGCGCACCAGGACCACACGAGTCTAGGTCTCCAGGGTTTCGCCTGAAACAGGGGCCCAGTGGACTCAGAAGTGGCATGGTTCGGAGGGTCTGTCTCTTGCCCACTCGAGAAAGTCAGTGGCACAATCAGCAATCTGTCCTCTGTGCGCAGTGCTGTGCGCGCTGCCACCAGGCCTTTGATCTTTTGCGACTCCCCTAAATTTCTGGCACTTCTCCCTTTTCACAGTCCAAACTCACCCTGTATGAGTTTCGGCTGGATCTGGGGTTTAGTGTTATAGGATAAGGGTTTCAATGCCGTTGGGAGTCTCCGTTTCCCTCCCGCCAGAGAAAGCCAGCCAGGTACTCCGGCACCCGCTCTCTCAGCGCGCACGCACGTCTCCCTACCTCAGCTTTTTGAAGCTCCTCTGGGTTTCTGTGAGCCCCTCTCTTTCCTTCTAGCTGTAGAACTTCCACTCAGCCAGCTTTCCTGTGGTTCTGGATGATGTCCGTTCTGTCTTTTAGTTGTAGTTTTGAAACTGTTGTGTGAGGCAGCAGTGTAGGTGTTTACCTATGCCGCCATCTTGGATTCCTCTCCCACCCAAAGCAACTTTGAATCCCAGAGGCTTCCTTCATGGTAAGTGCCCCAGACAGGAGTATGATTTTTTCAAAATCTTTTATACCATATTTTTATAGTACCTTTTCTATGTTTGGATATGTTTTGATACACAGATACCATTGTGTTACAGTTGCCTACAGTATTCCATACAGTAACATGCTCTATAGGTTTGTAGCATAGACCATATTGCCCAGGTATTTGGTAGGCTATCCGATCTAGGTTTGTGTAAGGGCATACTATGATGCTTATATAATGGTGAAATCACCTGATAACACATTTCTCAGAATGTATCCCCATTGTTAAGTGCCACATTACTGTACATGTCTGTGTTGATGTATGTTTTCATTTCTCTTGGATAAATACCCAAGAGTGGAATTTCTAGGACATAGGGTAAGTGTATGTGAACCTTTTAAGACATTGCTAAACTGTGGCAAAGTGGTTCTCACTAAACCTTGATATTGTCAGTCTTGGCTGTTCACTGTTGTAATGAGAGTGTACATTTTGCGGTTTTAATTTGCATTTTTCTGATGACTAATAATGTTGAATATTTTCTGTTGTGCTTATTGGCCATTTGTATATCTTCTTTTGTAAAATGTTTAAATCTTTTGCTCAGTTTTTAGAATTAGATAGTTTGAATTCTTATTATTGTGTTATAAGAATTTTGAGATATATCCTGGTTAGAAGTCATTATGTTTTGCAAATATCTTCCCCCACTTTATGGCTTGCTTTTCATGGTCTCAATGGTGTCTTTAAAAGAACAGAGGTTTTTAATTTGATGAAGTTCAATTTATCATTTCTCTCTTTCATAATTTATACTCTTTGTGTCCTAAAAAAACTTTGTTAAGATCACAGAATTTGGGGAGAATCCAAGATGGCGGCATAGGTAAACACCTACACTGCTGCCTTGCACAACAATTTCAAAACTACAACTAAAAGACAGAACGGACATCATCCAGAACCACAGGAAAGCTGGCTGAGTGGAAGTTCTACAGCTAGAGGGAAAGAGAGGGGCTCACGGAGACCCAGAGGAGCTGCAAAAAGCTGAGATATGGAGATGCGCACGTAGAGAGAGCGGGTGCCAGAGTACCTGGCTGGTTTTCTCTGGCAGGAGGGAAACGGAGGCTCTCAAAGGCATTGAACCCCTTATCTTACGACACTAAATCCCAGATCCAGCCGAAACTCATACCGGGGGAGTTTGAACTGTGAAAAGGGAGAGGTGCACAGAAATTTAGGGTAGTCACAAAAGATCAGAGGCTGGTGGCGCGCACAGCACTGCGCAGAGGACAGATTGCTGATTGTGCCGCTGGCTTTCACAAGTGGGCGGGAAACAGACCCTCCCAACTGTGCCACTTCTGACTCCACTAAGCCCCTGTTTCGGGTGAAACCCTGGGGACCTAGACTCGTGTGGTCCTGGAGCACAAGGGAGCCGGAAAGGCAGCCGTCTAGAGGGACTGTGCACGAGCACAAGGACCACTCCAGTGATTACCCAGTCACGTGAGACTCAGGGGCCGTGGAAGGCAGGGCCGACTGGAAGGCAAGGCGGTCCCTTAAGCCCTGAGACTCCACCCAACCCAAGCTCAACAGAGGCTTCTTTGGTTTTGCAAGTCTGGTATCATAAGGCTGAATCCAACACAGAAGTTCTCCTGGCATAGTGAAAATGATGAGACATGGGAAGGGATCATAAACAAAAGAAATGGAGGAAAAAAAAACGACTGGATCTAGTGTTCAAAACCACGCTTATAAGGTTTTTCAAGAATATGCTAGAAAAGTTGGAAAAAGTTAGCGAGAGCCAAGAGGAGATGAAAAAGGACCAACTAGAGACACTGACTGAAGTAAAAAAATATTATACAGAATCCTAACATCAGACTAGAGAAAGGCAAGAATCAAGTCAAAAATTTGAAATATAAAGAAGCAGAAAACATTCAACTGGAAAAGCAAGAAGAGAAAAGAATCCAAAAATGTGAAGATAATGTAAGGAGCCTCTGGGACAGCTTCAAGTGTACCAACATCAGAATTGTGGGGGTGCCAGAAGAAGAGAGAGAGCAAGATACTGAAAACCTATTTAAAGAAATAATGACTGAAAACTTCCCACATCTGGTAAAAGAAATAGACTTACAAGTTCAGGAAGCACACAGAATCCCATATAAAAGGAATCCAAAGAGGACCACACCAAGACACATCATAATTAAAATACCAAGAGCTAAAGACAAAGAGAGAACATTAAAAGCAGCAAGAGAAAAACAGTTCATTAACTACAAGGGAGCACCCATACGCCTGTCAGCTGATTTCTCAACAGAAATGATGCAGGCCAGACGGGAGTGGCAAGAAATATTCAACGTGATGAATAGCAAGAACCTACAACCAAGAATACTCTATCCAAGAAAGCTATCATTCAGAATTGAAGGGCAGATAAAGAGCTTCACAGAGAAGAAAAAGCTAAAGGAATTCATCAACTCCAAACCAGTATTATATGAAATGCTGAAAGGTACTCTTTAAGAAGAGGAAGAAGAAAAAGGTAAAAGACAAAAAATTATGAACAACAAACACATATCTATCAACAAGTGAATCTAAAAATTAAGTGAATTAAAAATTTGATCAACAGAATAAACTGGTGAATATAATAGAATCAGGAGCACAGAAAGGGAGTGGACTGATAATTCTCAGGGGGAAAGGGGTGAGGGGTGTATAGGGAGAGACTGGACAAAAATCATACACCTATGGATGAGGTCAATGGGAGGGCGGTAAGGGCAGAGGGAAGGGTGGGAGCTGGGTGGAGGGGTGCTATGGAGGGGAAAAAAGAGAATCAAATGTAATAATCTGAATAATAAAGTTTTAATTAAAAAATAAAGAAATATGCATTTTTAAATTAAAAAATAAAATCAAATAAATCACAGAATTTTTTTATTCAAAATATTTTATTTTATAATGTTATCTTTTACTAGAGACCTGGTGCGTGAAATTCGTACACAGGGGGAAGGGGTTTCCTTCATCCTAGGCTGCTCCCTCTCCAATCTGGGATCCCTTGAGGGATGTCTGACTGCCCGTTGAGGCCCGATCCTGGACCGGGCCTAAACAGGCAGTTGGATATCCCTCTCATAATCCAGGACTGCTGGCTCCCAACTGTTCATCTGCCTGCCTTCCTGATTGCCCCTAACCTATTCTGTCTGCCAGCCTGATCACCCCCTAACCATTCCCCTGCCAGCCTGATTGATGCCTAACTTCTCCCCTGCCAGCCTGTTTGCCCCTATTGCCCTCCCCTGCAGGCCTAGGTCCCCACAACTGTCCTCTGCTGCTGGCCTGATCACCCACAACTGCCCTCCTTTGCAGGACTGGTCCATGCCAACTGCCTTCCCCTGCTGGCCATCTTGTGGTGGCCATCTTGTGTCCACATGGTGGCAGGATCTTCTTGTGTGTTTCAGTGATGGTCAATTTGCATATTACTCTTTTATTAGATAAGATAGAGGCCTGGTGCATGGGTGGGGGCTGACTGGTTTGCCCTAAAGTTTGTCCTGGATCAGGGTGGGTATTCCCTATGGGCATGGGCTGGCCTGGGTGAGGAGTCTGTGGTGGTTTGCAGGCTGACCATGCCCCCTGGCGACCCAAGCAGAGGCCCTGGTATCTGGGATTTATTTATCTTCTACAATTGAAACTTTGTAGCCTGGAGCAGAGCCAAATCTTCTGCTGGCACAGCCATTGAAACTTTGTTGCCTTAAGTGGAGGCATGGGCCAGCTAGGGTGTGCTGAAAGCTTGGCTTCCTCCATCGCCAGGGGCAACCCAAGCCTCCCTCCTGCTCTCTCTGTGGCTGTAGCCATCTTGGTTGGGTTAATTTGCATACTCACTCTGATTGGCTGGTTGGCATGGCTGGTGCATGTGGCTTGTGGGTGCAGTGGAGGTATGGTCAATTTTTATATTACTCATTTATTAGATAGGATATTTAGGCCTCTGATCCATTTTGAGTTAATTTTGCAAGTGGTGTTAGGTAAGGGTCTAGATTTATTTTCTTCTTTTTGTTCCAGCATCAGTTTTTGAAACTAATTATTTTCTCAATTGAAGTACCTTATCAACTTTGTCAAAAATCAAACGACATATATATGTAAGTTTATTTCTGGACTCAGTAGTCTATTCCATTAATTTATATGTCTATTTAGCATACTGTTTTGATTACTGGAACTCTATATGAAATCTTGAAATCAGGTTAGAATAGTTCTTCAATTTTGCTTTTCTTTTCCTTTGCATTTCTATATAAAGTTCAGAAGCAATACACCAATTTCTAAAAATCAAACAAACAAAAAATACTGTTGGATTTTGCTTAAGGTTGCATTGAATCTATTGATCAGGTTAGTGAGAAATTATATCTTAACAATAGTAGGTCTTTTTATCCAAAAACCTGATATGTCATTTATTTCAGTCTTTTTAATTTCTCTCAGTAGTTATTTACACATCTTTAAATAGTTTTTGTTAAACTTTGTTTCTGAAAGAGAAACCATGACTCTCCCCTTTGTGACATGGCTCTTATTACATACACTCTGAGCAGGACAATAAATGGGACCATTGCAAACCAAAGCAGAACTAAGAAAAACAAAACCATCTTGATATTGGGCATAAATAATCTATCTTCCTTATTCCATGAAATCATCATGTTCATAAAGAAAATTGGATTCTTACATAATGCAGATGAAGATCATTTAAGAGATTACTTTTTTCTTTATAGTTTGAGAAAAAACTGACAATAATTCACAGATCCATAAATAAATAACTGTAGGCCTCTAAATTTTAACATTATAGATATGAATTTGCTGATATAAAGATATGTAACTTTTATTTGTCCTATGTGTGTCATGAACATATCATTAAAGACCACGTTGGAAGAGAAATGGCCCTGTTGGGGTTTTTACTTTCCTTCGTAGGCTGTCTCAGGGGAAAGCATAGTCCACAGTCCCTTACCTGTAGTTTTGAAATACAAAAGGTTCTGAAAACCTCCCATTTAAAAAAAATAAAAGGTGATAGCAAAACATGGTCTGATCTAAACTCATGTAGCTTCTAAGCCTGACCTAGATAGACATGAGGCCACTTTGGGTCTTTTCTATCATTTAGTGTGACCATTTAAACAATTCTCTGCCGACATATTTGTACATTTAATTATGGGATACTGGGATACTCTCTGCTGGGATGTTACATAATACATGGTATGTATACTATATTATCTTTCTAAAATATGAAAAATTCTGATTTCTGAAACACACATGGGCCCAAAGGTTTTAGACAAGTGTGTTGTATTCATGTATCTGACTTTTGTGCACCCTGAAGTTATGCACACAAGCTATGGTAAATGTGCAAAATCCTTCTTTTGGTGCACCTGATCTGTAAGCAGCCATGAAAAGGAGCAGGCCATGGGGCTACAGAGGCAGGGATTGAGTGACCCACCAATAAGCCAAGGAACTCCAAGGATTGCCAGGAACCATCAGGAGCTGAAGGAGATATGGAAGGGTTTTTCTCTCGGTCCTTCAGAGAGAGTGTGGCCCTGCCAACAACTTGATTCCAGACTTTGGCCTTCAGTACTGTAAAACAATGCATTTCTGTTGTTTTTAGCCACCTAGTCTGTGGTATTTTGTTACAGCAGCCCGAGGTAACTAATACACTGTCCATAAATTATCTTTTGGTTAAGTCAGCCAACATTTGCTACTCCTGTTTGCCACTAGGCGTTCTATATAATACACTGAGTAATGATCTATATAATCTTGTGTAATTTGTGTATATCATAAAACTTAAAAATTCTATACAGGAATATGTTTAAATAAAAAATAGTTAATTTTTTTAATGAAGAACAGGAAATACCAAATGTAAAATTAATAAACAAAACAAAAAACCAGTTGAGAAGTTCAGATACAACACTGCAGGTCTAGTACAATCCTTGAAGGGCACCAAAACATTTGTTTGTTGCTCATGACAAATTAGTGATAGCCAATCAGAGATTGCCTTCAAAATAGGCTATCCTTTACATAGAAAAAATATCTTCTTTATGTTTTGATGGCTTTCCAAGACATATTACATTATGATAAATGATGATGCACATTGTTTTGACAATCAGAGTATTTATAAATGAGAAACTGATTTGCCTGCAGTGATGAAATGAGTTGTAAAAATAAAGCATTAACAATAATGATATCATTTAAAATGTGTTTAAGAATTTTGTTACAGTTTTGTTAAAAAAAAAAATCAGGAGAAAAAAAATGCAGCCAAAAGGCATTTGTTTTATGGTAACAAGCATCTGACAGGTCCCATTGGAAGAGCTCACTCACCAACCCAAAGATTTAGCTGGCTTGCTTCCACTGTATCATGTTTGCCTGACCTCCTAGCTCTGGTACCAAGATATTTTATATGTGTTTTTAGCTTTGTGCATGGGGCAATTGTCACCAACTTTCGCTGCTACTGTGCCCAGGTTATTGGAGTGAGAGTGATGATTATGGAGCAATCTGGACCCAAGACCTAAGGGTCTGTGTGTCTGGCATGAAATTCCTACTTGATTAGTAGGAACCAAAATTTAAGGTGAAACAGAAATTAGGACAACTTCCCTCCATTCACATGTGACAACAAAATAAAATAAAACAAAAACCCAATAGCTCAGATAATCTCCTGGAATAAAGAAGGTGTGTAAAGTGAAGAAGCATTCCTAACAATCATGGGCACATTATTTATACCAAAATTGCCAGGGAGTTCTATTTGGGCTTGAAGGTGCATGCCATAGTAAGGGGTACATGTGGAGATTCACTAGCTGCTTGCCACAGAGCCCGGCAGTTTGGCATGTCCCTTGATGAGTGTCAAGTAGAACCTTCAGATTTGCAGGCCCTGATATTGGTTGTGTTCAGCCCCCTGTGATGGACTTGTTCCATGTGCAGAGACTCATGTGAATCCAACTTACGTGAGTCTGATTCATAAACCCAAATGCACATTTACTTATTTTAAATACAAAAATGTAAATATGAGAAGACCAAATAGGTTTGCTTTCTCACCAGCAAAGAGAAATCTAAATGAGAATCCAAACTTTTATGAGATTAGTATGTGATTCAAATTTCAATGACTTTGTTAGCCCTAAGCATCCACCTCTGTGGAACACAGATCCACCACTGACATCAGTTGACTGAGAACCTGGCCTGCCAGTCCTTGGCAGTGCTGGTCACCCACTGCCAGCTCCTGTGGCTTCTGACTCCCCATTCTCCACTTCCAGTCAGACCATCCCCCTCCCAAAGGACCGCTTCTTTCTCTAGATGTTTCAGTAAAGGAGCTGTTTCTGACATGTGTCACCATCCTGATCTTTAGGCTGGGAGAATCTTGCAGTCATCTAGTAACACATTATTTACCTATGAAATGATTTTATATCATGTAATATTTTAAAGGTCCCAACTTAATAAATTCTGATTTGAAGGAAACCTTGCTTTTGCCTTGTGTACCATTTACAGGCACCGAGATTCTGAAAATGCCTCTGTATCTTCTCATTGCTTACAAGGAAACTGCACTGTGAACATAACTATGAGTTACTCGAGCATCGAGTGTAAGTCTTACCGATGTACACCTGGCCCGGGGTGAATATTTGTGGAGTGAATGAGTGTGAGTGATGAGAGCTGCTGACCTTTTCTGAACTTGACCTGAAGTCACAGAGAGCATTAATCCATTGAGGTTTTCTTGCCCAACACTTTCTGATAATCAGTAAGACTTTTAAAAAATTAAGTCAAACCTTTGCTAATGAGTAACTTTCAAGTTCCCAGTGTGTCAGACATATTCAGTTCACAGTGAAGAAATGCATTGCCCGTTGGAATTTGTCATTTAATTTGAACAATTTAGATTTTTTTTTCTTTCTAGGCAAGTTAGGCAAAAAAGTAGGGCACTGATCCCGAAAAACAATGGTCAATAATTCCAACTCAGAGTCACTATTACATTTTATTCTGTTGTTTATCTCAGGATAAGCAGCTCCCCATTAGAGAACATCTTACTGGTCTCCCTAAGGCCTGAGTCCAAGGACAGACACATTTTCTGAGTGTCTTTCATAAGGAGGGCATTACAACAATTGCAATGGGAGCTACAGATAATTATTATATGTTCTTCAGTTTGTGTCATCTTACATACAAATTGAAAATCTAACATTTGTAAAATAAAAGTTAGCTTCCATTACATACCACCATGTATGCCTCTGCTGACCAGAGGACAGGATAATGCCGGATGTGACCTGAGGAACTGAAAAGCAGTGAATTCAGTAATGACAAAGGGAGCTGGCTGTTTCTCTTTACTCGTTTGTGGTGTAGTGTGTTAATTTTCCAGTTGCAGTACCTAGGCATGCGCAAAAGGGCACATCATACTTCGACTATTGAATGTTCTCTATGATGTTGGTGCCTACAGTAGCATGTTACTTCCAGTTTGAGATTAAACATCTGAAAAGTGAGAATGTCCCTTGGACGTACTTAAGACATTACAGATCAATATATTTGGAGAGACATGTCAAAACCAGTGTGTAATTTGTATTAAATGACTGTGGACACTCATAGGTGGTTCCTATTGATCTTTGCTGTTATCGATCACATACTACTGCTAGGGGGGAAATAGTACACACACTCTTAAGCTGTGTATAATTTATTTACAAATTATTTATATGTATAGTAAAATTTGGATAATATTGAAAAGGTTGGTAAACATATGAAATATTAGTAAAATTAAGATTTTCTTTTTAAGATAAAAAAATAGAGGCTCCAGTCCACTCTGCCTACATATACTCTCTTGAGTCCACTGCCCTAATCTTGGACCATGAAGTGTGTCAATGGCAAAGCTCTCCTCACTGACCCTGGTCTATCTTCCATCAACAATCTTTGTGAGTTCAGCCATCAATGCCTCTCCTTGAAATGCAGGAAAAACCCTCAGTGGTCTCTGGTATGATCTACTAGTTCTTGCTGAGTGAAGTTTATATTCTAGATTTAATTTCTTTAGACTTTTATGGTGTATATATAGTAGACTTTGCTTTTTAATTTACAGAGGGAGGAAGGGAAAGAGATAGAGAGATAGAAGCATTGATGAGAGAGAAACACTGTTTGGCTGCCTTTTGCATTCCCTCTATTGGTGATCAAGCCCACAACCTGGGCATGTGCCCTGACCAGGAATTGAACCAGTGACTTCCTGGTTCATGGGTTGGTGCTCAACGCCTGAGCCATACCAGCAGGGCTTATTTTTTTTAAAAAAATTGAAGGCTTTTAGTTTTCCTGTATGAAACAAAGGCAAGATTCATCAAAGTGTACAGTAAGTGGACTGTAAGTTGCTAAGTTCTGTTGAAAGTCATGATGTTTGGGATACAGTGGTCATTTGCTCAATAAATTGATTTTCCAGTTTATTGTTTTAAATTAAGAAAGAAAAAGGAGGTTCTACACCTCACAGAATTTGAATTATTACTGTGACCAGATCATCTGAATAGTTTCCACCACATTGAAAATTTCATTTTCCCATGAGCTTTTGTAAGAGTATTTTGCCATATCAAGTGGAGGAAGAGAAGAAAAAGCAAAGCTCCCTTCATGGGAAGCTTGGTCAGTTCTTGGCTTTATCTCTCTCCCCTTTTTAATTTTTTAAACTTGACTTTAGAGAGAGAAAGGGAGATGGAGAGAGGAACACAAACATCAATGACAAGACAGAATCATTGATGGGCTGCCTCTTGCATGCCTCCAAATAGGGACTGAGCCCGAAACCCTGGTATATGCCTTAACCTGGAATCAAACTGTGACCTTCTGGTCCATAGGTCGATGCTCAACTACTAAGCCATGCTGGCTTAGAGTAATCTTGATGTGCCTCTTGGGGCTGGTGCTGCGGTTCTCTTCCCCTGAGGAAATACATGGTTGATTAGGGGACAGAGGACACCTCCATAAAAGTAATGCTGGGGTGGAGAGGAGGTCTGGTGATGGTGAATGGATGTTGGGTAAGCAATTAACAAAGCAACTCCAGCAGATATTTTTTTTTAAATATACTTTATTAGTTTTTTACAGAGAGGAAGAGAGAGGGATAGAGAGTTACAAAGATCGATGAGAGAGAGACATTGATCAGCCACCTCCTGCACGCCCCCTACTGGGGATGTGCTTGCAACCAGGATACATGCCTTTGACCGGAATTGAACGTGGGACCTTTCAGTCCACAGACCGATGCTCTATCCACTGAGTCAAACTGGTTTCGGCCCAGCAGATATTATTATTACATGCATAATACCAGTGAGTAGAAGAAACTTAAATAAAATACCTAACTCTTATTACTTGCTTTTCACATACCAGGTATTATTCTAAGGTAGAAATGGGATTCTGTAATATCACCAGGGCATTGTCTAGCATTCTTTGAAGTAATGTAGATTTGGGGATCCCATATGGTTATTAGGCTTTAAAATTTACAAAGCCTCCTATTTTATAATATATGCCAATTAAATACATTTTTAAAACATTTTTTTTATTGATTTCAGAGAAGAAGGGAGAGGGAGAGAGAGACAGAAACATTAATAATGAGAGGAATCATTGATCAGCTGCCTCCTGCATGGCCCCTACTGGGGATCTAGTACATAACCCCGGGCCTGTGCCCTTGACTGGAATTGAACCTGGGACTGTTCAGTCTGCAGGTCATCACCCTATCCACTGAGCCAAACCAGCTAGGGCAAATATTTGTTGAGCTGTGTTAAATGAATATTTTCTACAAAGTTATGAAGCAAGATATATTTTTTGCTCCTTTTTGCTTGAATGCGATTTTCTCATCTAAATTTTGACTTTAAACAATATACATATATTAAGTAGAGTTCATATAGAGAAGTTAATATGCTTAATATTTTATAGTTAATAAATTGAATCAGGGAAAATATTAATTTATAAGCCATCAGAACATTATCAACATTTAAAGAATAAATTCACTTGAAACTATTATCTGTTCTAAATTTTTTTATTTATTGGCTTTTTTGTTGTTTATTGAGGCATAATTTAAAAACAGTACACACTTTTTTGGTGCACAGTTCTATGAATTTTTAAAAATTTATACAGTGTGCAACAACCACCAGAATTAAGACAGAATATTTTTAATATCTTAAAAGTTCTCCCATAGCCCTTTGTAGTCAGTTTCTTCCTCTCTACTCCAATCCCTGGCAGTAATTGCTTTGATTTCTGTCCCTATAGTTTTGCCTTTTCCAGAATATTATATGAGTTGATATTATATACAGCATATAGTCATTTAAGTCTGGCTCCTTTCACTTAGCAAAATTCTTTTGAGATTTATCCATACTGTGGCTCATTTTTATTGCTGAATAGCATTTCATTATATGGACGTACCATTTATATGTTATTTTCCATTCATAAAGTGGTGAACATTTGGTTCATTGTTAGCTTTTAGCAATTATGAATAACATTGCTATATAAATATTTATGAAGGGGTTTTTGTGAAAACATTCATCTTCAGTTTTCTTAGATAAGTGTCTATGCGTGGAATTGCTGGGTTATATTGTAAGTATTTCATTTTATATTCCCATTAGCAATGTAGGAGCATTTCAGTTGCTCCACATCCTCCCTCAACATATGGTAATGTCATTTTTTTTTTAACTTGAGTTATTCTAATAGGTGTAGTGGTATCTCATTATAATTTTCATTTGCATATCCCTAATGACTAATGATGCTGAGCATCTTTTTTTATATGGCATATCTTTTCATTGGTGATATGACCATTCAAATCTCTTCCCAACTTTTTAAAAATTGTTTTCTTAATATTAAGGTTTGAGAATTTAAAAATATTCTGGATACAAGTTCTTCTTATCAAATGGGATTCACAAATATATTCTACTCTGTGGTTTGTGCTTTCATTTTTTTAAAACCATGTCTTTAGGAGACGAATCTATTTTTCAAACTCAAATTTTTATATTCTAGGTCTGGGAGTGAGGGGTGCAGGAAGAGATTGGACAAAAATCTTACACCTATGGATGAGGACAGTGGCGGAAGGTAAGGGCATGGGTGAAGGGGCGGTAATCAGGTGGAGGGGAGCTATGGGAGAAAAAAAAAAGAGGAATATATGTAATCAACTGAACAATAAAGATTTATTTTTTTTTAAAAAAGAAAAAAATGTCATGTTAATTAATAGAGTATTAAGTCAATACTCTATCTTTTGTTATATACAGCACTACAATCCTGTGTCATTGTGGGGGCTGGACAGTGCAGTCTCCAGCACATTCAAGGAGTCAAGCAGAATTGAACATTGGTGAGCACTAGTAAAGCTTATCACACTTTCTAAAATAGCATAAAAGGTAAGTTATAACCACATTATTTAAATTAGAGACAAGTGTTGAGATAGTTTTACTTATTGGCTGGGAGGTGTTGGACAAATTACTTAGCCTCCATGAACCTCAAGGACCCAGTTTAGAAGAGAGGTAATAGTGATAGCTAACATTTATCCAGTTTATACTAGGAGCCAGGTCCTGTTATAAGTACTTGAACATATATTAAATGCTTTAATCTTTAACTTTTTTTTTTTATTGATTGCTTTTGAGACAGAGAGAGAGAGAGGAACATCGACTCATTGTTCCACTTATTCATGCATCCATTGGCTGACTCCTGTATGTGCCCTGGCGGGGGATTGAACCCACACCTTGGTACATTGGGAGGATGCTCTAACCAACTGAGCCACGCAGCCATGGGCATACATGTTTTAATCTTTACAACAACTCTTATGCAGACAAAATTTATTATCACTATTGTTATGGATGAGGCAGCCTGAAGGTTGGTTCTGTGAATGGAACCCAGGCATTGGCACTGGTGCTGCTGGGCTGCGTGACTCGTCTCTAACTCCACTAGTAGAGGCAAAGGTCCCTATTTGAATTAGATGCATATCACGTGCCCAGTGTAATAGGTGCAGTCCTTGTCATTCTAGTATTTTATACATGCTATCAGAGCTAGAAAAATTTGGCTAATGCATTCAATTGAATAATTCAGTGAAAATGGAGTTGCTTTGTGGAGGTAGGGTGTGGAGAGGGAAATGGGAAAGGTTATCCCCAAAACAATTGTGTATTTGGCTAAGAATTTCTACTCATAGTTCTCGAAGGAGGCTCTTTACTCTCTAGAACTCATTTTCCATTTTGATCCCCATAGTAATAATTATGTCCTTAGAGACTACAATTCTGACAGAGATATCTGACAGATTTTCAGAGTTCTCCATATTTCATTTGATGGGAACTCTGAGCAGAAGTTTAATTCCCATCCTGGCTTTCTGAGTGTTTCCTGTTGCTTGGGGAACAGTGTTTCAGGATCTGTCTTGAGCAATTAGCAACTGTTAGACATTTCCACCAAATCACTCCCTCAATGCAGTATAAGAGGTCATCAAGCCCCCTATTCAAGAGATTCCAAAGACCCCTTTGCTAATTAGGAATGCTTTTGGGTGCAAGTAACAGAACACCTAAGAGGAGTGAAACAAGGGGAGTTTGGCAGTGTTGACCTGAGCTCAGTGGTTCGTTACTTCCTGCTCTGGTGGTTTCTTAGCCTTTTCCTCATGTTCACAAGGAAAAGCTTTAATCATCATCCCCTTATAACCAAAGGAAGGGGATGGCAGTAAAGTGGTTTTCTTTTTGTCAGGGAAGAAACCTCACAATAGGTGTTTCCTTATTTCTTATTGGCTGCACTGGTGCTGCAGGCTCATCACCAGACCAGTCCATCTCTGCTGTGATAAAGCACTTCCTTCCATTCCTGATAAAAACTAGTCTGTTTAAAAAGATGAAGGTATGTGTGTGTGTGTGTGTGTGTGTGTGTGTGTGTGAGAGAGAGAGAGAGAGAGAGAGGTCTTTATGTGGAAAAAATATATATTTTTTGCCATGTCCTTTCTCCTGTAGATCACTCCCTATATGGATTTGCATTCTGAGGGCCTATTAACTGCTCTGCAACTGACCCGAGCCCTCCTAAGGGGGTAACTTGGACTTCCATCCTAAATGGGGAGGGCCTATCTGGCTGTCTCCAGTGAGCCTCCGATTCCAGTAAATAGAAAAGTCAGGGCTCCTGCAGTGGCTGAGATGCCCCGTCTGTGGGTGACTGTGTAATTTGACTTCAGTGCATTGCAAACCCGGTTTCAGGTAATAATCCTCTCATGCCATTTCAGGACACTTTGTGTCAGGCTTTATGTTTTTAAGCAGATGTAACACCAGGTTGAGCCCAAAGCAGATGAATTTGAAATTTTCAAAGCCAGTTAATGAAAGCATCTGAATGATCTGTAGTCCACACAGCCTGCAGGGCTACTGTGGGCTCATTGCAAAGCTATTTTCAAGGGCTGAGACTTCTGGTCTGCCAAACTTTTACAATTTGTGGGTAAAAAAAGGACAGTATCTTTGCTCTTAAATCCTCCCATTCAGAGTTTACACAGCACAGGGGCCAGAGGAGCGGCCTGGAGGGCACCGGGCGCTTTGAGCGCACACCAGCGGCTTCCTCTCGGTTGTTCTGAGGTTGGAGCTGGGAAGCAGCATCACTTCGCTGCCGTGCTTCCTGGGATGTCAGTTTGGTGTCTGCCCAGTGTTCTCTGCGAAGCTGCTGGGAAACTGGGAAAAAACATTCTCTGGGTGTTGATCGCCGGTCAGCTTGGGCAACTGATAGAACAATTGAATTTTCGTGATTGGGTGGACACACATTTTAATATTTATTTAAAAACACGTCTTCAGATAACAAACTGCAGTATGGAGAGAGAGATCATTCTCTCCCCAGAGCACTCGCCCACCTGGCAGGGGTGTGGGGAAACTAGTTAACTGTTTGCAAAGCGCTCTCTGGCTCCCAGATGGAAGGAGCCACACCCTCCGGGCCCTGCCCTCCCATGTTTTCTGCTGCCAAGGAGAATCCGATCCCAGATCTGCTTCCAACATCTCTGAAGGTTGGCCTGTGTTTGGAGAAGGGAACGTCGGTCCTCACAGTTGTTTAAAAATCGTTCGGCTCGCCTGTGATCTAATGCAGTTGATGTTCAGGGGTGGTGTGCTGGTGAAAGTCATGCCGTCCGCACAGTGTCACAATCATCAATCAGGAATCAGGGGACGAACCCGGGAGTGAACTAGCGAGTCCCCCAAATTCCTTTTTTAGCTGTTGTTTAAGATCAAATTCAAACAGTATTTTATGCTCTTCTCGCTCCTCCCCCCCCCCCCTTCACTGAATTAACAATGGTGTGGAGAAGGTACTTAAATCCCCTTAAAGAGAGCTTTTATATTATGACACCCTCTACCTTTCGGTGAAAGCCTTCAATCGGACCTTAGCCTTGGGAGTGCCGGCTGGTGCCTGCGCTTCCTGACTACCTCAGCCAGCGCCGCAGAGCGTGTGCCATGGTCACTACCCAAAGAAACGCGGGCTCCCGGCCTCTGAGCTCACTCTCTGAGCAGAATGTTAAACTACGCATCTGTTTGCGAAAACAATCAACTAAACAAGCCCATTCTCAAAGGAGGGTCTTGTTCTGTCTGTCTCTAAACTTTTGCAAAGAAAAGCAGAAATAAGCGAAGCTACTCACATTATACTGATTTCTAAGTTAACACAGAAAATGCACATTTTAGTGAGCAGTTAGCAGTAGTGCATCGCTACAGGATGCCCAGGACCAAACCAGAGAGGGTCGGACCGGCATCGCCACCATTTGTCCAGTATCCAGATACCATTGATGACATGTACACATAAGGAGCTGTTTGACATTGAAACTGGGACTCAAAGCTATCGGACATTGAAATTGGGACTCAATTATTTTTCTTTTGCTCTCCTGGGTTTATTTCTAGCCTTCAGGGGCAAGATGTTTTTAAAGACAAGAATCAGGGCGTTGGGGGAGGGAAACAGATGCAGAGGCAAAGAAGCAATGAACAGACTGTCATGCTACAGTGGAAAGGCAGGGGAAGTTGGGGAGGAGGGACCTATGGGAGATCATTGGAAGGACTTGTATGCATGTGTGTGTAGGCATAGCCAGTGGAGACAGGGCAATGGGGGAGACGGGAGGGGTGAGGAGGGCAATAGGGGAAAAAAATAAAAAATAAAATTAAAATAAATACAAAAAAGAAAATGCACATTTTAATGGTGTATATCTTTTATTAAACAGATCTTTCTATGGTAGTGGTAATAATTACATCATGTGTAATAAAAACTATCATGTATGATGATACTGGTTTTATTAGAGCTATGACTTACGATGTGATGAGCACTAACCTTTTTTAAAATCTCATAGTGACACCTTTGTGATAGGTGTTATTTAGGTTTTACTGAAGCCGTTAGAGAGTTTGGTTATCTGCAGGTGCAGAACCAGGAATCCCAGCCTGCTGTCAACAAACATGTGTAAGTCGCCCGGTTCTCTGGGCTACAGTTCTAGAATATTATATGCTCAGGAAAGCTCACACACGATTGTTGGTTTAAATATTATCCTTACAGGAAGAGAAGATGTAAGTATAATATCTGTAGATTCCCCCCCTCCACCTCCCGTCCACCGCCACTGGAAGGAAAACCAAATGAACATGTAAGTTGGCCACGGGCAAAAATGTCTTAAAAATTCTTACTTAGTGTCACATCCTTTGGCTAAATGGCAATGTCTACAAACTGATAGTCGTCAGGTGATAAGGATTTTAGGTTACTAAAGTGCAAATAAAAGGAGAATTATGTCTGCAAAGATACCAGCTGATTTCCACTATAGAGATTAAAGGATCAGGGGCAGGGCAAAAACAGTCATGTTCAGAATGTTCATTTAAAAGTATACCATGACCTTTCCTTTTGTAAATAGTAAGCGTAACTAAGGTATTGAAAATCCCTCCCGGAACAAATGATAAACCCTGTAGTGGAGAGGACAGTGGGCAGGAGGTTAGAGGTACAGATTCTGGTCCTGCCTCTAATTAGCTAGCTATGTGACCTTGGATGAGTCACTTGACCTCTCCAGGCTTCATTTTTTTTTTTTTTTCATCTACACAGTGAGGGCTCTTGTCCATCCCTTTCTCTTCTAAAATTCTCTGGGTCTGAGTCACACTGGTCTCAACTGTGCTAACAGCTCAATTTTACTTTCCACACACCTTTTAGGGAATTGCCAAGGATTCAACTGAAAATGCAATTCAATTCTCACATGAGTCTCTGCATACTCCATGCCCCCGTGCTGCTGTTTTTCACCCCTTTGTCATTGGGAAACACTTTCAAGGGTAGAGGCAAAGCAAGTAAGATGAAAATAATTTACCAGAAGACTGAGTTTTACATTTACATGCAGTGCACTGATGTCCACTTTGCCATATCTTTGGTTGCTCTGATTTTCGATTATCTTTTGTTATGTTCAATTGCTTTTCTTTTTTAAATTGAAAAACACTTTTTAAAAGCTTGCAACTTTGAAAACCAAGATGGGTTCTTCTATGCAAAAAGCAAAAAAAATTTTAGGTGTTTACCTTCTAATTTCCCATGTGCAATGGTTGAAATTATTTTAGCTGACAAAATTAATAAATTGATGCAATTATAAGATTTTAGGAAAATTATGGCTCAGTACTGTGTATAGTAACAAAAACTCCATTAGCACTTAAAGCATACCAATCTTCTTCATCCTGCACAATGTTTTAACCCTTCCTTTTGGGAGCATATTTTCCAAATATTATATTATATACAACCACTACCTTATAAAAATGCACTGTGTCAAGTAGGAAATTTATGTCCAGATGATATAAGGACCATGACAAAGGAAGGCACAGTTTGTAACTTGAAACCTCGGCAAAAAACCAACAAAACCAACAAACCGAACATCTAAAAACTAAGGCGTGTGTAAGACCATTGAATAGAAGACAATCCTTAAATCTCAAGCTTCCTATGCAGAACCTAAAATATAGAGCAATGTTTTTGGTCAATGTCATTTAACTTGTTTACTGAGAGCAATAATTATCTCTGGCCTTTTAGTGTGTATCTTCAGTTTTTAAATCATATTCCTATTGATGTATTTAACTTAAATGAATTATTAACTGATTTCAAGCATGGACAGACACTTCACTTGATGTTACAGGACCAGTGGAAAATGTTACTACTGTTTATTTTATTCCCCCGGCCCATGAACAAGTTATGAGCTCTGTTCCAAATGCTTAGGATTTATTTATACTTGCACTAAACATGAATGGCCCAGGGCAGGAATGGAAACTATGTGGCATCTATGTGAGCACCACTCACTCCAAAGACTAGTGCCCATAACGGACCACAATCCTATTTCCTGCTGAGTGAACTCAGCCTCAGAAGCCTTCTCAACAGCCTTTCTATTACATAGAAAATAGAAAACTATTTGCTGTCCATAGTCTAGGATTAAAATATCTAATTAAAAGCTTCATAGGTTGCTGCTTTCCTCACTGTACTGATTGTCTTTTCTGAAATTTTCAAATTTCTTTTCATTTTGACAAATGATTTTTTTCAAGAAAAAAAAAAGACTTCTTGTTGCATACTTCTAAATTCTTCACATCACCTCAAACACTTCTAAATATACATTAAAGACTCAATAAATATTCATAACTTGAGTAGTCTAAATCCTAGAACTATAAGACGGACATATGACAAAGCCAGAGAGGACCTGGTCTCAGACATCTGTATAGGTGTCAGTTATCTCCCGGTGCTTACAGGAGGAATTACACACCAAGCAGCCTCAACACATTAAATCCTGGGAAACGGGCAGAGCAAAGAAGAAATGTAGAATTTCCAGTTCCTTTTGTGTTACAGGTTTCCAAAATATGAGGAAATATGCCAAATGCTTTGGCTTTCAAATGATAATATACTCTGAATTAATGACTACCAGGAAGACGCCCTCGGAGTAGTTCCCGGACAGTGTCACTCCTAAGACAGACCCCTTGGCAAATGGCCAAAGAACCCGTCTCTCCCCAGCCAGCCAGCCAGCCAGCCACCTCCATGGCCAGGAAGCACTTTGCCATCAACTCCCCATTTTATTTTATTTTCATTAAAATATATTTTTATTGATCTCAGCTAGGAAGGGAAAGGGATAGAAACATCAATGATGAGAGAGAACTGATTCTTAAATTGAAATGTAATATAAAAATAAGGCTTGTCATTATTTCAAAGAGAAACAAAACTAAAATTATTAAATGTTCTAGTTTATTTAGCAATACATTGGATAAACAACTATGTTCTAAGGCTAACTTTAAGATAAATGCAATGAAAATTTCATGAATTCCCCTTAAAATTGTATATGCACTCAAAAATAATTTGGTTGGTGAATCTGCTTTATTTCAGATTTTGTAGGTTTGTAAAGTAATTAATTCATTGACACCAACATATATGATGCTTTCCTCTAATTCCAGTAAATAACCCCAATTTCCAGCTGAAGAAAATAAGAATCAGTTAAAAGGCTCCAATTATTTCTTTCATGCAAGTGAGTGAGAACATATTTAATATAAATTTAACAGTCACTTATTTGTTCATTCAACATTTATTGAACACCTGCTCTGTGCCAGAAATTCTGTTAGCTAGCAGGGAATAGAGCAGTGAACAAGATAAATATAGTTTCTACTCTATGGACCTCACATTCTAGTCAGAAATCTTGCCATTAAACAAGTACGGACAGAAAGAAGTCAACAATTGAGATGAATGTGGTGCAATCAAAGGAAGGGCGCTTATACTTTCGGTTTACATGTCAAACTTTGTTTTCCTGCTGAGGTGGTTGTGATGATCTAAATTTCAATTTGCCTAAAAAGATATTTGAATTAAAATTAAATAAAAAATAGAAAGTCTACTATAGACACAAAATTATTTCTGATGGTATCTGTGTGGAATATAAAAAATGACACAAAACTTTTAAAATGCTAGTTATTCTAGAAATGCTTTTAACCAAGGCCGTTTCCAAGGGAATTCATGACCGCTTCAGGTTAATGGTCATTGGCTGCTTGTTCAGCCCTCAATTAAACTCTGAACTTCAATTGTTATTACTTAATTGACTTGGTTATATTTCATGTCAGCATTTCAAAATGACCTTCCTTTTAAAAAATAAAGATTAGCCTGACGACATACCTTAGACCTTAGCTGAGCCTAACTCGCTGTAGCAGCCCCACGCGATACACTAAGCTGGGCCGGGGACTTGCTCAGCTTTGCCCTCACGAGGGTACTTTTCACCATCCTTGCCTACGATACGAGACAGCTCTAGATAAATCCAAGTGATGAGGGAAAAAGAAAGAAAAACAAAATACATCTGTTGCCATGATTATTATTAAAATGCCACATAAATCCACCGATACCCATTTTATTCTAAGCACAGGGAATTAGACAATCTTAAATACCTTGAGTATCACAATTAAATATGGTCAAATTAGACTTATTTTGAAATGACACCAGAGTATCTTTTTCTTACGAGGGACTCCAAATGTCTAGCTGTTCCAATTAACTAGATGGAAATGTAAGTCCCCTTCACTTAGACATAAAGCAATAAGAACACGTTAGATTTAATGAGTTGGACTTTATATAAAGTAGGTACGACGCCAAGATCAGACTTTGCTATACTGGCTGAAACAAATTAAGGCATCAAATGAGCACGTCCCCTCCCCCTTGTTCTGTGGAAAAGTTTTAAAAGTCTTTTTGAAGTACTTTGATCAAGCTTTGAAATCATTTGAGGGGATTACTATTGTATGGAAACTGTAATTTATAGTGCTTGACCTAAGCAGCTCTTTGTCTCACAGCCCCGTTCAAAACAATAGCAGGAAAGCGAAACACACAGGGGAACCCAAGCGACTCTGGTCATTATTTAATTCATAATCCCATCTTCCTTGTTTAATCTTGGGAATCCAGGCATGTTCTTCACAAAACAGGTTCCGGGTGTGTTGGCCATCTATAGGAAGGTTAGCTTTGGGAAGCATGACCAGGTAATCCGAACGGTCACACGGTCCTGTCTAACCTAAGGGTGACGTTGCTGACAGGTTCAGCAAACTGCCATTGTTTGCCTTTGGGTTTCCTCTCTGGTTAAGCTGGCTTGTCCCTTAACCCTAATTGAGAATGTGCGAATGGGGAGATTTTTCTCTCCCTTATCCCCCTTGCTCCCCCTTCCCCCTCCATCCTTGCCAGAAAATAGTTACGCTTACATGAAAGAGGGCATGCCCTCAAGACCAACAGCAGGGAGTGCGTCTCTCACTAAGTCATACGGGCACTACACTGTATCAATTTATATTTAATCAACTGAGCATCACCACTCAGGCTGAAAGTGATTGCGAACCTCACATGTTCCTTTGGCTCCTTTTGCCAAAACATTTACTGGTGGCCTAAAACCATACTGGGCTCTGTAAAGTTTATTATCTTAGTTTAAAGTCACACGGTCTTTCAGGTGCCACAGTGCCGTTGAATGAACACTCTGGCAGCTTGGAGGATGCTGAGGAATGCTCTTCCCATAGGGGTGAGATCAACTGCTCCCACCCCGACCCTTCACTCCGAAGACCTGTAGATCAGGACAACAAAGGGGTGATTTTTGGCCTGGGATCTTTCCCAGAGAAGAGCCCAGGAGTCGTGACAAAGTGCAGGATGCACGTGGGAGGAAACTGGCAAAGGCTAGCGTGGGGGCAGACAGAGGGAAGAGGTGGGAAGTGAGGGGAAGAAGACAGTAAAGGTGTAATCCTTTCGGAACACAGGTCTGGAGGGGAGCAGGTCATAGAGAGCAGACATCCACAGTATCTTGGCTCCCGAGAGGAAAAAACACAAGGGGCGCAGCTCCTCAGTGAGTGGATTACCTGCTCACGAGTCCCACCTGGGACCCTTTAGTGGATTACCTCATTTAGGGCTGGGAAATCCCCTGGAGGCCTCAGTGAGTTAATGCACCGCCCCGGGATCATCTTTTCCATGGTGGAATCAAGCCTTGCAGACAATGAGCAGGTACCCAAACCTATGGCTGAGAGAGAAGTATTTCCCCTGGACAGCCAGCTCTACTTTTATGGGTGATTTTCTGAGGTGTTAGAAGATTTGACATATCCCTCACTAGAGGCAAAAGAAAAAAAAAAGATCCTCATTATGTTTTTAGGAGCTTGAGATGGGGGGAAGGAATCTTTCAGGCACCTTAAAATACCAGCGCTGGGCTTTGCTCTGAGCTGGGCCCCTGCCATGCTCCAAGCCGGTCTCTTCCTTATTCGTGAGAGCAGATGCTTGGCAAGCCCATATATGTCAGCGAGAACATCATTTAGTTTTACGTTTACACACAC
Source organism: Lasiurus cinereus (assembly GCA_011751065.1). Classification (NCBI taxonomy): domain Eukaryota; kingdom Metazoa; phylum Chordata; class Mammalia; order Chiroptera; family Vespertilionidae; genus Lasiurus; species Lasiurus cinereus. The sequence goes on from JAAGEH010000076.1 coordinate 63,063,144, forward strand.
GCCTGCTTTCTGGGCTGGCATCATTCGTGAGCAGTTTGCGGAGAGCTCCATAAAACAAGAGCCGGCTTTCATGTTAATGTCCTAACAACGAGGGCGATAAAAAAAAAAAAAAAAGGTGACATCTTGTGTCCACTTTCCAGGGCTGATGTTTATATCGGGTAAACTAAAAAAACAAACAAGTAAATAAAGAACACACACAGATATAATACAGATAAGTATTTCTAACAGAAAGAGAAAGCTTAAAGCTCCCAATCTGGAAACCTTACTCCCTTCTGCCCCACGCCTCCACCCGAAGAGGAGTAGGTATAATAATCATATTAGTCCTCATGTGGGAAAAACTTAGTTCAGAATAACTTGTAACTTTATCATAGTGTGCACAGCGGCTGCTGGTCTCTCTCCCACTTTTAAGAGCCAAATTTGAAAAACTTATTCATAAAGAGGAGGCAGGTCAGTGCAGGGGAACACGGATACCTTCTCATAACACATTATGTCAGGGCCCTGGATAGAAGAAGGAATACGAAATGCAAGCACCTCTATTTTTTTAATTTGTATGCCCTCACCATAAATTTGTTTAATGTAAAACAAACAAATCCTCGACGAGGGTTTAACAGGGTTTTCAACATCTCTGCCGATAAATGTAATTTATTCCGAAAGAAGAAAAAGCAGTTTAGAGCATGCCATGAAAACTGCTCTTAACAGTTTTGTGTGTGTGTGTGTGTGAGTGTGTGTGACTCTGTGTATCAAGACAACAGCAGTGGTTTTGAATCATTTGATTTCACTCACAAAACCTGTATGAGGCACTTTACATGGAAAGAGAAGTTTGCCTGATACCTGCTTACCGGTCCATCGCCTTTTGCGTCCGTTTTTGTTGAATGCAACCCCTCCAGAGCTAAAATCCGCACCGTCGAGCCTGACACCTGTCTCTGTCTTTCCAGAGGAAAAGCAGCAGGCAGACTCTGGTAACCCTTTTAGGTACAAAATGAACGGAGTGCTAATAGCATGGCGAGTTTTTTGAGAGAACCACGCAGTTTATACATTTGTAAAAACTTACACCTTTATTAATAGTTCCAAGCTCACCAGTTCAACATTATAAAAGTCATGTTTTGTCCATGTATTTTACTAAATACATTTCTGGGCACACATTAATCTTTAACTTTCCAAAAGATAGGTTTATAATGAATTTACTGATGTTTTGCTTTAGAGTGAAATCTGATTTTCAGCATAAAAGGTGACTAAATGAAGTGAACAGATACACACTCTGCCTAATTTTGTTTATTGAAAATCGTCCAGGTTGATTTCCAGTGCCCTTAATTCATTCAAAGCTGAATATTTGTGAGCGTTTTATAATTATGTGGTATAAAATGCAGATAAAAAGCAGTGCACCAAATGCACCTTTAAATAATTTTACTCATAAAAATACGATTGCACATCACTGAGAACTAGCCACGTTTTAAAAATAAAAACTCCTGTCGCGGCTGGCACCTTGCTCCAGCTGCCCCACTCCGCCTGCAGAGGAGTGCGGTTTCTAGTCACTAATGTAACTAATACTTTCCAATGAGATAAATGAAAAATGTTTGGTGTTCAAATGAGTATTAGAAAAAGAGGAAATTCTCATCAAGTATATTTTTCAGCTTGGCTCAGGGCCATGGAAGTCAGGAAGCCGAGAAGCCTCGGCTAAGGCGGCGCAGGTTGCCCTTGGGGCCTCGGAGCCCGCGGCGGAGGGTAAGGATTTGGCTTCAGACCATGGCCTCAGCCGGGCTAGGACAGGCCTGGATGCTGCCACACAGTCATGCAACCCTGGGTGTCATGAAGAGAAGCGGGGAGGGGAAGGAGTCTTAGGGGAAAAAAAATAAGAGGTGATTCGGGAACCAGGAGGAGAACTGAAAAGTCACACCTTTGCGTCCCCACATTTTTCCTTTTGTTCAGTATTCAGGGAGAAACCATCCGGAAGGAAGACAGATTATGACTATCTATAAACCAACTGTTTGACAGAGACAGAAATGCTGACAATGAGTGGGTTGTGTCTGTAGTTCTTGGCTGTTCACATCAGCAAAGGATGAAGGAAAACAGAGACGCTTGCTATGTTTGTCTAAAGAGGCAGTGGTGTGACCACGGGCAGCAAGGGTTCAGCTGGAGTTCAGGGCAGATGTTGCCAGGAGTTGACGCTGCAGGGAAGTGAAATTGCTTCCGGATCCACCTTCCCCTCCCAGCCTCTGATCCGGGCCCGTCAGGGCGCAGCAGCGCCGTGGCACAAGGTAACGATGTCCGTGGGGAAGCAGGCTTTGAGCAGAATGCCCCTCTCCCGGTTACAGTCCAGCTCCTGGATGAATCCGTACCAATAGATGACCAGGCCTGGCCCAAATCTGCACAAACATGAGAAAACAATACACATGCATAGTATCAGTGCAGTTCCCCACACAGGAATTGCTGAAGCATGAAGAAGATGGTTGAATGGCGTTATAAAAGTTTTTATTTTGGTTGCTATGTAATGACGGAAAGTAGCAGAACTTAACCAAAGAGTTAAGTTAATACAAGGAAAATTTATTGCCTTTCTTTCAAGGAACCTGCAGTATGTCAGATGTACGCACTGCCCTCATTACTTTTCAGGAAGATGCTATGGGCTTGGGCTGATGTGACTACTTAGCTGATAGAGGATAAAACCCAAGAGTCCAAACAGAGATGAGCAGGGAGCACTGGCTTGGGATTTTAGTCTTCTTACATTCAGAAGTACTCTGAAAAATTATCTTAGCTATGTTCAGATGAGGAAAAAGAATACTAAATGAAAAAAAAAATTAAAAAACGGAACAGCCCAAGGTCCTTGTTGGGCTGTCATGTTCTATCCATGCATCAGAAGGACCCAAAGTCCCTTGTCTTCCTTGCTTTTTAGTTTAAAAGAAAAAAGTCCACAGGACAACAGGACACCTCATAGAGACCTTCTCCCAGGCCCTGAATTCTCTATGCTACCACCTCTCTACATGCAAACACAACATGAAAGTTGGTCATAGGTTCTCATGAAAACAGGAACAATGGCACATAGACCTGTGACAAAGCACAGACAGATGGAGGCTTAAAATCTCAATTTTTCTAAATGGTGTCTCCGAATGATTTCGGATTTGGCTAGCAACAGACTCAGGAAGTCGCCGTATGGATTCCTCACCCGTCAGGAAGTCAAGATCTCCAGGCTGGGTTCATAAAGATGCAACCATGACCCATCACTGTGCACACAGAGAGGTTTTGCACATCAGTTTCACGTTTTCCCTGCCGAAGGTACTTAATTAAAGGGCAGCACTACTTTCGGTGTCGTGTTGCAGGAATTTTACAGTGAAATCATAAATTATGAATGTTGGGTTAGTAAAAGGATGTCTAAAAACAGAACTGCTTTCTGTATTCTGACGTTACAGCAGGCTGAACCACGCCAGGCCAGAAAGCTCTTTCCTCCCATGATTTATTATATGCTGCGGCGTTCTTGCCAAAACTAACAGTACAGGACAGGCTGTGAGATACTGTGTGCACAGGAACAAGTTCAGCTGGATGTCATGGACTGGTTTATTTGGGGATTCACATCAGTAAAGTAGCCCAGTTGGAGGCAAGATACACGAAAACATTTTGCATCCCCTCCATGCAAGGACAGAACCGCGAGATGGGAACGCATCTACCGAACTTGTTCTAGCGGATGCGGGAACCATGTATGGATGAGACAACTTGCAGCAGCAGGCCCTGCGACATTTACCAGAATGCAGGCCTGGCTATAGATGCTCTCTTCCTCTTCAGCGTCTCTGAGGAAGGTTCCTTTGGGGTCAGAAGACTCAGACTGCCTTGCACAGGGTGTGGGCTCCCGTGCTGACATACACTCAAGGCGAAGCTCACACCTGGATGAGAACTTGCTTCTCTGTAACCGAGGGCTGCTTAGCAACTTTAAATCACAAACATTTGTCTGCAACTGGAGCTTAGACTATTTTGTGTCTTTATTGTACAAAAAGCACTGTGATTGTTATCAAATGATCTCAGATCTGTCAAAACCAGTCTGGGAACAGCAGAAGAGCCTGCAAGTCTCAGGATTGGATCTGAGAAGCCTCAAACCTTCCTGTCCACAAAGCAACCCTGAGTCACAGCCTCGCAGACCTAACCCAGAGCACAGAGTGCAGAGCCTTCGCCCCTCATATTATGCAGCCATTCTGGAGACCGTGATGTTCTGTAGAAAGGCACTGATATTTTCACAAAGGGAGAAAAAATATGTGATCTAAACAGTCATGGGAAAGAACAAAGAAATATATGGGGGTCGTAAACAACAAGCCCGGTATTTTAAAGATTTAATAAAACAAAAACACACATCACAGCACCGAGAGCAAGAGCAGCCTGTACATCGGCTGAGCAGCTAAATCATAAGACAAAGGACATGAAGCATGACAGCTCTTCGCAAAAATGGCATTTTCCAGGCAGAAAAGCCAGGCTGGGGAACACCCTGGCCACCAAGGAAGTGGACTCGTTTCACTTGTGAGGCAACAGATGAAATCTGCAACTCAAAAGGGTTTTTGTGAGATTGGGAATCTGAACATTTCATGTGGTGGTTTCCAACCACGACCCTCCGAAGTAGTGACAAGGGTCTGTGAGTTGTTATCAGTATATATGATGAGGGATTCCTAAGGAGACTGTACCATGTATCTAAGTGCTTGTTTCTTAGCTTTTGGATGAATTTATAGTTCCTTAGGTAAGACCAGCTCTCTCATGTGGTTCAAAAGCTCTGATGAAAATATGTGCTTAAAGATCAGGAAAGACAACCACCCTTTGTAAATAGAGATTGGTAGATGGAGGCTTTCAAATTATTGGCCTTTGAGTGAGATAGGTAATAGGAACTTTAGAGAGTGACAAGGTTGGAAATGTAACGACAGGATAAGATCTGGCCTTGTTCCTGATACCTACCAGAGTGAATTTCTGGGCTGTCCCCAATTTGGGATCCAGAGACTATGAGATGCTGGCAAGGTAACCTTTCAGCAACATGTCTATTTATAAAGAGGCTGACCATATTAACAAACTACATCGTTACTTCCTTGGTGATCTGAACTAACAGAAGGGAACCTTATAGTTAACAACTGGAAAAACTAAGCCAGCCAACTTTAGCGTTTTCTTCTGAAAAGGTGTAAAACAGAGACAACAGGACCTACGAAATTTTTATGTAGGTCAAGTACATGCCTGTGGGTTGAGTGATTTCACCTTTTGGATGCCTGTTGCCATTTATTGTGGCACTAGTGGACAAGAGTGAGATCGCTGGGAAGGCAAACATAACCTTTGTGACCAATAAAAATCAAAGAGATTGTTAATGGCGTTTAAAAGAAAACATAGTCCCTGGGTCTGAGCGAATGTGCAAAGCAGAAGGTTGGCCTGCTACTGGGGTTGCAGGCCTCCACACCAGCCTGGGGACACGCAGTAATGGGATGTATATGGATAGTTGGGCTGATTCTGTAAACACATTACTGGGCTAACTGCAACTTTAATGTTACTACTATACTCATGGTCAAGTAATAAGATCAAAGACTCCAAATGGATTTTACAAACTCATATGGAGCAGACATTGGAATGTGAGTGACGTCTGAACAAGTAATTTTGCTTGCAAATAAAATACTACCAAATTAGCAAAAATAACAAATACCTCTTGGAAAAAAATGGGAGGTGAAAGTCAGGAGCCACGACAGACCCTGAGGGGATGACGTTCTAGGTAAATAATGATAACCTTGTAAATGCGTTTGTAATTTGCTTCTCTGGGTTCATTTTAGAGTATTTAGAAAAATTAAGTAGGAGGCTGTAAAACAAAAGCTGGGCACCCTTTTGGGATTTTTGTGCATATCTGTCTCTCAGGGATTAGCGTGGTTTCATCATGTGTCTCTCTGCTCTATGGTGATCTTGTTGGGGTAAACTTCCTTGAAAATTAGTGACATTTCTGTGACTGGATCTATGAAATCAAGTCTGGACTTTTATCGAGTTAAAAAAATGGAGCCAACACATAAAAATTGGGAGATTATACAAAATCCTGCATATTCACCGTCTCTTGAGAAATGAACTGATATGGCCACAATCAGTTGGAGCTGAGTCATGGCTGCCCCCTTGTGCTCTGTGCCAGGTGCCATTCCTCATCATGCTGCACTTTAGATTTTCTTTAATTGTAGAGACCTATTTCTTCATACTCACATCTCTGTCAAATCTGGGAAAGCAAAGACAACCTCAGGGGATTTCATATTTCACTAAAAAAATAGATGATAATATATATATATATTTTTTAATATTCTGCCTACTTTGCTCATTTCTGTTGCCCACTTGTACCCTGTGGGCATTTGAGTCTTGGCTGTGCCTTGAGATCTAACTCAGAGGTTCCCAAACTTGGGCCAGAGGCCCTTGAGTGGCTGTGAATAGACTTCAAGACATCCTTATGCATATTAAGCACTATCCTCAGGAAAAAAAAAGAAAAAAGATCTTGTCCTCTTTGGATATGTAGATAACAAAATAGGTAGCTTTCAGTTATTATGTATTTTCTAAGTAGATGGAATATAAAAGTCCAGCTATAGCCTAGCCAGTGTGGTTTAATGATCATGGTTTGATTCCCGGTCAGGGTACATGCCCAGAGTGTGGACTTGATCACTAGTAGGGGGCATGCAGGAGGCAGCCAATCAATGATTCTCTCTCATCATTGATGTTTCTATCTCTTTCTATCTCCCATATCCTCTGTGAAATCAATAAAAAACATATATATATATATATATATATATACATATATATATATATGTAAATAAAAGCACAGCTATAATCATGTGGAGACAGGAGAGTTAGCAATAATTCTTTTTGTTTGTTTTAAAGACTTTCAAATTTGGCAGGATTAGGGAAACTGTTTTAATGGGTTTGGTCTCCTTTTCTGGATGAATGAATGTGTGACATGGAGGGGAATTGCATACACGAAGGTGATTCTGTGATATGGGTAATACTGGAGATGTCTGAAAATACTGAGCAAACATGTAACTAACCTGTCCTTGCACATGAGGTTCATCTTCACAATAAATATGAGCTAGAAGGAAAGACACAGTTCTTGCCCCAGGTGAGAACTCACTCCACCGAGAGTACCTCGCTGCTGCTATTTATGGGAAGAGGTACAGAGAGAAGCACTTGGCTGCACTGGGCAGCGGCAGTAATGAAAAGGGACCCAAGGCAGAGGTGGTGCTGGAGTTCTGAATTCCAACTGAGAGCTGCAGAGAGATACTGTGTTGGGCTGACTCCCAAGGTGATCCCTGCCTCCTGGGACTCGTTCCCTTGTTTAATGCCCTCCCTTTGAGTGGGGGCTGGATCTAGTGTCTTGGTTCTAACAGAAACAACACAGCAAAAGTGATAGGATGCCACTGTGATTAGGGTACAAAGACTGTGACTTCCATTTCACTATCAGACAAACCCTTGCCTTCTGGGCTCCCATACTTCTGTGAAGCAAACTACCATTTGGGAGAGGCCTCCATGGCAAGGAACTGAGTCCCTCAGCCCACCAGCTGATGGGGAACTGAATCCTGCCAACAACTGGAGTGAGCTGAGGGGTGTGGTCTCATCTCAAAGTTTGACTGGGGGAAGCCCTACCCCTCATTATCTTGAATGGAGCATGTGAGAAACAGTGGAGAAGAGGATTCAGCTAAGCTATGCCCATATTCCCGCTCACAGAAAAAGTGAGTAGTCCTAAATTATTAGTTTTGGGGTAATTTGTCATATAGCAATAGGTAACTAACATATATAATATCTGCACACTTGAGTAATCAAATGCCATTCTTCACATATGCAGCATGAGGGGTCTTGTTGGATATAAATTAGAATTTTCCCCCCTCTTATAGTCGTACTAAGAATTTTCAGCAGAAGAGGTTACTGAATGAGATGATTACAGAGTAGCCACTCTTCATCAAGGCAAACCAGTGCTTTTCCACTACAGAGCTTCTTGGCTCCTAACTGAGACCTCACACCAACACCTTCCCTGCTGCCTGTCTAGGACCCTGGGGTTACCTAATGTAAAGAAATCATATGTAGATGAAGAATCCTAAATGTTTTCCATACTGCGATGGTGTGTTATTAAGTTTGGTTACTAGGTTTCTGAAGCGAGTGAAGCGGGGGGCTGGTTCCAGGCAGAACACTTTGGCCACCTAAGGACTGCTGACAATCAGGGAGGAGACATTGAAAACCACCCCAATCATGGCGGTCCAAGGTGGTGTTGGGGCTCATGGACTCTGTCCATCTCAACAGGTGCTAAAGGACAATCTGAGGAAAACGGGCGCTGGTTACATTTTATTCAGTTAAGACAGGCAGTGCAATCTGTGATATATTTTTAAAGATTGTCACCAAGAATGTTTTAAAAATGGTACTTCAGTGAGTGAGTTCTTAGTTTTCCAGAAAAAAAAAAGTAGCTATCCTCAGATAGTCTCTAGGATGTCAGATTGTAAATGTTGGACCGAATATGGTATAAGTTAGAAATCATGCCTCTCTGTCCAAGGTTTTCTATAACTCTCTGAGAAATGCAGAGGTCCCAAATTCAGGGAGGACTTCCTTTCTCTTTCTTAACTATAAAAAAATACCCTCCCTTCCTTGTCACACTTTTACACTATCTTGAAAGACAGGAATCAATTGGATAATATTTTCACTTAACTTTCCCTTGTGAAGACTTTTTCTTGAGGCACTTTCTTCAGAGAGTGCTAATATGAAAGCTAGATGCAGGTATGCAGAGGTTTCCACTTCTAGTGTTGGATATCACTTTGCTAAATTGGCCCCAATAACCAACTTCCTGGTTGGTTTCCTGAGGCCCACTTAGCTTCTACGGCTCCACAGATTTCAGAAGGCCCTTGATCGTACATAAGGTCTATAAAGACACTGTCTAAATACATATAAAACTATTTGAATAAACAACAACAAAGAGATAACTAACATTTACAGCACACTTACGTGGCAGGCTATGATTCCATACTTGTACATGTGCAGACTCAATTGAAAGTCACCAGCACCCTGTGAGGGGGGCACCACAATCATCCTCCTTTTGCAGATGAAAAAACGGAGGCACAAAAAGGGACAGGCTTTGGATCCAAGCAGTCTAGCTCTGTGGCTTGTGCTTATAACCATTACACTATACTGTCTGTCACTATGCCCTGTATTTACAAAGCAATTTATAACATTCACTCAACTTTGAAATGTATTTACAACATCTGGAAAAGAGAGAAGAGCAGGGGCCCAGAAGGCAGGCAACTAATCAAAAGCCCAGTGTATGAGTCAGGATTCACCTGTCTCTGGAGAATAATTCTTCAGGTACAAAGTCAATAGCTCCAAACTAAAAAGTCTATCTAGCCACTCATTGCAATGTAGGTGTCACCACGTTTAGGAAGCATATGGCAAAGCAACTTATAATTCAGGTAAAAGAACTGAGAATTATAGAATCACTACCTAAAGTCCTGGGAAGATAAATGCTTCCTGCTATGTGAAAATTCAGAAGTGAAGGGACAAAATCTAACATGAGGAGAGAGGAGCAAACCCAGCCTGTTCACATTAATGGACACCAACAGCTGGAATGAGTTACCACGAAACCGAGGGAAGCAGTGGGTCTAAGTGAGCGTGTCAGGAAGAACCAGGAAAGAAGGTTCAGACTTGCTAAGCAGGGTTGACAAAAGGAACCCAAAGGCCCACTCTTGCTGCTAAAATACTTCTGGCATAAAGATGTATCTTATGTTTGTGGCATTAATTTGACTTATCTATGTTTTCAGCTCTATGAAGAAAATCACTACATATTTTTATAAATATCAGTATGATTTTATACCTCTTTTGGAAATACAATATGAAGCTGAGACTCATATACTGTACTGTCGTACAATTTGCTTCTCCACAAAGAATAAAGGAAACTCATGAAATTGATATCATACTTCTCAATGAGCTGAATTACCATGTTTACATAAAGGATTCTCACTCAATATACTGGGGTTCTACAATATTAATCTGGATCAAGTCAACCAAACAATTTTCAATTGAAATGAAAAGAGGACTATGGGATGATTTGATGATTTTAGTTAAGTTTCTTTTTCACAAGGGTCTTCATTAAACAATTAAAAAGCCTTTCCTTTTTCTTTCTCATTCTGAGTTGCTGTGTGGGGTCTGGGGTAACTTCTGAAGATGTGTGCAGACATGTGGCTGTTGGAAGTCAATTGTTTCACCATCAAAGACTTGCATGTGGTTTTTATGAAGAATGCATTCGCAAAAACATAGTTCAGGACGAAGGAGAAATATAAAACATCTTGTAATTGTTTTAAAATAAACTCTTACACTGTTTATTTAGTTTTAATCTGCGTGTTGTAGATTGGTTATGCACTTGTTAATCACTGTTGTATGTATCTCCAGACAGAGTTGTAAATAACTTTTCAGTCCAAGTGAAATATGCTTCCACATGTTTATATGCAGAGTATGTGTGTATTCATGCCTGTGCGTAAATATGTGTACAATAATAATAGATTAGTGATCATGTAATACGACATCGTAAGGTTCTGGCACTATGGTCAATTTAATGTACAATGCAAACATTCTTTTTATTTTGTAATATCTATATTATGAAATAGAAATATAACTTGGTTGTTTTATTCACTTTCTTTTCTTGGCAGGCCCGTGTTTGCAAATGGAAAGGTCTTAAGAAAAAAGAACCCAGTTATGAGTATTCTCACTCAACTCATAGAACTTGATGATTAAAAATGCAACTCTCTTTGTAACATCAACTCACTGTATATATAATTTTGAAAATAAAAAAGGAAAAATATATTCTAAATACTGATTCACGTCAGGCCTGAATCCACATAGAAGATAAACAGAAAATAGGTTATTTTGAAGAAAGTTTAAAATGTATATAAATACACAACTACAACCACCTGCAATTCTCTTTGGTGTTTATGTTACTTGGCATTTCCATGTCTACATTAAATTGCCTGGAAAAGTGCTTCATTTTCTCTGTCCTTTCCCCCGTGTTGGATCTACCCAGATGCCATACTCAAAGTCTTTCTAGCCTATTGTAACTCTCTCTCAGAAGAGAGAAGCTGTGCGAGGTAGAACAGGAAACAAAGGCTGAAGCTATGTAATCAGCTGCTTTACTGTCTATTTTCCTGGAGAAACGCTTTCTCCCGGCAGTGGGCCAGCTGTGCTGTATTTACCTGTTAAGAATGAACATAGCACAGCCTGTGCAACCCCCTTGCGGACAGTACAGGTCACTGAAGGAAGGCTCCTCCCTCCTGGAAAAAACCTATTCATATTTTTAAGTGTGAAATGTAAGTAATTAACTGAACAAACAAAATGCCAATGGCTTACAGCAAAAGACAATTTAGAGCAGCGGTTGCCAACCTTTTGGACCTCATGGACCACAGTGGTCCGAGGAGCACTGGTTGATGACCGCTGATTTAGAGCAATGACATGATATTCTTGAAGTCTTCCTGGACGAGGTGAGCTCTCAGCTACATTACATTTACTCATATAATGGTCCTCTTCATTTTCTCCATTAGATGTTTATTTTTTTGAGGTGAAAATGAAGAGTGGGGTCAGAGGATTCCCCCAAAAATAAAGAGTTGGGATTAGAAACATATTGAAATTATTTTATTGTGAAACTGGAGGATGAACTTAAATACAGTAGTACTGGTCATTGTTTTAAATGAGGATATATTAAATGGACAGTACTCGTCCCCAGGCAGGAAGAAGAAATAGCAAGTGCAGTAAAAGAAACCAAAAATCATTAAAGTCTTAAAGTACTCAAGGTCATACAGAGAGAAAACATTTAAGTACTAAAAGTGAGAGACCACTTTAGGCAGACCTTGGGTGCAAATCATATCTACCAGGCTAGAATTTATACTCCAGCCTTCTTCCCAAAGTTGGGGTAGTTTACAAAATTGGTTGTGTGAATTATTACATGTTTTCTCAGTTATTTCCCCAGGGAAACATGCCAAAGGTGAACCCATCATTTCCGCTGATTTAGTGTTTGATGCCAGAGAATTTATAATTGATATGACAACCATAATGAATAGTGATCCCCAGGCTGGCGGAGCCTGGCTGACAGTGTGGTGATCCATTCTGGGTTTGCCCAACTCATTCTGATAAATTCGGAGGTTATTCCTGAACTTCTCACTTCCAACTTTCTGAATAGTAGAAATTATAAATACTTTATAAAATTGAAAATATTTTACTGTATAAATGTAGCTTAGCCCTAAAATTTTTTTTTAACATAGTTTTTTATTATCAGGTAGTGGGGGGATGGGTCTCTGTTTTCTTGGCTCGATTCTCAAAAGAGCACAGGGTAACTCAGAGTTCAGTGAGACATTTATCTCAAGGCACAAAGAAATTTATGGGTTCTAGATAGAAATATAAATGTCTGCTTAAAGTAAAAAAATATTGGAATTTTCATCCTTGGCAAAGTCGAATAACTGAAGGATTAAGGCTGCTACATGTTTGCCCTATAAATCTATCATTATCCCAGTGTGACACAGTGCTTCAGGTATGTCAGATCCCAACTCGCTCTGAATGGGTAGTTAAAAAAAAACACTTCTTTTACTCACAATACATATTTCCCAATAAGGAAAGTCTCTTTGGCTAACCAGCACAGTCCTCAAGAGCAAATCTCACAATTTTACCGATCCATGAAGGCACATGCTGGGGGTCGGGGTGAAAGGATTACAAATTGGAACCCTCAAGATCATTAGAATGACAGAAAACAATTATTAAAAAAATATGGTACTTAGAAGACAAGTAAATATGAGTGACCTGGTGTTACATGTCTAGAATGTACGTTGCATGAGGCCAGCTTGTATTTTAGGCACAAGGGAATCAGCCAATGAGTACTGGCTAAGCAGATGTATGAACGCATGAATGCCTGCCTCCACAGAGACTGCCTGCCTCAGGAGAAGCTTCAGGTGCTAATGTTCATTTGGAAAACAATATTTTGCTGATAACTGCCCACCATATAGGGAAATGATAAAATGAGCCTTAAAAATATGCCCAAATTACATGCATGGAAAAACTAGTCCCAGATGTTTTGCATTTGGAATCTATGCTTTTCAGATTATTACAGGAAACATGATGTTGTTTAAAACCTGGTAGAAAACTCAAGAGCTGTTCCCTGGGAGGGCCCTACAGGTGGCCTAGGTGTGGCTGCCAGGTGGGTGGAGCTGACGGCTAAGAAAAACTAAGCAGTGGAGAGCCAATAGCTGCACACAGGTGGCCCTCACTTTCTTGAAAGACAATCAAAGTAGGTCAGCTTTTGTTTACAGTAGCTTTTATCTAGAAGATAAGGTTGTAAAAGCATCAATCAAAATGAAGTACTACTGTTCCTGGCCATATCTCAGCCGGTTCATCTGTTTTATTTCTTCCTCCCTTTCCAAATACCTTAAGGTGTTTTAGATGAGTGAAGAGATATCAAACTATTAAAGTGAAGTGTATTTGTGTATGACACATGGATTTGCACTCACTGAACCACAAATACCATCCCTATGGTGCTTCTATCATTCCCAGGTTCATTGCTTTAATTTTCAATAACATACACTCCACAGAACAATCATTTTCAATAATGCTCCTTTAGGAAAACGAGCATCTGATGGCTTGCATGTTGGTGTACCACTTTCAGTTTATTTACACCCTGCTTTTCCCCTGAAGAGGCACACACAGTGAAAAAGCAAAGTAGAAACAAAAATGGAGCTCAGGAAAAGAAATATACAAAGTTCCTTATTTTACTGTTAAATTGCATTTTGATGGAGTCAACTTCTTCAACCCTTGAAACATCACTCCCACACCCCTTCCCATCCCAATCTCAAGGTAAGGTTACTGTATGTCCAGTTTCAGTGCAATTGCTTAATATACTAAAGCAGTGGTCAGCAAACTGTGGCTCATGAGCCACGATTTGCCGCTCTGTTGACTAATGAGTTTGCTGACCACTGGACTAGACTAAATGTTACCACCGTGTAGTTGGAAGCTGAGGATTAGGCAATTGTGGCATATTGTGTTCGAAGAAGTAAAGGGTAGTATAAGACTGGTCAGCAAACTCATTAGTCAACAGAGTCGCAGTTTGCTGACCACTGTACTAAAGGACTCCTCTGTAGTGGGTAAATAATTCGCCTTCTAGAAAACAGTGGAGGCTGGAAGACATTGTCTTCAATGTACCTTCTATTTCTCACTGTCTCAGCTCTTCATCTATAAAGCAGGCATGATAGCAACTGTATGCTGGAGTTTGAGGTGAATTTAAGAATAAGTGAGCATAATTTCTATCTATTCATTGTTGCCCCATTACAAAAATTCTGCTCAGCAGAGGAATCTAATAAGAAACTTTCCCAATCTCCATTACCCTCCCGGCCCTGCCCGCATCCCGCCCCCGAGAGTTATCCCCATATTCCCAGCACATGAATAGGCAGATCTATGTCCAGCGGTCTGGAAATAAGCCCATCAGAGAAAATAAAAACTGGACCAGTCAAGTACTCATCAAGGCAGTACTTCACCCAGATTTACCCAGGAGAGATGACGAACAGAGGGGCAGGAAGTAGGATTGAGTGGAGTTAAAACTCTTCCTACATTGATAACTGGACTAGATGCTCTTTGAGCCAGAGGGGGAATGGTCATTTCACTGTCACTCCCTCTTTCAGAAGAAAAGCTCATCACCAGAGCAGGAGACACTCTCCTTCAAGAGACTTGACAGAAAACGCTGCTGATGTCAGTGAGTTAAAATATCTTTAAATATACATTCTGGTGTTCAATGGCATGACACCGCAGGGCCTGTCTCCACATTTGGGCCCCGGTGACATGATGAGGAAGGGCTGCACCCACATGGTTTGGGCAGGATCTTGAGATTCCGTTGTACCATCCATTCCAAACACACATCCTGTCTGAAAAATCTCACCCCGTTTCACAGGTCATCTTCTGTAATAAGTCATTTTAATTTTCAACAGAAGAGAGAACGTAGAAGGAACAACCTTGAGAATTTTAACTACTATTTAAAGACTCTGGAAAGAAGGTAAAGGCAGCTTCTGGCCTGGGAGCAGAGCTGGCTGCTGTGGATCCGGCCTAACAGAGAGCACCCGGGAGACTCGGGCAGGCCTGGCAGGCGGGCTCACAATGGGTAACCTTAGGAAGCCAGGTGGCCGGCCCCAATTTCTAAAGTGGCCAACCCTTTGTTTTCTTGAGGCTAACGAAGATGCTTTACTAGACAATTGCCGGAAAGGAACAGGAGCCTGAGGGCAGAACAACTTTTTTTGGAAAGTAATAGTTGAAGGATCCTTAGTGTGAAAACTGCAGGGCTGGCTTCCAGGAACAGGACAGATTCAGTCACCTCTGGCTCTGTTCTCCAGCTGAGGGGCACAGGCTTCCGTCTTAAAACACTTGCACAAATTGCACAGCAATACAACTGACCCTCAAAAATGCGTTATTTCCACTTGACAGACGAGAGAACTGAGGCTCTGAGAGGTCAAGTAGCTTAAGATCAGATGGAGCAACTGAGGGAGCCTGCTTCCCACATCCCTGGATGGTACTCTTGTCCACTATAAAGCCAGTGCCTGTATTTCCTAAATGCAGAATGGGAAAACCAACACCTGCCTTCCTGAAAAGGATGCAGTCCTCCGGGGATGCAGAGGCACCGTGAACACAGTCCCTGTTCCCCTGTGGGGTGCTCAGTAGTAAGTCAGACAAGCAGGTTAGAAGACAGTGTTAAAGGGGACTGTGTGGAAGGCCCTGTGGGGGCCCAGAGAAGGTCAGAAAAGGCCCAGCACAGAGGGGAGGTGACCTTGGAGTGACTCCTGAGGTCAAGGGTCACTGAGAGGGTAGGACAGGGAGGCGCTTCAGGTGGAGGGAGGTGCACACAGACAGAGCCATGGGGAAAAGCCTGGGGGTCACAATAAAAAGATCCTGGGCTTGGCAGGTGATCTAGCTGGGAAGGAGTGGTGGGAGGAGGGCCGGGGATGCTGAGTGGGGAGTCTACTCCTCCAGATCCCAGGTGGAGTGCATGCCAGTCCTTCGCCCCAGGGTGATCCTTTTTCCTGAAACCCAAACACCCCAGGCTGTGTTTCATTGTGGAATTTGTCAGCTAAATATTTACTTTGTGCAGGCCAAAGTCTACTACAGCGCACTTATTTGGGGATAAACACATTAAACAAGAGTATACATTAAAACAAATCCTCCCCTCCCCTTACCATTTCCACTTCATACAGAAAAAAGACTGCCATTCAAAAAAAAAAAAATCACCCTGAAAAATATACTGAAGGCTCAACTTTCCAAAGCTTTTGGGACAGAATCCATGTAGATAAACAGTCACAGCCCAGCTCCACGGGGTTTCTCCAATTTGTATTCTTTGAGAAGTCTGCGGGCAGGAGGTGACTGGCTGACAGTTTCCTCAGTGAGTTACACAGCAACCTTATTTACCCGAACAGGAGCCATTAGTTAAATTTTATGAAGATAAGGACTTCCAGGAGTGAGTGCCCTCCTGATTGTTTTTTGATTGAAAGCAAGACAAGGGAGAGCTGCACTGAACCTGAGCTTTCCCTTTGCACACTGCGCTCTCAGCTGTCTCAGCTGGCCCCCGAGACCCCCGGGGCTGAGCTGGGCTGGACGGGGAGTGGACTCCCCCAAGCTGAAAGCATCCTGTCATTGTGGATTATTTTAGAAATGTAGTTACCCTTGTGACTGTCTTCTTTTAGAGGCATTCCTGGCTGCAAACCGCCTCATCCTGGGTGACATAAGACATACTACTGAATGAGGTTAGATGGAGGTCCCCTCAGTCAGGATAGCTGGTCCACCCATGCTGCCATTAACTAATTAACAGGTGTTTATTTTTAGGGCTTGAACTAACAGGCCATGTGAAGGCCAATGCAAGATGATATTTGAAGTAATCTGTGGGTGCCTCATACTTGCAAAAGACCTTACTTTTTGTGCAGTTGTTGATGTAACTTAAGTATTTGTCAGACTAGTAAACTGTAATGTCAAAGACAAAGAAAACCCTATCCCACCCTATTATGAAAAGGGCCATTACAAAAATAGGTCCATTACCACTATTTAAAAAATCATTTGTTGAAGAAAATGGGAAGAAAGATATCAGCAATTAGTCATGGCAAGTGGTTGAGTACAAACTCTCATTTGACACTAGATATTAAGTAACCAAAATTCCTAATATGAGGTTCAATCCTAATATTAAACAATGACTAAGCCTGCTATTTATTTTTTAATGAGCTTTTTATGACTCTGCAGATATATGCTATAAGAAAAGCTAATTGTAAGTAAATTGACGGAATGTATTTTGATTTATGAGATTTATGATTCAAAGAATTCAGAAGCAAAATGGAAAAATGAACTGGCCTCTCATTGTCAAATTCTAAATTTAAAAGATGTTGCAATCAAGGAAATAAAGATGTTACAATTGCATTTTTATTTGTATTTATTTAATGTTTACCTCCTTCCCAAATAGTATGTTTCATAAAAGCAATATCTTGTCTACTTTATCATTACCTGACTTTTAGTGGTATATGGCATAAGGTAGAATTAAAAAATATTTGTTGAATATATCAATGGCAGGTACAAAAGTTATGCAGAGTATCACTGCACAGGTACTTTACTTAGATCTGGTTTAAATCTGGAGCCTAAGGGCATACACAGGATGAACCCAATAGTTTGGAAACAATGCTGTTTGCCTAACTAAATCATTTGCTTTTGTTTACCTGATGAGTTTTACAGTACTTTCCAAGCCTAAGAATCATGGGTGCTGACTGGCATGGTCATAAAAAGTTAAAGTTACTGTTTTATACACTCTCATATTTTTTTCTCTCAGGAAGTTTGCTGGAATATATATATATATATTCCTCACTGAAGAATAAGCTTTTTTATTGATTTAAGAGAGAGGGGAGAGAGAGAGAGAGAGAGAGAGAGAGAGAGAGAGAGAGAGAGA
>JAAGEH010000076.1:63081172-63119803 GCA_011751065.1 Lasiurus cinereus
GAGAGAGAGAGAGAGAGAGAGAGAGAGAGAGAGAGTCATTGATGTGATAAACACTCATCAGTTGCCTCCCAGAAGAGCCCGGACCGGGGATCGAATCCACAAACTTTTGGTGCCTGAGATGATGCCTCAACTAACTGAGCCACTCAGTCAGGACTGCCTGGAATATTTCCACAGAAAATATTCTGAGATTCTCCCTTTCAGAGGAAATTTGCCATCTCAGCCTTCGTGGCACGTAATATTACAACGCTGGCACTCCTTCCTTACGTTTAGGTTAAACACATGCACTTCTAGCCATACTACAGAACGCTAATAATTCTGGGAAAGATGTATTTAATTTAGGACTGCTAGCCACAGTTCTGATCCCCTGCCATGGTCTGTGCTGGAGGCAGGAGAGCAAGATGCTGGGTTATTAGACTTCATAGAAAGACATGGAGATCTCAAGAGACCAAAAGTCCAGTCTGTGAAGTTGTTACATCCACAACCAAATAAACTAGGCTTCTAACGAGGACACATATGGCAATTTATCACCACGATTCCATAGGCAAGCAGCCCCTGTGCCTTCTGTGTTTTCATGAGAGAGCAATACAAATCAATCATGTAGAGCTCTGGACACATTGATAATGCATGCCTGTTAGGCTTATTTTTGGACTAAGTATTGGTTTTATAGAAATGGACTATGGTTACCATTTGAAAAGAATTATTTTATCACACCCAGCATTACACACTGGTTCTAGACTGGTCTGTTTCTTGAGAGAAAAAAATATGAGAGTGTATAAATAGTCCCCATGGCATATTCTGAAGACTCTTAGCTAAAATAAATGCCTTCTGATGGTTCGATGCTGCTCCCAACTTCTCCAGCACAAGGTCAGACACTTCGGAAGAAGATGGAAATAAAAACTTACAAGAGGAAGAAGGATATTGCATGTAGGGCATAATTTTAAGAGGAAGCCTTTCAGACTTATGGAGTGATGCTTAGACTTTGTCTTACTAGTAATTTAAAGAAGGTGCTAGTTCTCTTATTGAATCTTACTTATTTGTTAGGACTAATACCATTCATCTAGGAAGTATAAAATGTATAAAATGTTTGTTATATCACCACAACAAATGTTCTCATTTTGCATCTTCCATTTTGCTTAGATTCACTACTTATAAACTTAAAAAAATAAACTATGAGATAGAAAGGTCACAGAAGATTTAGGTTACATATTTTTCAATACTTTCTTCTGTTATTAAAGTGCTTTGCATAATTTGACTTAACTTTATACTACTTCTATATTTATGTTTTCTAAAAAATTAACATAATTAACTCAAAAATCGTTTGCAATTTTGGAACTCCTTAATTTGTGTCTGTGGCAGATCGCTTTCTTTGGGCAACTGTACATCAATTATCCAAAATTAAATGACAGAAATCATCCAAGGCCTTGAGACACTGAGGATAAAAAAGGGTCTGGTACCTATTTTCTGCTTAGGGCCACTTGGTTATTTATACCATCATTCACAAGCCATACAAAATTATCAACTTAAAAATTAGCATGCTATATTTGGTCAAGCATTTAATTAACTCACCCCTAATGCCTTGGCAGTATCAGACCAAATGATTTCATGTGCTTATATGGCCTGAGGGCCGGACGTTCCCCACCCCTGGTCTAGAGGATATTTCTGCAACTTCTTCTTTCTTTATATTTCAGGAAACATGGGAGAAAGAAGATTTTTTATTTTTTTATTTTACTAATCTAGGTAAGGTTGAAAGCATTACAGGACTAAATAACTAAGTTGTAAAGACATTTCCTTTTTTCCAGACATGAGAAAATAGTATCAGTTTACATTGGTATACTGCTTTATGCTTTCTAGAAAATGCTGATATGCTATATAGGAGGATGAAGTATTTAGGGAAGCTAAGTGAGTTCCCAGAGACTAACAGGTAAGATACTGAAGTTAAGATTGAGCTCTGTTGACTTCTTACCCAGGAATGATGGAGTAACCCTGGAAAGAACTGTTGAAAGATTTTACCCCATAATCCCTATTACATCTATTACTCTTCCAGTTGAGTTAAAAATAAAAAATAAAAAAATGAGGCCTTATATTTGGCATCTTATCTCATATAGGGAGATAAAAAGATCATTTTTATTCAGAGAGTATTTAAATGCTACAAATTTGATGTAAATGCAAAGCATTATTAAAATGCACTTATGTAATAATTTTATTTTCAGACTAATTGAGATGTTACCAGCAATGTGGGCTTCTGGCTCCTGAATTCAGCAAAGAAACAATTCAGAGCCAAGAACTATAGCACAAGAGAAAGTTTATTTAGTATGCAAAGCAAAAGTACACTTGAAGAGAAGGTTCTAGTGGGCTGCTCAGAGAGCTAGCTGCCTTGGCCTTTTAGAAAGTCAGAGAGGTAGGAGAAGTGAGCCAGCTGGGCTGTGTGGACTCAGGAAACAAGTTATAGAGGCAAAAAGATGGTCCTTGGAGAGGTTCAGGGGGAGGTTAACCTAGGACAAGCTGCCAGTGTCCCCTGCTACCCTGGTTGTGAGTCTTGTGGTGACCCCTAGAGCTTAGGAGAAAGAAAGCAAAGATTCACGCCGTAAGAAAGAAGGTACAGGTGTGCTCTAGAGAGAAAATGTGCATTGGGTCCTTTATCTTAAGGGTTTTTAAGTTTTCTAAAGATAGGTATTTTAGGAGAAGTCGACATGGAACGATCCCAATAAAAAATTCATCAGCATTCCAGATGTGTCCTTTAAGATGCTGATTTATCAAAATGAATGTCAAGATCAGAGTCTCTACTGAATGGTCAACAGTAGGGTAGAGGGATCACTGGTCATTGCATCAGGTCCTGATGTCAGCTATAGTGACCCTTTATCTGATTTTGCAGCTTTTCTGAGCCTGGAGGACTGAGCCTAGATGTTATCTCTAGTTTGACTAAAACTCTCTTTCTGTGGTCAACAGACCAGAGGCTTTGTTCCTAAAGCTATTTGATGCTGATCAGAACTTCACTGTCCTGAGGACTTAATGCTTAAGGGTATGGTCATGCTGGGAGAAGGAGGCAGTGAGTTAGGACAGTGTGGACAGTGTGAATCAGCATCTTTTTCAGTTTCCCCATTCTACTAGTCAATGCATTTTCCTGGCTTCTTACTATCCTGTGTTAGAGGTATTTTACATTGGATGCCATCACCTCTGACAAGCCACTTCTCACTTTGTATCCACAGATAAATCTTTAAATTTTATAAAATAAGATTTTTGCCAGGCATTCTAAAACATCCAAAAGTAACATTATATTTTTATCTGTCAGGATGTACTAACTAGAGTATTAAGATTTAAAAAAAAATCATACCTGAGTTCTAATTACTTATATTTTTTAAAAATATGATTATCATCCTATCAAATAAGAGTAATATGCAGATTGACCATCACTCCAACACACAAGATTGCTGCCCCATGTGGTCAAAGATTCTGCCCCCATGTGGACACAAGATGGCCACCACAAGATGGCCAGCAGGGGAGGGCAGTTGGAAGGGACCAGGCCAGCAGGGGAGGGCAGTTAGGGTGACCAGGCCAGCAGGGGAGGGAAGTTGGGGATGACGAGTTCTACCAGGAAGGGCAGTTTGGTGGGACCCAGGCCTGCAGGGGAGAGCAGTTGAGGGGGGATCAGACTTTCAGGGGAGGGCAGTTAGGGGTGACCAGGCCTGCAGGGGAGCAGTTAGGTATCAATCAGGTTGGCAGGGAGTGATTAGAGGGTCAGGCTGGCAGGCAGAAGTGGTTAAGGGCAATCAGGAAGGCAGGCAGGTAAGCAGTTGGGAGCTAGCAGTCCTGGTGGGATTGAGCCTAAATGGGCAGTCGGACATCCCTCAAGGGGCCCCATATTAGAGAGGCTGGGCTGAGGGACACTCCCCCCGCCTCCCCAAAACAAGGGCACAAAGGCCAGGGTCTGATGCACCATATATGGCAGGAATTGAATGTGAAGTTTTTACAATTGTTGTGAGCTAATGCTCTGACGTCTTCCCTCTGAAATAACTGACGTAACAGCCTCGATGTCCAACTCAACACCACCACCTTTGGCCACCTCTGCTCCTTCCTTCTCACTGGCGGTCCCAGCAACCACCTCCAGCCTCCACCTTCACCGAGCCCCCTGCTGAGCACTAGGCACTTTGTGTACTTTTACCACCAATCTTTATGATAATTCTGTGAGAGTTATTTTTAATCCACAGATTATAGCAAATTCCAACTTACATTTCCCAAGTGTTCACCTGGATCAGGGCTAAGAGAGGCTCCAGCTCAGTGTGGCTCCTAAGTGCACACCTTGTTTAAACGAATAGCCCTGGTTTCATCAGACAACAACTTTACAATAATGAACAATCTGGGCTTTACTAAGTGAAAGAGGTGGCTGCCCACTAATTGGGAGGAAGGTACAATCAGGCGTTCTCATTTGGACAAAAGTGCTTCAATACTGGACCCCTTGCAAATCCGAGTTGAATCTTAAACTTTTAGGGGAGAGTTAGAGAAAATACATGGGGACTTGCAAACAAAACAACACCCCAAAACTTTTAAACAGCATTTGGAAAAAAAGGGCTCCCCCAATCCCTCCATATGTTTTTACACAAATCTGCATGCTCCAATTAATTTGCCGAACTGCTGGTGTGCAGCTGGACCGCCTTAATCATCTCTGTAAGTACAATGTACAATTTGTGGTCTGATCTCAAGCAAGAAAAGTGCACCTAATTTTGGCTCGCCCCGTACTTAAACCTATTTTAGAAAATTAGAATTTAACCATAGCTTTACGCAGCCTTAGAAAGGAAAACTGTGTGCAGCTGCTGACAGGTCATTGATGTTGTAATACTCTGAGTACCCGAGGAGAGATTTTATAGTATTATCCCAAATGAATGGCATAAAAGAGGCTGGGATTTTAAAAATTCATCTCCACTTGTCAAACATTATTAGGAAAGGAGGGAAAAATGGAGGTTTCTGGGGATGATCTGACACAACGGCTTGTTTATTCCAGTCCACCATGTCTGGCTGGCGGAACTCTTGTCCTCTCTAGCGTAATAAACAACTGTTTAATACAATGCTATGTTTGGAACAAGGCAAGTTTTCTTTCTTTCTTCTTCTTCTTCTTTTTTTTTTTCCTTTTTAAGCCCTTGGCTCAAGAGAACAGTCTTATGGGAAATGGCTATTGTGTTTACTGTTTTTTGATGATGAAATATCATCTGCCTAAAATACTTCTGTAATAACTTATTCCATTCAATAAAGCCATCAATAGTTTGGTCGGTTTATAAGTGCAATTTGCATTATAATGCATTGAGAAATCCCAGAGGAAAAAGTCCTGTATACATTAGTTCATATCAACACACAGGTGAACGTGTGTGCTCTCCATTCCAACGTAAAAGAGTTGTTTGCAACTTAAAATGTCATAAAAATTCTAAGTCTGAAAATGGCGTTGCCATTTCACAGCTTTGTACAGAATCTTTTTACAGCAAACCCAAAATGCTGAATTATTAGGTAATTTAGAGAGTGATGACTGACTAGGAGTGAATTAGTGATATTACAATGTGGTCCGTTTTCTTGTAAAATGTCAACAGCTGCTACACATCATCACATTACTGCTGATCTTACAGAAAATTCCATCCACATATTTTTGGGAGCAAGTTCCTCATCCTTGTAGTGTGTTTTAGCCATACCACTGATTAAAAAAAAAAAAATCCTTACCTCCTGAGGATATGTTTTTCATTGATTCTAGAGAAAGAGAAACGAGAGAGAGAGAGAGAGAGAGAGAGAGAGAGAGAGAAGAGAAGAGAGAGACAGACACAGAGAGAAAGAAACATGGATCAGTTACCTTCTATGTGCTCATTCAACCTGCTCATGCACCCTTTGGTGCTCAGGGTGACATTCTGAGCAACTAAACCACATGTGCCAGGGCACTAAGCCACTGACTTTTTACATTAGTGTTTATCATAATAGATATTTGGTTTACATATGATGGGATGAGAATTACTTTTATTTTGGCATTTTCCCCATGTTCCTTAAGATAACTGGGGACACACCTTCAAAGGACCAGGGCTGGTAACTCGTGGTCTTGTGAAAGAAAAAAGCTGCTATTTCTTAATTAGTCTGATTATAATCCATGAGTATTTTTTGGGAGGCAATCCCTATTGAAGGAAAAACTGGCATACCAGCAAATACTCTGCTAAAATAAACTGAAAATATTTTCCCCCAGGGAGAAAACCTTTTGAGGAAACAAGAAGCTATTCTTCTGAGGAGGAATGCCTCCAGATGCCATTTAGATCATAGATGGTGTTGAGCATGCTGCCCCTCTCACTTTGTGAAATGTTGTGGGGACACACCTGTATTTGTCTGCCAATCCCTTCAATGCCTGAGATTTTTGTCAGGAGAGAGACTGGATCTATGCGTCCCAGTGTTCCTAGGGTCCAGCCTAGTAAACAGTTTGGTGCCCCATGTTGGGTAGGATGGAGAATGAAGAGGCAAAAGAGTAACGATCTGAATAAAGACCAGTGAGCTTTAGTTCTGTCCTCTAGGCAGTATTCCCAACCTCACAGGGCACCAGGATTCCTGCCCTCCAGCTTCTATCTGAACTTTTATAGGGCTGAAATGAGTTTTATGTTAAATGTCTTGTCAATGTTTTATTTATTTCCAATCAAGTGAGAACATGCTTCAGCAGTTTGAAAAGAAATGGGTTTAAGATGCACAATAGGTACATATTGTTCTTTGGATGTGCACACATAAACTAATGGTTTATTCAATACAGTAGGTAAAACATTTGGAAAAAGAATCTAAAAGTCCTGGACTCTAATTCTGACCTTGACTAAGTGGCTGTAAGATCTTGAGTACGTTTCAGAGACTTTCTGGACCTTTTTTTTTCTCATCTGAAAGTGAGAAGGTTGTACTAGATACAAAAGTCCCCTTCGGCCCTAATATTTAAAAAAAAAATTCTATTACTATTCTTATTTCCATATGGGAAAATGAGTCATAGAGTGTGATCTCTAAACAACAACAACAAGGAGTCTTAAAAAATGGTGTTTCTGCCACTCAAAAAGAGGTATGTGAACTCCCCGTTGTAGCATATACTCAAACCCAATGGAATCCACCCACCAAATTTACTAGGGTATTCCTTCTTGTTCCCATCTAAAATGCTACCAATAAATATGAGGAAATGGTTGATTTACTTTGTAATTACTTAACAATCTTTACTATCCAACTAAATCTAGAGGTGTATGCTCATTGTGTAGCACTAGGTTTTAGGGAATCTTTGAATCTTCTGAAACTATATGCCAAATGTTGCATAAGTGCAAAGTTACAAATGGAGAAAGCTCACAGCTTTAATGAATATTTAATTCAAAATTTTAGGAAGCTTAGCCTAAATCATGTCCTAATATCCTTATTTGCCCTTAAACACCATGGCGTCAGGGCTAGGTTGGATTCCTAGCTTAGACACTTACTAGTTCTCTGACTTTGAGCAGGCCTCAGGTTCTTTTATGAGTAAACAAGAAATAACAGCATCTGCTCTAAGGATGGCCATCAGGATTAATAAAACATGTCCATAGAATTAATGCATATGATACCACTGATCTAGGTCCCATCTCATACCAAGTGCTTAATAAGCAACAAATACATTTTACATTTTGTTTTAGCAAATGGGGTTACTCATTACTCTTTAATTTATCTAACTCTTCAAGGTTGTTCATTGTTGATAATCAAATCAACTTATTAATGGGGAGTTTTGTTTTTAAAAGCTGCAGATCAAATAAAAGAGAATAGCTGCAGCTAGAAGGCAGGGGTGAGGTGTGGGTCTAAATATGATAGCTTGTAAGAAATTCATCTGTAACAGGATTTCAATTATACTAGTTAATACAATTCTACTACAAGTGATTGCAAACACTGGTTAAACCAACAGTTTAAAACACAATTGAAATATTTTACAGTTTTGATTTACACAGGTCTCATTTCAGGAAGATTTCTCCATTCATCTTGGTTAGCTAACGAGATTTTATGATACAAGCATTTGTTGGCAGAAAGTTATTGAAACTTAACAAGAGGACTGAATGAGATGGCTTTAAAGGTCCCATCTAGTTCTGAGTCTCTTTTCCTGACTGAAGAAAAGGAAAAGCCCATCTAAACAACACTGAAATCTACTTAAATATCTGATTGTCTCCGGTCTCAAATTGGTACACGGTGTTCCCATGTCTCCCCATACCATGTGTTGGGGTGCAACCAAGGTGTATGGGGAATCCAGATCTGCTCTCCATTCGGGGTCATACTTCAGCACAAAAGACTAAGAATTCTGGATCAAAGACAGAAAACTTGTTTGCACGTGAAAGTGGGAGAGAAGGAAAAGGTGCTGGTACTCAGTATAGTGTGGCCACAACATAAAATGGGACCTGCTCCCACGTGCCACTCAGGAAGGTGGCCTCTTTTTCCCTGGACCATATACAGAAAATTCAATTCACTTTATCTGATGGAATAGCTTGATTGGTGGTTTCTTAAACTGACATAGCTTCCTGGTCCCAAAACTCTTTTGGGAAAGGGACTGTAATTTTGCAGTCTGCTGAGTCCAGAGAGGTCTGGTAACCCACGCAGCTGGAAAGGGCAGATGCTAAAATTTGAACTCCACAAAATCCAGAATTTCTGGTTCTTCATTACAATAGTGATTCTCTCCCCAAAACAATGGCAGTTTCGAGGAACCTATATGAAGTCAGCTGGGGGGCCCAGGTACAATGCGGATTCCTAGGCCTTGGACCAGAGTCTGATTTAGATCTGGAGGAGGTTCTGGATCCATATTTTAAACAAGTGACTCCATTAATTCTGATGTGTGGCCAGGTTTGGGAACCAAGGAGCTCTCTTTTTGGGTCTCAACCTTCAGAAAAGGCAGGGAGTGTGATCTGAACCCTGAAGAAAGTAACTGGGCTTATGTGGGTTGTGAGATATCCTTTGATGAAGGGGTCTGGCATGTTTTTGGGAGAAAAAGCAACCGCTTCAGGTAGAGCAGGTGGGGGGTGGGAGGTCAGTGGAAGAGGGGTCGGGCTGGGATTGTATCTAAAAGTCAGGCAGTGACTAAGTGCCCATCAGCAGATGAGTGGATTAAAAAACTGGTACATCTACACCACGAAATACTACTCCACTATAAAAAAGAAGGAACATTTACCATTTGCAACAGCATGGATGGAACTGGAGAGCATTATGCTAAGTGAAATAAGCCAGTTGGAGAAAGATAAATATCACATGATCTCACTCATATGTGGGATATAATGAACATACTTTGATGAATAAGAATAGATCCAGCCGAGACCAGTTTGGCTCAGTAGAAAGAGCGTAGGCTTGCGGACTGAAAGGTGCCAGGTTCGATTCCGGTCAGGGGCATGTACCTTGCTTGCGGGCACATCTCCACTATGGGGCATGCAGGAGGCGGCTGATCGATGTCTCTCTCTCATCGATGTTTCTGACTTTCTATCTCTCTCCCTTCCTCTCTGTAAAAAATCAATAACATATATTTTAAAAAAAAAAGAATAGATCCAGAGAAAAATGGTAGAGGATGGGGGGGGGGGCGGTTAGAGAGCAACCAAAGGACTTGTATGCATGCATATTAGCATAACCAATGGACACAGGCACTGAGGTGTTGGGGGCTTGCCTGGGGTGGGAATGGTTGGGGGTGGTTAACTGGGGAAAAAGAAGACAAATGTAAAACTTTAGACAATTAAAAAAATGAATAATAAAAAAAAAATTATGCAGCAAATAGGTTTCTCTGTTTGGGAGATCTGGTCAGTTGGTGGTGCTTTCCCTGAAGCCCTGTGCTGAGCAGGGTTCTGATGCAGGCAGGAGTGGCATCCGGCCACATGGAGGACATGCCAAATTTAAATGCAGACCTTTATTTTAAAATGACAACATATGGTGTATTTTATAGTCCATCAAGATTGGCTTTGTTTAAATGAATAGAAGATAAAAATAAGATGAATAGTAAAATTTAATTATCTCCCTCAAATTTTACTTGGCCTCTACAACTCTGTTTTTAATTATAGCTTCATGACTCTTACCTGAATTCCTCAAGTGCAAATACTTTCTTTTAAAATATATTTTCATCATGTCTTTAGTGCAATGCAGAAAAGGAATCTTAAATATTTATTTCGGCATTTTATATTTTTATTGGTTTTGTAAACCACTGAAACTGGAGATTGTACTTAAAGTGAGTTGATTCCATCTGCAGTAAATCAACTGGAGGACGGACTACAGTGTTCACCATTTACAAAGGGAATCACTACAGCTAAAAATATAACTTCCTCCCCTCCCACGCCTACAACCTGCCGACATCCAAACAACTACAGTACTGCATGCTAGAGAGATGTATACTATATCCCAAGATTAATATATACAAATTAAGCTGGAAAACCTCAAGGTGTTATTGATTAATTCTAAGAAATATTTCACAACCACGTCTCATAGATACTGCTTTTCTGGGATAAGTATAGGACAGGAATAAAATGACTATGGAGGAAATAAATGTGGAAAGAAGCTTTATTAAAATACTATAGATTAAAGGCAAAACAGAAGGAAAAGTTGGTCGCTGGGGGTAAAAAGGACAAAGCAACTACCAAAAGGATTTAGAGTCAATAAAACATTATTGGGGACACAAAGCCCCCACCCCTCTCTCGCTTCCTGACCTGCTTCCCAGGCTGCCCCATGTCTCTCTCATCCTCTCCTGATTTCCTGTAACCCCCAATCCAGACATCTATGGGGTCAGCAGCTTCAGAACTTCCTAACAGCAGTGGGTGAGAGGCAGGGCAGAGCTGATAGTGACCAAGCCAACAACCTGGAAAATGCACATGTGATGGGGCTGGGGTGGAGGTGGGGCAGGGGCGGGGGGGGGGGGAGGGAGGGTGGAGGAGAGGTCTTATAACCAGTCTGAGCCAGGCCTGTGGTAACAGAATTTGGGATTCAGAATTATATCCCTCAGAATGCTGAACAGTGCATTTTCTCCACAATGGGCTGAAATAGTCTTACACCAAAGCCAGTGAAGATCTAGAATAAATTACTCAGAGGCTTCCAATCCCAAAGCTAACTCCCCCAGTGCAATGAGCTGGGCCATTGGCCATACTTCCCCAATTACCTTAAAAACCTTTAAGACTTAGATCCCATGTCTATACCATATCCTGGTGCACAGTAGGTGCTCAATAAATGGTTTTGCAATGTTGACTAGAAGTCTGAATGATTGATAGCTATGCTCTTGGTCTTAATAGCGAGAAGCTGGCAACTCTTACATATAAAACAGGTTACTGAAAAAAATGTGTGATTAAAGGAAATGAACCATTATTTTCAGATTGATCTGAAAATCAGAAAGGAGTTGTCCAACTTAAGGTGACGAGAAATGAGAAAGTGAGTTTGATAGGTTGTGAAGGCACAGGGGTTGTTCAGAAACGGAGAAAATGATAAAAATAACTTAAGCACATGTATTTCTTTTACCCTCCAGTCACTAATCTTGGGCATGATTATGAAATACTTGTATTCTAGTCACACTTAGGGCTCAGTAAATGTTACTGATTGATCTATCAAATACATATTCAGTAAATTAAGCACCATAAAAATGTGTCTATCAACAATAATTAAGATAATGATGATCCCTGCTGGTTCTTATTTGATGTTTATCTGATAAACATCAAATTCAGCATATTTGATGTTTATCTGATAAACATCAAATTCAGCATAACCTTACAATGATATAAACTCGTGATCAGAAGTTTGAGATAAAAATTACTAAGATAGAAAGACAGATATAGTAATCCAGGCAGCAGTTTGGAAGTCTAAGTTTATAAATGTAATAGGAAATTTAAAAATTATCCAAATGAAAGCCAATCTGGAAAACAGCCTCATGTTTCAGAAGAAGTTCAAAATGATTTCACACAAAGTGGTTGGGGCGATTGGCAAACACTTTTAATAGAATTAAAACCAGCTCATTTTATCCTTGTTTTACTCAAGGAAAGAATTGCTTCTCCTGAAGGCTCTTTGATGCTTTTCCTCTTTGAACCCGAGTTCTGGGCTGGGAGTCTATATATGTCACATGAAATGAGTTTACTTAACTGAACAAGCACATTGCAGGAACAATGTGATGGCAGGAAAAGCAATCCTTTTACCAGGAAAAATAATTTTATCTTGAAGGCTACAGCAGGTAGTGATGTATGACCTTGTACTAGCACAGAACAAGGTCATGGATGCCAAAGAACTGAGAAAGTCAGTTTCCAGAGGGAGGGTGCTTCTACCTTCCAGCCCCACCCAAGCCTCTGGGCCTAGAAGAAGTAGACACTCAATGAGAAACTAGTGTCTGAAGGAATGAACATGCCTTGGTCCCATCACCACCCCTGTTGGTCCAGGAATGTCTCCAACAGGAAGCCTGGGGCCCTGGATGCCCATGGCTGGCCCGACCTGTGAGGAAGACTGCCCAGCAGTCAAAGGTATCAAAGGCTCCTGAGGAAAAGTGAACCAGCGGAACTGGAAAATGTTACCTTAAAACTGCAGCATTCAATCTGTCTTGCTAGAAGTTTAATGGGAACTTTGTAGAAATTAAACAGTACATTTTGAAGAAATAATATAATGTTTCAAAGTAATACTTCAGCCAGATACTTAGGGAATTAAAAAAATCAAATTTCTAAAAGGAATTCACTGATTCTTCTCCATGTGGATTTTCATGACATGGATCTACTCATTTTCAGAATAGTTATACTTTTCCAAATCAAATAAATTAATTACCTAGAAGCCACAGGAAATATTAAACTCCTAAAAAATGAAAGCGATATAAAATTATGAGATAGTTTTCTAGAATGTCAGCATGTCACCCTTAAAATTTGAAAAAGAGATGCAGTGCTTCCCTGGGTGCATCTTGCATGTTGTCGCTCTAGTAGATGAAATTAGAAAAAGCTGGGTGTTACGCTTCATTGCTGTCGGACCAAGACTTGGGCAGAATAACATTCACCTTTTCGTTTGAACATAAAGATACATCAAAACTCCCGAGTTGAAAGGTTAAGTGTACTCTCTGTTAGTTGATAAATGCAGGCCTAATCTAATCAGGGCCGTCTCGGGCCCACTGCCCCGACCCAGGCTTCTGGTTTCCATGCGGGTAAGATCTAACCAAGATGCAGGCTCCGGGCCGCTGACCTGCTCGGGACCTTGTCCGTGCCAGCTCAAAGCTCTGGTGAGCAGCCAGGGAACTCGTCGTTCAAATCAGGAACATGTGCACTTGGCTAATATAACACACGGCTCTAAAATTAAAATGCAACATGATCGAGTGCTGCGGGATATTTTAACAACTAGGAGAGAGATTACAGCTAGATAAAACCGGCTTTCAGGTTGCTTGTGCTCATTCACGTTTCTCCCCGTGTCTTTGGACTGGACAAATTTAATTTTATTGTATTTCTTAAGAATTTGCTAGAAAAACAAAAGTTTGGTAAGTTGTTTCACGGGTGATTGATCTTGGGGAAATGGGGAAGTTGTAAGGTTTCCCTGGGACATGTGTCACCTATTAGATAGTTAGCTTTTTCTATTTCCAACAGAGCCAAAGAAAATTAATTAGAAAGCGGCTTGAATTACAATATAAATACAATGAAAAGTAATAAAAACAGAAAATGACATTTAGGTCATCAATACTATTCCTGAAGTAATTAGGCATTGATTTTTCTTGTTCTCTATGATAAAGAGCTTTACAGGTTGTCAAACTGACAGTTTAACCCCTGGTTGCTACAGTAGGAACAACTGTAGGCATCAGGAGCACATTTGTAATAATGGGGAAGGTTTATTTATTTATTTTTGCTCTCACTTTGTTTCTCCTGGAAATCAATACTTAGGAGTGTAAGATGGCCCAAGTTACCACGTACCCCAGGAAGTCTACAAATCACACTTCTAGAAAAATTACAACTTGTAACTATTTTATCAACAAATTTCCAATCAAAGCAGGTGTCAGAGATTTGGGGGAAAGAAAAGCAACTCCCAATAGTACATTAGAATCTTCTTTTTTAATAAGGAAAACTGGGGATGATGACAATCTTTGCAAAGAAGTCCTCTTACTCTTCAAAGTAAAACTTTATTTTTTTGCTAAGTGAGAAGTGAAATTCAATTTCTTTTAGAGTGTTTGGGTCCATGGAAGTCAATGTTTTGAATTACTTTTAAAATTTTAGTAAAGGAAAAACCCATAGTGCAAAGATTTTCCCAAGTAGCTAATTTTAAACACTGGGGGAAAGAAAAACAAAATCAGAGAAGGTATAGATTTTGTTGCAGTTATATTGATTTCCAGTTTGTAAACCCTTGGAAAGTATTTGAGGAGGATTGGTGCCCACTCACTTAAATTGAAATCCTATGTCTCCAATTATCTTGGGATCTGTGATTATGCCCCCCCACCCTCATATACAATCTGATCATTTAGTTGCTGGTAGATGCCTGGGAAGGCACCCTGCACCCAGATCCCTACAAGATCCCCTCCCTGGCTCCCAGTGCTACACACGAGCCATCTGCAGAGCCCATTTAGAAATCTTCCAGGCCAATCTTGGGAGGATATCCCATGCCAAACTGGGCTTCTGGTATGCAGGAGGTGGCTCTTGGAGGTGCCAAGGCCGGGAGACAGTGCCAAGTGGCACAGAGAACCACTTTTCAGAGTTCAAACAATCTTCGAGCTGTAGTGAGCCCTTTGACATGCAGAATGGCTGTGCTGCTGAGAGCATTTTGATACCAGCTCAATTATTATATCCTCTGACACACACATCTTTACAAGATAAAGTCCAAACTTCTTATCATGGCATTTACCAGCTTGTTTAGGATCTTGTTTCTCAGAAAAATTACTTCCTACTACTTTCCAACCAACCAAATACTAACATCCAGCCACAGAATTAGATGCAGTCCCCTGATGTGCCAGCCTCTCCAATACTCCCACGCTTTCACTTTTGTTTGGCTGTATTTTTTTATTTTTTTCTGGAATTACTTAATCCCTTATGTTATTTACTTATTATTTATCCATTCATTTATTTAATTCTCACCTGAGGATATGGTTTTTTAAAAGTGATTTTATAGAAAGAGGAAAGGGGAGGGAGAGAGAAAAAGAGTGATGTGAAAAACACTGATTGGCTGCCCTCCATAGGTATCCCAACAGGGGACTGAACCCACAACCTGGGTATATGCCCTTACTGGGGATCAGATCTGAACAATTTTGGTGTAGGGGACAATGCTCCAACCAACTGAGCCAATCAGCCAGGGCCCATCCTTTATTTTAAGATTGAGCCTAGTGATATTCGGGGAACCTTAGAATGACCCAGACATTTATGTCAGAATGAGAAGCACCTACACCCCAGATCTAGAACTGAGGCATCCAATATGGTAGCAACTAGCTACCTGTGGTATTGAAATGCAGTGAAGGCTTGGTGAAGAGGTCAATGGGGGACAAATACTATAATATTTTCAACAATAAAGATAAATTAAAAATGAAATATAACTAAAAACTAATTTTCTCATTTATGCTAGTCATATCCATATGTAATAGCCACACATGGCTAGTGATTACTGTCTCAGATAGTACAGATAGAAACCATTCCTATGATTGCAGAGTGTACTGGGCAGCACTGGTCTAGAGAATAAGGGGTATCCCATCCAGTATGGGACCAATAGCTCTAGATTCTGAACATCTTTTTGAGCTAGAGCCATTGGTAAGGGTGAAGAGAAATCTCAGCTTCATTCTGCCGGGGCCAAGCTATCAGAATCAGTGAAATTGAAAGGAGACTTATCAAACACCAAAAGCACATCTGGGAGTTGTTTGTTTGTTTGTTAGAACTCTGAAAACAGCATGAAGCATGAAGAGCTTCTAGATTCTATGTCTGCCTGAACAATAGCATATAAAATATGCATGTAATTACAATGCAGGAGAGAACAAACTAGGACCGTGATTACTATATAGCGAATACCATTCGTTTCTCTGCAACAGTCCCTACTACATTTAGGGTTACATAGGCTTACTTTTCCTACTTTAGAAATCAATCCACTCTTTAAAACAGTGTCTTTGAATAACCAATACCCATTGGAAAGCATCCTTTGGGAATGTGGAGATGGAATGAAACAGATGTTATCAGAGCCTGGTGCTCCCAAGATTTAGGGGGAAGACTGGAAGATGCCACCCGCTGAGAGTGAAACTAGAGAAATCAACACACACTAGACTCCAGTATTCCTCCAGTGAACATGTATCAGGGTCTCCCTGTGCCAGGCTGAGTGCTGGGCACAGGATACAATATCAGGCAAAGCTGAGTTGGTTCCTGCTGGGATAAATGTCATCGCCTGTCAGCATAATCCAAACCAAGAGATGGTTGGCAAAGGGACGCCCCCCTGGGCGAGGTTATTGCCCTAGATCAGAATACATCCTCAGGGAGACCAAACTGGAATTTAATAATGTAAAGAACTACAGCCACAGTCCTTTACCTGAAACCCTTGAGCCAGATGGCTTCAAGAATTAAATGATCAGATTTAGAAATTTATAAATACCATACACTATATCATACCCACAGTGGGGAAACAGAGCAATACTCTTATAATCAAACATATTGATATTTCTGAAGCAAAACATATGGCTTTGCAAGAAGTCCAATAAGTAAAGTCTTTAAAGAGCTTATATGAATTCAGGTCAAGTGTTACTGCCAAATATGTTTTGGTGCCACTTTGCTAAAAAAGAAAACAAAACAAAACAAAAGTTTTGAGAACCTTTTGGAATTCCAGAATTACAGACAAGGGATTGAAGGGTCTACCTGAAATATACAGTATTGTATTACTGGTAAGATAACTATAAATAGAGAATCTGGGAAAAGAAGTGCCAAAGAGTGACTACCATTTTGTCCTAGAAATAAAGTACTTTCAGTCTATTGAGCTTCTCTCAAGAGCTGGTCAGCCTCTCCCTGATGGTTCTCTGCCCAGCTGGGCACTGGAAGCAGCTGCGAGCTGTCCCAATCCATGCCCAGGTCATACAATCTGAGTGTCCGAGGGTGATACCAGATATTAGAGTGTGTCTGCATGTATGCATGCGTTATTATTATTTTACTTTTTCACTTAGAGTATCAGCTATATACAAAGTGTAAAAAATCTCAAATAACCTCTACTCAGAACAGGCTATAGAATACTGGGTTTCCTTTTCAATCCTTTTCACCCCAAAGTTCTCTCACCAGAGGTAGCTATGATTGTGCCTTCTGATCACCAGGGCTAGTCTCAGCTAACAGCATCTGTGATACAGGTTCTCCCAGTGCGCAGCCCACTGGCATCACCTGGAGAGTTTAACCAGCACTGGCAATGACTTGCATAGTCCAGGCAGCAGAATTTTATAGCTACCAGCTGATTTTAAAGTGCAGCTGTCTGCAAGCCACTGCTTTAGTGACTAAAATATTCTTTGGCCTATAGGCCAAATACTTAAAATATAAAACCATCAAAAACAATCACAAAGGGGTTGCCTTTTGCAGAGTTAAGATTCCATTTCCTTTTTTACATGTCCCCCTACCCAAATTTTTCTCCCCTTAACCTCCCTTCTCATTCTCCCTCTTTTTCTTTTCCCTTCCTTTCCTCCCTCACTTCCTTCTTTATCTGACCAAGACAACTGCTGCTATAGATATCAGAAGCACCTTAAGTCTCCCATTTTCTTCCATTATTTTTCATTTTTCAGGAAGGAACATTTTTAAAAAATGATATAAAGAGCAAAGCACGAGAGAATGAGGAAAAGAAAATGAAGCAAGCTGAATGGAAAAGATCTAGGGAAATGGGGGTTGGAGGGAAGTGGGATAAAAGAGAATGTATTCTCTCTGCTGCAGTTTATTTCACCCTGTATGTTCACCTGAAAAGGACCGAAGAGGACAAAAGGAGCTTTTAAACATTGCTGATGGGCACTCTGATGTAGATAAAAAATCTGACAGGTCAGTGACCCAAAGTAACTGCACAAGGTGATCTGATCGTAAATTACAAATTGGGCAGGGCATGGTGGAAAGTCACACCCAGGTCTCTAACTTCTTTAGTAAAAGGTTTATCTTTGTCTTAAGCAAGCCCTGTCCATCATCTCTGCCATCTAGGTTAACACACCTCTGAAATGTCTTTTTCAGACCCCTCTAATTCGGAACCACCCTCAAGGGAGCACAGTCTTGTTAACTATCCTGTAACATAGACCCTGCCTTGCTTTATCCTAGGCTCATGGAATCTTTCTTAGTTCCTTCCTAAATTCCAAATGCATAAAAGAAACAGCAAACTGTCATTCTGGGAAGCATTTTTCTTGGTCTGTTGAGATCTTGCTTCCAGGCATATCCTCTGTAGGGCTTAAACAAACTCTAAAAAACTAATAAAATGTTCTACAGCTTGGATATTCTTAAGTCAACAATGGCATAGGAGCTGATCATAGCTAATTTTCCCTACGGCTTCTTCAGACCTCATAGTGAAGAATACCTTCCCCAGGGTTCTCTGTGTTCTTGGGAGGCAGTGCAGCATGTGGTTGAGAGCTGGGGCCCTAAGCCAGACTGCTTGCCCCTCCCCTCCGCATGATAACAATGAGACCTTAAGAAGGTAATTAACATGTTTCATCATCAGTAAAATGTAGACAACAGCACCTACCTGTGATGATTACATTTGATACACCTACCTGGCTAGGCTATGGTGCCAGGTTATTTAATCAATCGCTCAACTAGCTGTTGCTGTAAAAATATTCTGCAGATGTGATTGATATCTATAATCAGTTTACTTTAATCAAAGCAGATTACATTCTATAATGTGGGTGGGACTCACCCAATCAGTTGGACAGAAACTGAGGTTTCCCAGAAAAGAAGGAATTATGCCTCAGGACTGTAATAGAAACCCTGCCGGAGTTTCTAGGCGGCTGGCTGGCTCTACAGATTTCAGGCTCAAGATTGCAGTATGAACTCTTGCCTGAGTCTGCAGTCTACCATCCTGCCCTATGGGTTTCAGAGTTGCCAATTCCTACAATTGTGAGTCAGGCCCCTAAAATACAACTTTAATATATGCACACACATATCCTATGGGTTTTGTTTCTCTTGAGAACCTGGACTACCTGATGAGGAAATAAATATAATGTGCTAATGGAATATATACTCAATGTTAGCTACCATTTTTAGGGTTGTGGGGGCTTATTATAGCTTTTCTCTTCTGCCATAACCAGAAGGCTCACTGAACTATGCACTTTGGATGTAATCTCTATCTCTCTCCCACCCTTTGTAAACTCTCTCATAATAGGTGACAGGACAGTTCTCTCTAATTCACTTTACCACAGATCTAGAACATAATTGGGGCTGAAATGACAATGGGGCAGTTAGAGGTGCATGGTGGGATTTGGGAAATTCCTTTGTTCCCACGCCTTGGCTGCCACAGACACCCTTTACTCTCTTTCTCTTCTCTTTTTGTTTTCTGCCTTCCAAATCCAGCCCAAAGTCTGGGTTCTGCTTGATCTGTTCCCTGAGGGACTGGCCATCTCCATCATCAGAGTCAACAGGACGGTGGCTTCAGGTCCCTGTCTCACTGACCACTGACTAAAGTAAAAAGATTATTAATTTTAGAGAAACAGAGGAAGAGAAAGGGAGGGAGAGAGGACAAGAGGGAGGCGGGCAGTGGGAGGAGGGAGGAGGGGGGGAGAGAGAGAGAGAGAGGGAGAGAGAGAGAGAGAGAGAGAGAGAGAGAGAGAGAGAGAGAGAGAGATTTGTTGTACCACTTATCATTGGTTGCTTCTTGGATATGCCCTGACCAGAGATGGAACCAGCAATCTTGGAACAACACTAACCAATGGAGATCCCTGGCTAAGGGACATCCATATTCTTATAATCACTGACACAAATCCATCTGCCATGCCAGCAGGGGGAGCTGGGGAAGCGGTGGCTTCATGCACCTCTGATGGGATTTCCACTGCTAGTCCTTAGAGGGGCTGGAAAGGGGACAATTATATTTGGGAATAAGGGCTTCAGCAGATAAAGTCTACTCAAAATTTCCCCCAAATTATTTGGAAAGGTCTACTGGGTGGGAGGGTCTGTCTGTGTTGGTATTGGATTACTTAGCCTAACTCTATTATTCACCAAATTAAGACAATGAAACCCAAAAACGAGGCCTGGGTAAGGCAGCAGCTAATTTAGTGCTATGACTTGGGCCAAAGGCCAGGCCTCTCTGCAGCGCCCGGTGCTCTCTCCCACCATCGACATGGCAGATGTCCCAGCTTAGTTAGTGACAGGGGAGCAACAGGACTTGAAAATTATCTCCTTCACCATAAAATGACAGGCGATGGCAGAAGCCAGCACCCTCTGGCTGCCCACGAAATCAATAAGTGGGCTCCGGAGTGTGGAAGGCTGCGAGGGAGGTAACAGCAGCTGGGCCTGAGCCTAGGACTTGCAGTGGGTCAGATATGAGGGGTTACAAACACTCATCTCTTTTACAGGTGGTTTCCTATGAAGAAACTGAATTGTTGATTACAACTCCTCAGGCTTTCCAAAGTCCTACACAGAACCACTTACAATAAGGAAGTTAGTCCTGTGTGCAAGGCAAATTAGAAGGCCTTAGTTGACCTCAGTATTACTGTCCTCTTACTAGTCACTCCAGAATGCTTGCCTGTTGTCCGATTCACCTATGCAGCAACTCCTGAATCTTGGGTCACTCCCAGACTCACTGAAGGCTTAGACCTAATAACAAAGGGCCCGGGGAAATGGTATTTCAGATGTCAAAGTGCTTCTTGCTGACTTTAATGAATGTGAAATTCTGAAGGGCGAAGGTCCAATTACTGAGTGAAACTTTCCAGGTGGCTCTGCATCGTGACCTGAACAGGTGGCAGCATGAAGACCACCTGCTGCTCTGTTTGCACAGTGACGAATACATTTATAAACACTCAATAAACCTTTAACTGTGGCAACTCTCTTAGAATAGTTCTTTCACAACTAGACTTCACCAGATTTGAAATCACTGGGTGACTTTGCAAGGCCACGTCCATGAAAGGGGATGGGTTAAAAATCTGGTGATGCTGGAACCCAATCCTCACCAACAGGCAAGAGTGCTGCTCTCTGCTCTGCTCAGGTTTTTGACTCATTAAGCCTGATTTCACATCTAACTCCCCAGGGAACAGAGAACAGACAGAGACAATCTATTTCCAAATAAACTGCTCAGCTATAACACATCTGGATGGGACCTATTCCAAGATTCGGAGTGAGTTTTGAGAATCAAAAATATCAATCCATTTCCTTTCTTTTTAAAAACAAAATATTTATTTTTTATTTGTTGATTTTATTTTTTAAAATACTTTTGTGTGTGTTTATTTGTGCCAAACTGTAGACGATTGCCAGGAAGAATTTCAACGCATTGAGATAATGCTCTCATATTTATTGATTTTAGAGAGAGAGAAGAGGGTGTGTGTGAGATAGATATTTAGAGAGAAACACTGATTTTATTGTTCCACTTATTTATGCATCCATTGGTTGATTCTTCTATGTACCCTGACTGAGAATCTAACCAGCAATGTTGGCATATTGGGATGATGCTCTAAATGAGTTACCCAGACAGGGCTCGGTCCATTTTCTGGTGTTGAGTAAACTAGATATCCACATGCAAAAGAACGAAATTAGAGACTTATCTTACACTAGATACAAAAATCAACTCCAAATGGGTAGATTTCAATGTAAGGCCTAAAACTGTAAAAGTCAGAAAACAAACAAACATAAAAACCAGAAGAAAAGCATCTTGACATAGGCTATGATTTCCTGGATATGTAACTAAAAGCAGAGGCAACAAAAGCAAAAATAGACAAGTGGGACTACATTACACTAAAAAGCTTCGGCACAGCAAAGGAAACATCAGCAGGATGAAAAGGCAATTTATAGAATGGGAGAAAATATTTGCAAACCACGTATCTGATAAGGTGTCAATGTTCAAAATACATAAGGAACTCCTATAACTCAATAGCAAAAAAACAAACAACCTGATTAGAAAATGGGCATAGAACTTAAATAGAAATTTTTCGAGATATACAAACGGCCAGCCTGTATATAAAAGGAATGCTAAACATCACTAATCATCAGGAAAATGCAAATCAAAACCACAATGAGATACAATTTCACACCTGTTAAGATGGCTATTATAATAAAAAACAAATAAACAGATAAAGATTGACAAGGGTGTGGAAAAGTTAGAACTCTTGTACACTGTTGGTGGGTATGTAAAATGGTATAGCTTCTATGGAAAATGACATTGAAATTCTTAAAAATATTAAAAATAGAACTACTATTTGATCCAGCAATCCTGCTGCTTGGTATATACCCAAAGGAATTGAAATCAGTACCTTAAAGAAAAACTTGTACTCCCATGTTCATTGTAGCATTATTCTAAATACCCAAGATATAGAAACAATCTAAATGTCCACCAATGGATGAATGAATAAATACTGTATAGACATACAAAGGGGCAAATATTATTCTGCCTTAAATAGAAGGAAATTCTGTCATATGCTACAACATGGATGAACCTTTAGGACATGAGGTAAGTGAAATAAATCCATGCCAAAAGGACAATTACTATATGATCCCTCTTATATGAGTTAACTAAGCTAGTCAAATTCATAGAAACAGAAAGGAGAATTGTGGTTGCCAGGGGCTGGGGGATGAGAGAAATGGAGACCTGTTGTTTAGTTATGCAAGATGAGTAAGTTCTGGAGACCTACTGTCCAACAGATTGCCTAGAGTCAACAATACTGTATATGCATGGAAAATTGGTAAGAGGGAAGATCCATGTTAAGGTTCTTACCAGAAAACAAGCAAACCATACAAAGGGGCAAAAGGAAATGATATATATAGTTTCCTAATAATAGACATATATATATATATATATATATATATATATATATATATATATATAAAATGCAAATTGACCATACCTCCCATACACCCACAAGCCATACCCACCAGCCAATCAGAGCGAGTAGGCAAATTAACCCAACCAAGATGGCTATGGCCAAAGAGAGAGCAGGAGAGAGGCTTGGGTTGCCCTTGGCGATGGAGGAAGCCAAACTCTGGCAGCCCAGGCCTTCGCTTAAGGCAATAAAGTTTCAATGGCTGTGTGAGCAGAAGGCTTGGCTCTGCTCCAGCCTATAAAGTTTCAATTGTAGAAGATAAATAAATCCCAGATACCAGGGCCTCTGCTTGGGTCACTGGAGGGGTGGGGGGGATGGCCGGCCTGCAAACTACCACAGGCCCATCACCCAGGCCACCCATTGTCCCAAAGGAACACTCACCCTGAT
Source organism: Lasiurus cinereus (assembly GCA_011751065.1). Lineage (NCBI taxonomy): Eukaryota > Metazoa > Chordata > Mammalia > Chiroptera > Vespertilionidae > Lasiurus > Lasiurus cinereus. The sequence goes on from JAAGEH010000076.1 coordinate 63,104,433, forward strand.
CCAGGACAACATTTAGGGCAAACCAGCTGGCCCCCCACCCATGCATCAGGCCTTTATCCTATCTAATAAAAGAGTAATATGTAGATTGACCATCACTCCAACACACAAGATGACTGCCCCCATGTGGTCAAAAGATCCTGCCCTCATGTGGACACAAGATGGCCACCACAAGGTGGCCAGCAGGGGAGGGCAGTTGGCAGGAACTAGGCCTGCAAGGAAGGACAGTTGTGGACGATCAGGCCAGCAGGGAGGGCAGTTGGGAGGGACCAGGCCTGCAGGGGAGGACAGTTAGGGGTGACCAGGCCCACAGGGGAGGGCAGTTAGGGGCAAACAAACTGGCAGGGGATCAGTTAGGCATCAATCAGCCTAGGGGGTGATCAGGCTGGCAGGCAGAAGTGGTTAGGGGCAATCAGGAAGGTAGGCAGGTGAACAGTTGGGAGCCAGCAGTCCTGGATTGTGAGAGGGATGGATCGGGCCTAAACGGGCAATTGGGCAACCCTCAAGGGGTCCCAGATAGGAGAGGGAGCAGGTTGGCTTGAAGGACACCACCCCACCCATGCACGAATTTCTTGCACCAGGCCTCTAGTTACCTAATAGACAAACATGTAAATTGACCATACCTCCACTATGCCCATAGCCAATCAGAGTATGCAAATTAACCCAACAAAGATGGCAGTTAATTTGCATACGTAGGCACCCAGCACCTGGGTCCTGGGAACACCGTGGCACCTAGGTCACTCTTAGGCAGGCCCCGCATGGGTCCTGAGAAGCCTGTGAAGGGCCTGAGCCAGGAGGCTCCTGGGAAGGGCCAAGCTTGAGATCAGAGCTGAGGGGGCAGGGGCAGAGCTGGTGATCAGAGGGAGCTGGGAGTCCCCTGCCCAGGCTGAAAGACTCTGCCAGAGGCTTTTGGCCTGTGCAGGCCTGGGCAGGGGTGGAGCCAGTGATTGGAGGGAGCTGAACCCAAAACTTAGGTAGAATTCTCAACCTTTTGGTATACTGGATGACACTCCAACCAACTGGAGCCACACTGTACAGAGCCAGAAGGAAACTTTTGGGGGTGATGGCTATATGTAATAATTTCAAAGAGATATGCATATGTCCAAAATGATTATTTTGTAAACATTAAATATGTGCATTTTTTGGTATAGCAATTATCTTATATAATAAAATCTAGAGACCAGAACAACTGGTTGACCAGTCGCTATTATGTGCACTGACCACCAGGAGGCAGACACTCAATGCAGGAGCTACCCCCTGGTGGTCAGTGTGCTACCACAGTGGGAGTGCTGCTCGGCTGATCAGGATGAGCGGCTGCGAACCCTAGGCCTACAGGCAGGAACCCAGGCTGTGATCAAGCTTGCAGAGCTGACCACAGAGGCTGGGAGGTGGGTTTGTGGCCGCATAGGACTCAGGCCTACCTCACTGCCTCTCAGTATTAATGTCCCTAGGCACAGCCTCCAGTTGGGTCCCCTGGAGAGGCGAGTGCTCCGGCTCCACAGAAGATGCTGGACTAGGAAGCAGCCGCTCAGGGGGTGGGTCCACAGCTGCTCAGCTGACTGGGATGAGTGACACTCCCACAATGGGCTGATCTCCACAGGTCATGTGCCCCCACCAGTGCATGAATTCCATGCACCTGGCTTCTAGTATCTTAATAAAACGTTTCCAAATATGTACCTCAAATTTCAAATTCAGAAAAAAAAATACTACAGAATGTAAAAGTAGCTATAAAAATCAAGTTAAAAAAGTTAGAAGAATTCAACCAAAATCTATTTAAGCTCATATAGTGTCTGAAGATACAGGAGAAACCCTGTCAGCAAAGTTAAAGTCCTGAGTTCAAATTTTGGTTCTGATATTTTTTTCAATGCAAACTCAGTATAGATCTATCCCTCTGTCCCCCTTATCTTGACTATTGTATTGGTTAGAATCTACTACAAGTGAAAGAAAAAATCACACTAGTGGAGCCTAAGACAAGCTAGAAGTACATTTCTCTCTTACGTAAATTAAACTCAAAGTGCGACAATGCTAGGTTGGCATGGTGACTACATAGTCAGTAGGGACCCAGACTCCACCTACCTTGCTGCTCTCCATCTTCAACATATAATTTCCTCTCATGGCCCAAGATGGTTACTAGAGCACCGACCATCAGGCTCACATGTCTGTCAGCAGGAAGTGGCAAAGAAGGGCATACATCCCAACTTTCCTTTTTGTTTTTTTTACATTTTTAAAAATTTCTTTATTGATTAAGATATTATATATGTGTCTCTATTCCCCTATTACCCTCCACCTCCCATTCATGCCCCCAAGTCCCCTGTTATCTGTGTCCATTAATTAGGCTAATATGCATGCATATAAGTCCTTTGGTTGATCTCTCCCTCTTAACCCCACTATCTACTACCTTCCCTGAAGTTTGACGTTCTGAATGATGTTTCTCTGTCTGTGAATCTATTTTTGTTCATCAGTTTATGTTGTTCATTATATTCCACAAATGAGTAAGATCATGTGATCATGGTATTTATCTTTCTCTGCCTTGCTTATTTCATTTAGTCTAATGCTCTCCATCTCCATCCATGTTCATACATCCCAATTTTCAGGACACTTTTCAAAAGGTGTGCAGGATGCTTCTACTTATGTTCCACTGTCCAGAAGTTAGCTTCATGAGGACATCTTGTTGCAAGGGGGCCTGGAGTTTTTATTTTGGGTAACTATATACCCAACCAAAACCTGGGATTTCTTTATTAAAGTGAGAAGACAGGACAACAGTTACCAGGGGATAGATAGCTAGCTCGCAATTTCTAAGGTGCTGGGTTATATTTAACCCTTTGTATGCCATATGCGCCTATAGATGAGAATGGCAGACCTTCCCCACTCGCCATGCTTGTCTATAGCCACAACCTTGCATATCAACTCTTGTTGCCCAATTTTAAAATCAGACTTGTTAGTGACATCTCTGGGTTTGCAAAAAAATTATGGTAACAAATTCGTAAATTTTCCAGCGCACATGGAAGAAACGGAGATGGTTTCCATTTTGGATGCTTGGCAGTTATTAATGAGGATGAGTACTTCAAAGAAGGAAAAGATTGCCTGGATGCCATGAAAGCTTGGGGCAAGGGTGTGGTGGGGTATAAGCAAACACAAAGATTCTATGCATCCTGATGAATGCGTAATTTTTACAGTGCAACACATTGCCTTTCCTTGCCTGTTCAATGCTTTTAAGAACTGAATCCAAAGCTCTGAAGACTACACGGTAGAAAAACAAATGCATATGTACAAGCTATCTTTGTTTACATTTGTTTATATGTTACTAGACAACTGGATAAATGAGGCTTTTGGCACCATGCAAACAGTTCTTTTAATTGAATATTGAAATAAAAAACCCCCACAGAATTATCACTGATGGTACAGGAAATACAGGTGCTACCACTTGATGCATTTATACAGAGCAGATTTTATGGTGACAAATCATGACAGAAAGAAAATAAAAATGCCCATTGGGGCTCAGTCCATAACTGACTTCTGAATTGGCTTGTTGTCTTTCCTCATTGATCACACCAGGTCTACCAACTGAGAGAACAATGGACACTTCACTCCGCGTGTTCAGTCTAACCGATTCCCTCCTCCACCTAACATTTTTAGTTTTTGGAAGTCTGACAGGGTGATTTATTGAACTGCTGTTTGAACTTGTGTGTTGTTTTGGTGCACATGCAGAGAATGGACACTCAACACTCCACATGCATAGGGAGTGCCTGTGGCCACCTGCCTTCATTTGATGTTTACCTCCTAGAAGTCACAGATGCTATAAGGAGTGTCTAATTAGGAGAGAACCTGATTTGGGATAAAGAAGCTCATTCTTTGCTGGAAGTTGAGTTGATTATTACACAGAGAACACAGGCTTTCAAGGTAGGAAGGAACTCTAGCAAGCCTTAATGCCTCTTGCCAAGCCCCTTAAACCCAAGAGGGGGAAGCAAGGTGGCTCCCTGGCCAAAGGGGGGTTGAGGGCATGGTTTTTCACCCCTATGTGGAGGTATGGTGCTGCTGATGGCAGAGAAGTGGGGATGTGGTGTTTTGACATCTTCAAGACCCCAAAGAAAGTGGTCCTGTGATGCCTGGTCGGGAAGACCTAAACTCTATCAGATGCGAGAAGACAACCAGGCTGTTAACTATAGGGAGCCCTTCCTTTTTATGAAGTCATGTGAGCGTAATCTTGAGTCTTCTCAAATGTGTCCAGCAGTTAGGGCAGCACCGCCTAAGCAAGAGTCATCTATAAGTCACTCAGCAAAGACTGCTGGGATAAATCAGCAGCTTTATAAATACACTTCACAGGCCTTCACTCCTTAAAGCAGTGGTTTTCAACCTTCCTAAGGCCGCAACTCTTACATACAGTTCCTCATGTGGTGGTGACCCCCAACCATGAAATTTTGCTACTGTTATGCATCGTGATGTAAATATCTGCATTTTCCAGTGGTCTTAGGTGACCCCTGTGAAAGAGTCATTTGACCCCAAAGAGGTCGCGACCCACAGGTTGAGAACCACTGCCTTAAAGGGACCCTGCTGACCAGATGAGATCCTGTTCCAAGTGGCCAGTGCATGAGAGGCACACTGCAGCAGAAAGAAGCTTGCTTCAGAATCTCTTATTCAGAAAGTACCTGCTTATCAACAAAGGAAAACGTTGTGAGTTTAAAGGATGGGAGAGTTCTGGAATGGAGGGAAAAACAAGCAGCAGTGAAAAGACAATAGCAGTTTAGAGATCCTCACCACGAGGGCAGACGTCTTGCCAAGCGTAGATTCCAGTGGACCCTAAACTTCCAAATCCTTCGTGTTAAGAATCTGAACATTTTTATTTACTCTCTAGATAGGAGATACAAAATTCAGCTTGGACCTACTTAATAGGATACCTACGGAACAGGAGAACATCTAGCTCGAGGACTGCGTAAGGCCCACAGGATCCTTTAGTTTGGCCCTGCCAAGGCATGAGGGGTGAGTTAATTAACGTTTGACCAACGATAGTCGGCTAATTTTTATTTGATTATTTAAAAATTTGTATGACTCGTGAATAATGTTATAAATATCCCAGTAGTCCTTTGCAGAAAAGGTTCTCCATCCCTGTTCTAGAATAGTCAAAGCAGCACTCTTGGCTGTCTGTGAACTGAACACCATTTATAACACTATTTCAATGCATGTGGAACTCCACATTCACAGCTACTATTGGAGCCAGAAAATTTATTAGTGCCCCTTACTTTTCAATTGGTGGCCATCTGTATTTTATTTTCCTTTTCCAAATGAAAATATGGGCCTCTTTGTGGAACTGTAAGTAACAACATCTTCCATATCCACCCAGTGTCCAGCAGTAGCAGTTGCTATCATGTAACATCCCTCAGACTTTCTCTTGTAGATGAGGTAAACAGCACAGCTGGCTGCACAGAAGCAGGGCTGGCAAGGACAAAGTGCCTTCACCCAGGCATCGCAGCGCATGAGTGGTGCTGCCCCAGAGCATCTCCAGTGTCAGGGGTGCAACTTCGGGAAACTTCCCTCCCTGACACCCCGACAGAGAATCCTGGAAGTGCAGTAATGAAAGCATTTCCCTTAATTTTGTCTTTTTGGCTTGTAGCAGCAAAGAAGAAAGACTATATCATCTGTTGGCTGATGAAAACTTGAATCGCTGTACACTGTCACCAAGTCATTTGGAGGAAAAAATGACAAATCCCCCAAAGCAAGCCCTGGAATGCTATATGGAAATCTGAGGTAAGAAGAGACAATAAGGTCTGTGACTACATCAAGCCAGTGACTAGCAATTGAGTCATTACATGTGAGGTGGAAACACTCTATATAAAAAAAAGCCGAATGTTATGGGGGAACAACCAGAATAACCTGTTGCTATGAGGTACACTGACCACTGTGGGTAGATGCTCAATGCAGGAGCTGTCCCCTGGTGGTCAGTGTGCTCCCACAGGGGGAGTGCCGCTCAGCCGGAAGCCAGGCTCATGGCTGGCGAGTGCAGTGATGGTGGCGGGAGCCTCTCCTCCCTCCACAGTAGCACACAGTAGCAGTGAGCCGAGCGGTAAGGAGCAGGGAGTAGGCGAGCAGTAAGGAGTGAGGGGTCCCAAACTGTGATAGGGATGTCCGCCTGCCAGCTTAGGATCCTCTCACAGAACACTCATTTTGTGCACTGGGCCTCTAGTCTATAATATAATGACAGCTATCACAAAGCCAAGGAAAGAGGGTAGAAGACACTGGAATAGTCTTAAATGTCCAGTGTCCTGAGAGATGTGTGGCCTATTCTAGAGCTGGAGCGATTATAGATTATAGTCTGGGATTATACACGGAGACTGAATTATAGTCTGGGATTATAAATGGAGACTGAAGCTACTATGTCACATAATTGTGTCCTTCCAAGTATCTTAGCTCTGGTGAAGGCAGACCTTCTGCAATGGCTGAGAGCAAGGGGTCACACTAAAGAGAAGCAAGTTGAAGGAAAGGAACTGAAAACAGAGTACAAGAACTGTTTGAAACACGATGACATTGAACGTGGGCAGGGCTGAGAGACAGGCAGAGCACACACCACTTGTGGAGGGAGTTGCTATAGTCTTTCTGCGATGCAGTTTTGTCATATGTATCAACAACTGTCACATTCCACAGTCCCTTTGACTTGGGAGTGCTATTCTTTAGATATTACCCTGAAGAAATATTGACGGATATGAAAAGTGATTTAATTAAGTGGTAAAGATAACAGCAACAATGACAATGAACACCTATTGGGTGATTATTTCCTTCACAGGATTCCAATGGAGGCCTGAGGAGGGGCTGGAGTGGGACATGAATAAAACTTCAGATATTCTATGTGACAAGTGAATGCATATTTTTTACAGCACAACATACCAACTTTCTTTGCATATGAGATAGCTTTACAAAGGAGTCACCAGCTTGGAAAGGTAGATGGTAGAAAACAAATGCATATGTACGAGCTACTTTTGTACGAGCTACTTTTGGTTACATTTGTTTACGTTACCAGACAACTGGATAAATGAGTTTCTGGCATCATGGAAACAGCACTTTTGAATATTAAAAAGAAAAATTTAAAATGATCATTAAACCTCATATCAGAGTGCAGAAATATATACCTGTATTCAGAGTGCAGCTTTATCCCTTTATAAGAGTGTATAACAAAACAAAATATTGAATGAGGCAATTATGCTTTCTGCATCCTAGCTCATTTCATCATGAGGATGTTCATCACACTGTTGTTTATGACCTCTTAAGTAGCCATTATAGAAGTGAGGCTAGATAAAATGTGATATTTCCATATAATGCAAGCATTAGGGACCAATTACAAAGGGTCATCTAGAACTCTACTTACAGACATGAAGAAAAGTATCTTCCAAGGTGAGAAACACATGAGCATGCAATGGTGTATTCCGTGTGATGCCATTTTTGTTAAAATACTAAGAGTGATCATGTGTGTGAATGGGGATAATGATTCTTATGTCCTTTTGTTGATCTAGAGCTTTCAGACTTTTAGAATTAAATGTATATTATTATCCCTCAAAAGCCCCCCACAGTATTTCATATGGTGGGTATGTTAATAAAAATTTTAAAAAACAACAATTTCTTCCACAAAAGGAATAAAATATTTAGCTGAGCACATATTTGTGAGGAACATAAAGAATGTCTTCAAAGTGGGGCTAATCGGGCACAGACGCATCCCAAATACAAAATTCAAAAAGAGCATTCCTATCAACAGACTGCATTTGAGAAGAAAAGAACACATCGATGGGTCACAGCCTGGGCATTTTAAGCCAAATTCTCATTCTGTGCCCCTGGGAGCAGGACGGAGGACAAAAGGCACACCTGCCCCCCTCCACCCCCCGCCTTCCTCCCTGGGACCTGGGATGGTGGACCTATTCTGTTCTTGAAAGAGCCCTGAACACACACAGAGAACTCTCAAACAATTCAACACCATGGAGTGGATGTGCAAGCAGGCGCTGTTACTGTGTGTCAGAAGAATCCCCACCCCATCCTCTCTCACCCTCAAGCTAATGCAAAACCAAGACCATTTTATGGGTGTGTTCCCTTCATGGGATTCCAATCCTTCTGAACGGTTGATTAAGGCACTAAGCAACCTTTTTAGTTAGACTTAAGGATATTCATAAAACCACATGTTTTAAATTATGCTGAGAAATCTAAATTACATACCAAGATATTCTATTGTGTAATATTTAGAAAAAAACCTTTTCCCTACAAAGGTCAAAACTTAAAAATAACACAGTGTAAATAAGGGCTTTAAGTGCACACTCTTTTCTTTAGACATTAAAAAAAATAGATTCCATGGCTTAAATGCTTTGAAATCTTCACAAGAAAAATTATGTAAACACGAAGGCAATCTATGTCTGATGTAAAAGGTGGTGTTGCTTTTCTTTATAAGGATCTCAGGGGGAAGAAAATACGTTGCAAGTGCCTAACGTATCTCAAAATATCCTAACCTGTATATGCATATAGATCACGTAATCAATTCTTTGCATCAATTTGATCATCTCATCTTTTCTCACCTAACAAATTACAAGACTGAGTTACAGAGAGGCCAAATGCCCAACCCCGTTTAGAAACTTGCTTTTTTACAATGTAGAGATTATCCGTGATAAAAGAAAACCAGAAACTCGGGACAAATATCAGTGCTGAAATATCACTCTATTAGTACTGTGTAATACTGCCCTCTTATTACTTGTTAGGATCAGAAGTTATGACTGCTTTGGAGGCAGAGGGTTGGGGGGTGAGGGGAGGGAGCGACAGTTTAAACCCTGTGCACCGGTTTTCTAGCCTGTTATGGGATCAGTAGTGTATGCTTTGATATAATCAGAGGAAAAGGCATTGCTTGTGCTATTTTAGCCTAGGAACTACAGCATAGTATTTTGCAACTGAGCAATAGCCAATGAGAAAGGAGTTGGCGAGGGCTCAGCCCTGTGACTGCTGCTCACCACTGCCATCATCATTGTCTATGTCTAGGTTTTTGTTTATTTCTTCTTCACCATGCTAGTGACTGCAACTCACACCATCTTTCCATTCCTGAGCTTCTATACCTTTCGCCACCACTCCCATCAGGTGAAGCAGAGCACAGCTTTAGGTGGCAGAGCGCTGGCAGGTGGATGTGGAGCATGGGACGGGAGCCCCACCCGGTGAGTCCCGCGCAGCCTTTATAAAGTAACTGACCTGTATGAAACTGCTACCATGGTTCACAAATTTATTGTCAGGTTCCAGCCTCTAGCTGTTCTCTGATTGTTCTAAATACTTGACAAACTGAAGCCTTTTCACTTTCCGTTGAAATTGCCTCATCTGCCTGTCAGGGCGCCATGGGGGACTCCATTACTTTTCTGACTTCTTTTCCCTCCTGACAAGTCATTTAACTGGCTTCTTGTTGTGAAGGCTGTCCATGTCAAATTAGCCAGGGCCCCTATTGTCCTTATTACCACTCGAAAAACCATCATGAGTAATGCTACGGGGTCCCTCAGTTGTCATCATTTGTCAGAAAGAAAGGGAGTGTGGTTACATATAGCTGACAGGTAATTTCAGTGTCTACAATTACCCCAATTAGTCTTGTCATAAACAATTCGATAAATGCACACCAATACAAACAGATAAACACACCAAGGTCTCTCACTATTAATGCTGTGTAATGGGTAAATCAGTGATATAATGCTATATTTTATTTATTTCTTAAAACTATCCTCAGCTGTGAGCTGGCACTTGCTACCTGGTCAGCACAAATTGTACTATCTACTTTCATTAGCTCATCTCCACGAGAAAATTTGAAAGGCTGTGACAAAACTCATTTAGAAAGGGAGAGAGCAGATTTTTATAACACCTGCTTTAGGCAAGGATACAACAAAGCTTTTCTTTTTTGTCAGTTCTGGGTAACTATGGGCTTTAAAGTTGTCTATTTTATGTTAAAACAGCAATATATAAAATATGATAGAAATGGGGAATAGAAAAATTATATCCACACTGAAATTAGAAACCTGATTTGAAAGGCAAAAAAAAAAAAAAAGTCTGCTGCTAAATGTCCCAGTCAGCAACTATATATTAAAAAAGATTGTGGACTAGCAGTTTCACAGCTAAGATTATTTCAGTTCTCTCCAACTAATGATTCCCATTTTTAAAAACTGCACCTTTAAAATCATATATATAAAGTTTGCCATGTTCAATGTCAAAGTTCTTTATCAACTCCAATATTCACATGGACTGTTTAAAGAAGGCATCCGCAGTGCTCCTTGCTGGACTTGGCACAGAGGTGATGGGGACTCAGCAGGTGGGGAACCCTGGCTCTCACATGTCCTCTAAACACAGGGCATGAACCTGTTTCAACCAACACCCTCCAGGAGCGCTCTTCAACTAGACTCTGCATTCAACCCCGAATGAAACACCGTTAAGTTCATTCTTGTGAGCCACATAAGTAAGTGCTCAAGACTCAACATCTGCCCCAGCTGATTTGGCTCAGTGGGTAGAGTGTCAGCCTATAACTGAAGGGTCCCGGATTTGATTTCGGTCAAGGGCATTATGCCCAGATTGTGGGCTCGATCCCCAGTAGGGGGCATGCAGGAGGCAGCTGATCAATGATTCTCTCTCATCATTGATGTTTCTCTCTCTCCCTCTCCCTTCCTCTCTGAAATCAATAATAAAAAGACTCAACATCTGTAGCGTCCACTGCACCCTGTCTGTTTGCTGACCGCAATCTTAAGTGATGCCTGAGAAACCCAACACAAGAATATTGTTATAGGAAATTGCTCTTGGCAACTATTTGTTCAAGCTCAAGATTTTTTTTTTTTTTAAAACCAACACTAAGAAACCACCAGAAAATAGGACAGGTCTCCCTAATGAGTAATCTATTTTAGCACAGTCTTGTCTAGGCATGACAGTTTACTGAGAGGCTTGAAAAACTCGTAATTACCAGTGTTACAGGGCAATTAATGTATATTACACTGCACTACTCATGGCAGCAACTGTCATTTTCTCAATAAAAATGAGTACTCTTCAGCTAAAGGTGACATTAATTGGGACTTTAATGACTATGCAGAGGAGCTGAAGCCAAATATGAACAAAACAGCGATTCAATGAGCGACTTCAGAAACGAGAAAATTGTACTAAAATGAGATTAATTGCTGTTTAGAAAAAGGAAAGAACCTAAAAAGCTATTAAATTGCAGGGTTTGGGTGCCCGGGTGATGGTTGTGATGTTAATCTTGCATTCTCACAGCGGGCAAATATTCACTAAATTCAGAGCCTTTTGACAGCAGGAAAAATCATGTATGCTTAACTTCAATCCATCAAAAATATATTTCAGCTTTTATCAGTGTTCTAAATACTTCTGCAATTTCAAAAATTACTGCTCCACTCCTTGCCTGTCATCATGCAAATGTGAACACTGTCAATATTGCTATGAAAAATTTCCCAGCTTCAAAAGGCCTACTTCAGCGATAAAGAAAGAAAAACGTGAAGATTAGAATTGCAAAACACACACTGCTAATATAACAGAAATCAAACAATAAGAATTTAATGTTTAAGTTGTGGAAACTGCTAAAATAGAAAATGATGGGGTGGGTATTTTTTTTTTTTTGGTAGAAAAATCAAAGAAAAATAATTCTGCAATTCTTTCGAGGCTTATAACTTTATGCTTAATTAATCATCACCAATAATTAGGTCACAATTTTGCATCTTGACTTTAGGTGCTATATTTGTTAATATTGCTGCCTCATTTTAAAGCCTTAATCCTTATGTCTAGTTCTATAAAACATTGATATAATTGCTTTGCTTTAGGATCTTTTTGAATATCATGATATGTGTGTGTGTAAATATATATACATATATATATTTATATAGATATATCATGATGATGACACAGCACTTAAAACTTTGAAATGTAAAAGGAATGCAGATGTTAAATAATTCTGAAGGTATAGACTCTGTAACTTGAAATTTTTTAAAAAGAGAGAGAGACTAACAACTTAGTATTTCCATTGAAGAAGGAGTTTTCAAAGAAGTCACACTTGGGCAGAAACATAGCACTGGCAATCGCTGCCACCTGGGAAGATTAGGCCTGACTTTAAAATACTGCACTCCCTATTGCAAAGCAATTCTGTTTGTTCTGCATTTTCATATTTAAAGAGCTTTCTCATTTACAGTTTAGGTCAGGGCTCAAGACACATGAACACAGGTAGAATTCTGGCCATACGCAAAAACTGCATTCACTGTATGACACGGGGAGGTGAAATGGTATACTTCCCATCTTCAAAGCAATGGTAAACCCTTCTGCAGAACTACAAATCACCTGACCTCCATTATGAAAACCTGTCCGCCAGGATATACTGACAGTACCTCTGCAGAAGAAGAGTGGAACGGGGAAGCACATGTGTCTGAACTCAATGACTGGATGTTCTGCTAAGTGTCATCTTCCAGCTGTTTCACCACAATAAACATGCTTTCTTGAGTTTAGAAGCTGAGCTGGAGCTCAACTACCTTTGTAAAACAACTAGCTTCCAGGGTCCTGCATTCTCTATACTACCTGCTCTTCTTCTTCCCCCAATTTTCCCAAGAGGAAAATGTTAACAGCACTATTCTTCCTCAAGAGTCTAACAAATGTCCTTTTCAGTCTCTTTTTTGGGGGGTGAAAAGAGGCCTTTGTTATTCATTGTACCATAGCGAAAACTAAGCTTCTCTCATACCTCAAAAACAGCTTTATTTTAAGGACAAAAAATTCACCAAGCTCCCCCAAAAGTCTTTTCAGCCAGAATCCTTAGAGAAGACAGGTGCCTTTGGCTAAATTATCTCTACTCACAAACCATTCACATAAATTCGCTTTAAAAAAACACACCACACTACATGTCAATAGTTTGATTCCATTTTGTCTATGCAAATACCATTGATAAAAATTTCAATGGAAGTTTTCAGGGAATGGAAGAGTTCCAAACTAGGTATTGAAATGGGACTCAGGCATAGGATACTAATTCACCAAACTTGCCAAGAATGATCTAACCCAGCAGCCATACAAAGGCGACTGCAAACCATCCACATGATCCCAGATAATCCCTATACTGTATCTCTCGAATCTCATCTCCATTCTGCAATTTACTGCATGAGGCTCCAGTGGAGGGGGGGCAGGTGGGGCGGGGGCTCCAGGTTCTCCACTGCAAAAACAGGGGCCAACTTTGTCATGCTAAATTTGCGGCATTTGAACTCGCACTGAGCACTTGGCCACACCACCAGCTCTGGGAATGTTAACGACTGGAATAAACCTTTAAGGGAGCTTTCCTAAAATGAACGTTTTTGATATTATGGTTCAGTTGCTGAAAGTTTCTACCCTCACAGTGGCCACAGTGGTGCTGTGAGAAAAGGTGATCACACTGAATCAGAGGAAGGGCTTGTACTAAAAAGCAGGAGCTGCTGCTCTCTCGGCTGAGGCTCAACTCCCATTTTATCACTTTGCACAAATATCATAGGTCTCTCTTACAAAGTCCTACTCAGGGGCCCCTCATAAAATTAAAATGTACCGCAACGCCTGTCAATCTCACAACTAACAGACTGTGTTTAAGCTGGGAATAGTGACAAGTTACAGGGACTCACTCTCTCTCTTTTTTTTTTTCTCATCAATTCCAGGAGATCAGTATGATGCATTTTTAGATACATACCCCCAGAACATTGTAAACTCGGTGAGAAGCCAAACTGGAATATCTCAAGTTTGGAAGATGAACAATATTTTGATGTGCCACGGCTAATGCATTATATGTTTCGAGTCTTACTATTAGACCTGTAGCAACTGTTTTAAGAGATGAGTAGAAATGAAACAAATGGTAAATGTTTATTCAGTCATCCAGTTCTGAGAGAAAACAACTGTTAATTTGCATGAGCTTGGGATCACTTAGCAGACTGCTTTTTAAGAGCTATCACCTCTCAGCAGCCCATAAAGAGTAAGCTTTCATTGGTTCCCCTTCTATCTGCTCCAGCAGTAGGACACTTAATTTAAATTTATTTCCCCGCTCCTTACCAACATTCCACAAATCCAAAATCACTTCAAAATAGATATTGTTCTTTGTCAGTTTTTGAAGGAGAAGGGCAACAGGCTAAACACCTGGGCATCAATGCTGACAAATGCAGCCTCTAGTCCATCTTCCAATGCAGAAAATTTCAGAATGATAAACTGAAGGTACCTCCTGAGTCATCAGATAACTTATAGGTAATATCCTCTTAGTGCAATCAGGATAGTACCCCGCATCAGTGAAAGTTACATGTCCTATGTGTGGGTAACAGAATGGAAGCCATCTAAATGTAGATAAATCTTTTTTTGTGGAGAATAATACCCTCTCATTTCCATGTTAATACGCTTTTGCCCCTTAAATAAGGGGAAGTAAGAAGAAAGGAGGAAAGTTACCTATGTGTCAGGAACCATGTGCATTCTTTGGCCCTTCAGCAATCTCAGAGCTTTCAGCATCAGATGGGAATGGATTCCTCTGGCATCTCCTCTCTCCACATCCTCAGGACTTTAGGAGCCTTTAGAAAAACTGACTTGAGCAAAAATAATCAGTTGTGAGGAGCTTTCCTGGAAAGCAAGACCAATTAACCCTGGCTAAAGAGAAAGAAGAACATCGTAAAGGTACCCCAAAAAGGCTGGAATTAAGGTACAAGACTGTAACATCTTGGTACCTGAAGAGAGATGGGGGACAAAGGAAGTCCCCCGCAGCCACACTCTGGCGAGTGCGGGGTCGGGGGTGAGGTGTGGAAGGGGGGTGCAGCGTGAAGATGAGAGGGAGGGGGAAGTCAGGGAGGGCAAGCTAGGAGGGAAGGAAGAGATCATCAGATCCCTGCTTCCTCATCAGAGGCCTATGTGGCTTAAAGGAGTAGTTGCTCCCAGGAGCCAGCAAAGTGATATGGAATAAGAAATGCACTGAATTTCAGAACTCAGGTCAGAAACTGGATCTCCAGCAAATCAGTGGTGCTTCTACCCCTGAAGAAAGCACTGCACGAGAAGACCTCTTCACAAGCCTCACTGACCTACCACTCCACAGGAAGTGAACAGTGACTTCATGGAGAGTATAAGCTTCCAAATGCAATTTAAGCCAAAATGTGGTAGCAAAAAGGTACCAGCAAAGTACCCTCCAGTGTACACTGGGTGGCCAGATTATTATGATCTCTGAACACATAATAATCTGGCCACTCAGTGTATATTCTATATAATAAAAGGCTAGTATGCAATTGTTCCCACAACCAGGAGTTTGACCAGCAGGCAGGCCAACCAACTGCCCATGTCCCCTCCCCCTGGCCAGACCCCACCCATGCATGAATTCATGTGCTGGGCCTCATATATATATATATATATATATATATATATATATATAT
>JAAGEH010000076.1:63119903-63141290 GCA_011751065.1 Lasiurus cinereus
TATATATATATATACATATAGTGATATAGTGGTACCTAGAGATACGAGTTTAATTCGTTCTGTAACCTTGAGGCGTGGGAAACTATGAGTCGTGGTAAACTGGTGGGTCTTGTGCAGCCGGCCGATCCACGTGATTACTCCTATCTCAAATGTTGTTTGTATTTCAAAGCAAAAATTGCTCACTCGACGGCTCGTAACTCAAAAATCTCGTATGTTAGGGCACTCGTATCTCGAGGTACCACTGTGTGTGTATACACACACACACACACACACACACACACACACACACACTGAGTGGCCGAATTATTATGCGTTCAGAGATCATAATAATCTGGTCACTCAGTGTATATACCTTCTCTTTCTAAGGCACTACTACAGCTGGACACTTAGATTTAAGACTCCAGGAGCTAGCCAGTTCTAGGTTTATTCTTTCTCAATATTTCCACTCATTCTGTCGCTTCATTTTGTTTTGATTCTATTTCTAGTTGGGGAACACTTATGTCACCCTCTGCTTAGCAGTGCCCGAAAGGGGGTGGGAGACACAAGAGCACTGGGAGGGAAACTTTCTCCTGTGTGCCTCAACAGGAGTAAGGAGACCCTCTGTCTTACCCTGGGCTTCATCACTGGATCTTAAATTTCACTGTGACTTTCAAGGAGAAACCCTTCTTTTCACTCACAACTTTGTATGTACATACATTCTTTACTGCCATTAAATGGCGAGATGCAACTAGAATGAAGAGGGCTGGTGGTCAGACTAACCATAGAGCCCTCCATGTGGGTGGCACTGGGCACTATTAGCAGAACTGAGCTGAATACATGAATTTTATAAGTGTATTTTATTTATTTTAAATGTCACGAGACATTATATGTATATATATAATAAAAAATGGGGGGTTTTGGTATTTCATATTAGCAAAAAGTCAAATTCTTTTTCTTGCTATTGATATGTTGCTTTAAACGTTTGACTCACCCCCTCAACCAAGGCTCCAATGCCTGGCCTCCATGGCTTCTCTTAATTAGTTTACTAGGACCCTGTCTCTGTTTCCACCAGCCGGGCTATCAGGCTGAGCCTTTTCCACAACATAGCTGTTAGTCTTTGAAAGTTTTGGAACTGGAGATTCAGGAAGTTAAAATTGGAAGAGATGTTTGAATTGGCTAACCAGCTAACATTCTTACACTGTCCCTCCTTGGAGTGAGGACAGCTGGAGCTGCCTTCTCTCCTGCAGACAGAGCTCAGGCCTCTGCCTCATGCTCCCTGTGTCTCCGAGCACCCCACCCTCCCCCTCAGGCACATCACAGACTGTGAGTTCCCTGAGAGAAGGACTCACACTCACCCCTGGGTGCCTGGTACATGGCAAATGCTAACTAACAGTTTTGTTGAATAATAAACAAAGCAATCCTAGCTCTGACACTAATGAATTAATCTTGGACAAGATCCTTTATCTTCTGAGCCTCTGCTTTCTGATCCATTAAAATGCTCCCAGTTTCCTAGAGGAATGGTTAGGCTCACACAAAATCAGGCCTGTGGAAGTGCTGTACCCACGCAGTGGATGACTACAGCTGCTATTAATAATCTCCATGGGATTTATACAACAAAACTGCACTTCGCAGTGGGAGGGACCAAGGCGTTTCTAAAGGCCTCAATGTGTTTTCCTATAAGGAGTCTATAAAAACCTAGTTGGCTCAGAATTCTAAGATGTGAGGTCACACCCACACAATCTTTTAGTGTTTTGTTTGTTTGTTTTCCTCCATCTCCTGTGCTCTTCCCCGCAGCCCCCAACTCGAAATCCACCTGCAGATCTTTTCTAGGCTCCGGATCCTGCTCTGGGAGAATGATGTGACTGGGTTCGGAATTTTCACACATATGTATTTTCATGTTGGCAACACACTTCTGTAGGCGCCCTGAAAGGCAGGCATCTGCGGAGGGGACCAAAAGGCCTGGTGGGGCTGGATCAGTGCCCCATCCTCCATGCCCAGCATCCCTGCTCCTAACTCTCAGACTCCCTACCCCTCACACTGCCCGTCCTCCCTCTGCTCAGTTGCCCAGTGAAAGGTGGAAGTTAGAATGAAGAAAGTACAACTGGATACATATAAACCACTTCTCCAGGGTTGTTAGGGAGCTACCAAGCTGGAACTAAGAAAAGACACAAAATCTACCAAAAAACAAACAAACAGAACCTCCAAAACCCCAAAAACAACAGGAACAAACCCCAAGAATAACTATTTAAGCATTCACGGAACAGCTCCCCCAGTCCTTATGTTCAGACACCAGTGAGAGGGGACTAGCTGGGTGCAGATCGAATGGAGCCAGGGACTTCATCAGATAGCGTTTCTCTAGTGTTGGATGAATGAATCCCACAGACAGTGGAATTATTTGGGAAACTATATGAGTAACTGAAACTCCAGGAGCCTGGCTGTGTGAGGGCCCCAGAGCCACATCTACTGGTTCCCTGAAAGAAGAAAGCAATGCAGGTGAAGCCAGGATAGGCAGTAGGTCAGCACCACCACCACCACCACCACCACCACCACAACAACAACACACACACACACACACACACACACACACACGCTGCTTGCTTTTTGTCATCTGGTTTGTCTTAATCACGAACTAAAAATTCATTTATAATGCTGTATACAAATGCCATGTTTATATCAGTATCATATGCCGCTTGCTTGAAATCGTATACATTACAATTAAGAACAGAAATTCAAGTTAATGGTCAAAGACAACCAATAACACAACCACTAAATTCCAGTTGTCAAACATCGTTGAATATGTATATTACTGCGGTTCTTAAAAAAGAGTGATTATTAAAACTAAAGCGATATGAGCGAGTGTTTATGACTTCCTATTGAAAAGCCCAAATTACAGAGCCTTCGTCTCAGGCTGAGGAAAATCACGTGGACATCCTGTGCGAGGGCCGAGTGACTTTACATCCTCTTGTCAACCCTCAGTAGTTTTATTTGCAGTGATACATGCCGGAGGAGGTTGGAGGTTAAAGTTGATAGGAGGGACAACAGGAAAATCAACCAACTCCTTTCAAGGGATTACAACCTGTAACATATTTGGGTCTGTCGGCAGTTTCTGCAAACTTTAAATGTCTGTGTTTGGTGGTGTTTTTAAAAAACTGATCCTCAAATCAGAGGTCAGCTGGATCCAGTCAATGGCCCTTTACTTTGAAAGAATCTCGAATGGTTAATGTACCCCCAGTTTATTGCTGTTGGACTCACTTTGTACTTAAATCTAAAACTTAAAAAAAAATCTGCTTATTTTTCAAGTGTCTGAGGTCTTGGAAGGTGAAATTACTGACCCCCAATTCGCGATGTGCCTCCAAAAACAGGGAAGTGGCTGTTGAAAGAAAAAAAAAAAGGAAAGAAAAAAGAAAGCAGACAAAAGCAGCCCCTGATGGAGACAGACTTTGTTTGGGGTCTTGGACATGGAGAAATGTTACTGGCGCATCGGCTCTGCCTCGGAGAAGCGTGCAGATTGTCGGCAGCCTCATAGGGAACAGAGGCCAGATCTGGGGTCACAGACAGGACTGGGACAAGTTAGAGACCACGACCCAGCAATGACAGCAAAATTTCCCACTGCAATACCTGCTTTCCTCGACTTGTCAGACATTGCTTTCCTTATGGGGAGCCCCAGTATTCAGTACTCCTAGTTGTCGTGTATCAAATGTGTATTTCAGGCCAGGCACTGTATGTCTGTGCTCACTAAATTCTCATAAGAATCCAAAATGTGCTAATTTTACAGATTAAAAAAAAAAAAGATAAATCAAGCAATATGCCCAAGGCCACGCTGGATGGGAATCAAACTGAGCCCTTCTCCCCTCCAAACCTGAGCCATTTCCATTCATCTGTACTGCTTCTTGGGTTGTAACTAATGATGCAAATAATTTCTAGCCTATCTCCCTCCAAGTTTAAATTTTTAAATCATCATTAGCTGATATTAACGCACAGTGTATTACACAGCAGTGAGGGAACAAGACTCAGCATGAAACATCCTCAGTCCTGCATTGGGCCAGCGTGTGGTTACAACTGGGGTCTAATAATATTATTGGATGTTACTAAATATTAAGAAAAATGTCTTAGTATTTAAAGAGTTCTCTATGTCAGGTGATTGACAGCAGTTTTATAACACTAAACACTTTGAAATTAAAATGATCCCAGCCATAAATGTTAACTCCATTCCTTCCTGTTTTAAATGATTTACTTGACTCACAAGAAAATGGAATTTAATGCTGAGTGACTTGATTGCATTGGGCCTCAGTTTCCTCACAGAGAGAGGGAGGTTAAACCTCTGGGAGGTCTTGTTGGGCTGTACAAAGTTCAGAAGACTGTAATAACTTTGACTTCCATGATTAGTTCTAGGGATTGAGCTTATAACGTTTTTCACAGAAACAGAGCCACACCGACCTTTATGAAAGAAAGAGGGAACACAGAACCTCGAAACAAGTTCACATATGAAAAAGGGTGCGGAATGAATGAGGAGCCTGGGCTGGCTGAAGCCAGGCAGGAGCTGCCTCTTTTCCTGTGAGCTCCTGTAGCTGCATGTAGTGCTTTAAAAATAAAGTGATTTAATAATGACCTGAAAGGTAAACTATCTCCTCATCCAGAGATGTTTGTCACCAAGTGTTATGAGAACTGTCAACTTTTATTTGGAGAGGTAATATAACAAACATTTCCCAAACATTGCCATTCATTGTTTAAGGTGAGGAAACACACGCTGTTTGTAACATTTTTTAAAAATCCAGTGCCTGCTAAGAAACTGACAACAACTTAAAAATGTTTTGTTATTCAAAAATGCATTCCACAAAAATTTGTGGTAGAAAATGTTCCAAATTTTAGCAGCATCTTGCTTTCCTTTCCTCACAAAGTATTTAAGAGCGTATGTATGAAGAGTGTATTATAGATGAAATGCATATATCTATGTAATATGCAAAAGCAGATAATTTTGTTTGCTTTTATTTGTTGCTATTTGATACAGGTTAAGCATTAAGAGAAAGAATATAGGTTACCAGATATTGGAAGCCCTCAGGTCCAGACTCTGCAAATAAATTGAATACTGCATAATATTCTAAGTTAACTATCTCTTTTATAAAAACTCTACTTTCCAATTCAATTTTAAGAGGAATATATCACATCTCCTTAATATATATATACATATATATATTTTTATATTTTGATTTAGTTATGTGTGTATGTATATATGTAAAAATTTTTATATAATTTTTTTTCCTTTTTCTTTTTTTTCCATTTGCACTGAACCGCTTTCTTTGCCATTTCACACTAACTTCAGCAGTAATCTCCCATTTGGTTTCCTTTCCCCAGTCTTTCCTATAATTCTTACCCCCAAACACACACACAAAACAAAAACAAAAACAAAAAATGAGTAGAGATAAAACCCCCACAAACCAAACACCTCTAACTGATTTTCCACACTGTGGCTTAATAGTATTTCTAAATATCAAATCTAACTGTGTCAGCAACTTGCTAAAAAAAAAGACACAAAAAAACAAAAAAAAAACTTATCTAGATTGTCCCAGAGAGTGTTTGAAGTCTAAGGCATCACACAAGGCTTCTCTTAGAGTGGCTCCTGTTCTCTATGCTCTAATCATACTAAAAATCGTTGGCAGTTTCCACACCTTCAAGCTCCTATGCCTTTGCACATTCTGTTCCTTCTGCTCAAAACACCTTTCCCCATACATCCATCTCTCTATTTCCAACTGGGGCTTGTCTGATTTAGCCTCCTGACCTTCCACTCCATGTACTCCAGGCACATCTCAATCTTAGTACTTTTCATGCTGTAATTGTTGGTTTATTTGCCATAACTGCTGGTTTGCTGATCTGTATCTCCTATTTGACTCAGCCTAGCAGGTGGCTGGCTCTCAGTAAGTTCTGCTTAGTTGTCTGAGTGATGGGATAAAATGAGTGAAAGGCTAAGGATCTATTTAAAGACATGTCTAATGGAAGCTTGATTGTGTGACAGGCAAGACTCCTGCCTCTTATTTTAATTTCAAATATTTAGATGCACTTGAAAATACATGATCTCGATCTTTAAGCATATGCTTATATATAAAAACCGTAATCTCTAAATGAAGTGATTTGAGGTAGATGAAGGGATGGTAGACAAAAAAAAAATCTTAAATTTTTAAAAATTCTTTTAGAGAAAGTTCTATTATAAAACAACAATTATTACCCAGTACAATTCTAACTTTTCTCAACTTATGTTTTAGAAATTAAAATTTCCTAAAAATGATGCTTTTTGTTTAAAAAGCAAATTCTAGACACATATACATATACACACAGAATAATCATTAGTGCTTAAAACATAGCAAGCACACAAATCCCAGGGAATCACTTTAAGAGGCACATTAAAAATCAACTTAAAAGTTCCACTTAGGAATGAAAATGTCCATCTATGGCATAATTATTAACATGATGTTTATATATATTTCTGTGTCCCATGATTTGAAAGATTTTTATTTTTATTTTTAAAAATATATTTTATTGACTTTTTACAGAGAGGAAGAAAGATAGTTAGAAACATCAATGAGAGAGAAACATCCATCAGCAGCCTCCTCCACACCCCCTACTAGGGATGTGCCCACAACCAAGATACATGCCCTTGACCGAAATCAAACCTGGGACCTTTCAGTCTGCAGGCCAACGCTCTATCCACTGAGCCAAACTGGTTTGGCTTGAAAGATTTTTAATAGTAATATTTTAAAATGAATACACGTAACTAATAGGAATCAATTCTATACTTAGCACATACTGATTAGAAGTATATAAAAAGGACAAATTTTTTAATAGTTACACATAATCTGTATCAATAATCTCTCTATATAAAACCCTAATATGCAAATAGACTGAACAACAGAATAATGGAAGAACCAGTTGCTATGTCGTGCACTGACTACTGGGGGCGCGTGCAGAACATGGCGGCATTAGCAGCAGGTGGCAGAGCATGGAACATGGCAGCGCGGGCCAGAGTGGGATGGTGGAGCAGGTGAGCCGGGCCTCCATACCAAGGCAGGCATCGGTCACTATCATCAGGGCAAGCCTCTGGTGGTTACTGAAAATTCTTTGCTCCTTCAATGTAATTCTACCTGGTGCTCACACCTGCTGCTGGCGCTGACCCTGCTCACACTTGCTACCAGCACAGGTGCTACACTGCTGGTGCCTGGCACCAGCCCTGATTGTTTGGTGCTGTCAGCAGGTGGGAGCACTGGCTGCTGGCCCTGATGACCCCTGTGGGCTTCTCCACATGCCCTTGCTCCTGAGGGGTGATTAGGGTAGCAGTGGCCGCTCACACCCGCTGCTGGTGCTGGCCCCACGCACTTCACACCATCAGCAGGTGCGAGCGGGTCTGGCGCCATCAGCGCATGGGAGTGGGGCTGCTAGCAAAGAAGGGACGAGAGGCTACAGTGGGAGGGGCCAGGTGGGAGAGCGGAGGAGGGGCCAAGACCTGCCCCTGTGCCCATCGCAGACTCATGGCCCACAGTTCCTTTCAAGATCCATGAATTCATACACTGGGTCCCTAGTAGAATAATAATGTAGATGAGAAAGTAAACTGCATAACAGTTATTTTGAAAGTTCCACAGAATAATTAGAATTTATAGTTCTCTCCAGTGGACCACAAATATTCTTATAAAGTAGTGATTAATATAACAATGAGGTCAGCATTGAATTATTCAGACTGTAATACATAGCAAAGTTGAACAAAGTGTTAAATAAATTTAAAAGGAGATACTATAAGTCAATTCAGGACAGCATCATGTTTTTATAAGCTCAGTCCTTATCACAGAGTGGGTGCTTAATGGAAAACAAGGACAAATTTACTTATCTTTTATAGGACTTTAGTCCTGTGCTAGTACAAATGAAGTATTTAACTTAATGTGAATATTTTAGTGATGAAAGTGAATGCCTGCTTTTACAAATGTGGGAGAAGCAGCGAATTTTTTCCCTTTAGTTTTATTAAAAATGCATAGGAAACTGATATTTAAATTATATGTAGATGTTGGCTGGGTTGTCCTTAAGATCCATTTATCATAATCTGGCCATACGTATACTCGGAAATATGCAGACAAGAGCACAACAACTTACCCACCCTTTCTGTTTACTGGCTTGCTGATGTATATAAAAGCAATGGGAAATGATATCTAGGTGCTCAGTTGCTTTAGGGATGTAGAGGCTAGATATTATAGCATTCAGGTCAATAAGCAAATACCAGAAAAAACTCCACACCACAGAGAGATCCTACTGCCTAATTGCCTTGAATTGCATATGGACTAAATAAGAGTCATGCACAAAATGGCAGCACGCCGGAAGGCCATTGTTAAAGTTACTGAGTTTGAAGTGCAGAGGAATACAATTCAAGTTGGTAGAATGCAATACAACTCAAATGAACATTGTGATGTATTTTAGAACAGTTGGTGAGAAAGAACTTCCTGATCATTTTGGCATGATTTGAAAAGAGTGTATTTATTATTTTGTTTCTTATTTTCTGTTATTTTTTTCCATCACAAAATAAGCTCCTTAAGGAGGGCCCCACATGTGACTGTTCACTGATGCATTCTTGGTGCCTAGATGGTGAACAGAGTAGGTGCTCAATGGGTCCTTGTTGAGTGAGTGAAGACGTTATTCTTGCCCTTGAGGAGCTCACATTAATTTGGCACCTTAGTCTGCATGTGGAAATACTCATGCCACATAGGTAAACACAAAACAGGAAGGCTCCAGAAGGAGATCTCAACTCAAGCTCATTGGGGTTTCAGAAATCTATGAAGGTGTGAAGAAAACTGTGAGCAAGCAGTTCAGAAAATAAATATGGATTTGAAGCTGAACTTTAAAAAGCTTGAATTAAAAATTGTTTTATTTTTACCTTCTTTCTTTGTACTGATTTCCCCATTCTATATTAAGGAACACTAAAATGAGAGAAAAATGATACAAACATAAAAAAAATAATTGCTTTGCATAAGCTTAGAGATCCTAAGAATATTTATACAATAGAACATGTCTTGATGTTAATAATGAGCTTTCACATCTCATTTTGAATTATATTATTCTCTCAGATTATATTTCATATGTTTATTACATATACATTTCAACTTGTCTTATCTGTTTGGGTCCTTGATGGTGATCCAAATAAATGGATCTACAGTTTCAATCCATCCTTTCTTAGTAGCTCACATACACAAACCATTTTCTGTAGGAAGCTGTATAAGTTCTACAAAACTTTGGACATTTAGTTTCATTTACTTTTTCCCTCTCAATCCAAAATAAACTTTTTTTTAGATTAAGTATAACATTTTATGGTTAAAATTTGTATCTTTAATTATGAGGTATTAAACAAAACTGAGAGTCCTTATTTTCCCCCCAAAAGTTCCTTGCTAATGTTATGGGCTGAACTGTATCCTTTTAAAACTTCATGTTGATGTCTTAATCCCCACTACCTCAGAATGTGACCCTGTTTGGAGATAGGGTTTTTACAGAGGTAGTTTGGTGAAAATAAGGTCATTAGAGTGAGTGCCAATCCAATATAATTGGTGTCCTTATGAAAGAATTTGGACACTGATATGTAAGAGGAGAGATAATTCTAAGATAGGGAGAAAACAGCTATCTACATGCCAACAAGAAAGACCTGGAACAAATCCTTTCCTCTCAGTCCTAGAAGGAACCAACCCTGCTGACACTTTGATCTCAAGACTCTCAGTATCCAGAACTACTAAAAAATAAAAAAATAAAAAAATTCTGTTGATTAAAACCCAGTCTGTGGTATTTTGTTAAGGTAGTCCTAGCAAATGAATAAACCTAGAGAGTATCATTTTATTTTTTAATGTTGGTACTTTGCAAATTGAACACATACTTTATGAATCTTAAATTATCATTGCAATAATTTAATGAGACAATAAAGTAAACTTTATTTTTAAGGTTTTTCAGACTTAAAAGATTTAGACTTATCTGGAAATATTTTGGTATCAAAATTAATGAAGATAAAGTTATTTTGTTTCTACAGGGGTTTCAGGTCTGTAGCAGAGTAATGCACTTGAGGCCATTTCATGTGACTTACCTTTTTATGATGCACACCAATTCCTTTTAAGGCAGAGGTCACACGGAGTGGTCCTGGGATATATTTCGTTTGGCCTACAGCGTGTTTTTTGTTGTTGTTGTTGTGTTTTTTTTTTTTTGAGTGTGTGTTTTTTGTTGGTTTTTTAATGTTAACACTATTTAACATGGAGGAGACTAAATATAAATATCTGGATTGTCAATATTGTTTGAAAAATTGGAAGATTTGGCCACACTAGGCCCATTGGGTCAACACGACCACACGGGCTGACACCGAGTAGTGGCTACTCCATGTCCAAGCCTGCCTGCTCTCACGGTCACCATGTTCCCTTCCTTTCACTTTGCAATGTCTGGTCCAGGGCAAGGCCATCTGGGCTTTTCAATGATGAGAAATATGGTTGATTAGGGTGCCAAGATGAGTGAAGTATTCATTTCACTGTAGACAACACAGAAATGGTAGCTTACTCCTCTGTCCCCAACCCCTCCTCACTAACATCTCACCATTGATTTCATTATCATCTGTCTGTCAGTATCCACACAAGAGTTCCCAAGAGGATATTCCAAAAAGGACATGAGGTATTAGATGCCAAAAGTGATCCTTGGTCAAGTAAATTTAGAGTTAAACAACGATAAACATGCCACCTTGGTATAGAACTTGTCAGAGCTTTTGAAATTTTAAGGTAGTAGGCAACATGTTCTAGAATCATTTTGACCAAGCACCTTTGTTTTGGGGAACATTCTCAGCAAACAGTACTCAGTGAAACTTTGACCCAAGCAAGCCCATTTCCCATACAAAATAAAATCATATTTGCTAAGTAATGTGAATTTGTGCAATAAATATAGCATTTTAGGTGAATATTCAAATAAAATAAAAAGTAAGACTTCGCATAATTTGGAACATTAAATTTTCAATTTTTGTTGGCTGTTATACGTGCAGAGATGGCCAACACTACAGATACTTTAAATTCAATAAAATAGGTTTGTATAATTCTCTGTAATCAAAATGGAAACAGGAGGATGCATACTTATTTCCACTTGGCTCCAAGATACCATCATCTACTTTATTTTAAAGTTACTAACATTTTGAATATTTGCATAATTAATTTTGAAGTTTGACAGTTGCAGGTAATAGTTAAAATATGCACCACTGTATACATTTCTTAAAAGTGTTTAACAAATAATTGCTATATTATCTCCAAACCTACAAATAGGAATGAAACAATACCAATAATTCTTTTTATAAGTTGGTATGATTTCTCTCAGAATCTGCAGTGGGATTCCTGGTAGAACAAAAGCAAGGGAGGAAGGAGAGGGATTGCCTATCTTGTTTTCTTCAAACTAAAAAATTGAAAGACTGATGACTGTTTACTTTTATTGCATATAATACATTAGATTTCAACATTGCTTCCAAGTTTCAGAACTTTGGGAACATCAAATGCTGATAATATCAACAACTTGTGCTATTAGTATTGGCAAGTAATACATTTTAAAAACACATTATGGTATTATTAAAAAATAAATCTATTCATTTATTCAACAAATATGTATTAAGAACTTATTACATACAAAGCACTGTCTAGTCTTGGGGTAATAGTGGTAAACTAAAAGAAGAAATCCCTGCCCTAGTAGGACTTTAATTCTAGCAGGCAAAGCAAAATAAGGTGCCATATAAATCATAGGAGAAGGTGAAAAGGACAACGGAGAAACAAAGCAAGGAAGGAAGGTGCAGGATGTTGGGGAAGGGCAAGGTAGGCTTGAGAAGGTGACATGGTATCTGACTTTTGACATTGAACCATATATACAGGGTGTCCCCCCAATATGTATACACACTTTAACAGCTGATAGCTCAATTTTGAAAATGAAATGTATTTTACTAAACACTGCCTTTGCAATTATTAAGTTGTATGTATACATTTTTTTAAGATACTATATATCTAAGAAAAGTATTTCATGCAAAGGGGACATTCAGTGCAAAGGGCCTGAGGCAAAGTGTATCTGGCAAGTTTAAGAAACAGCAAGGAGGCCAAAGTGGCTGGTGCAGAGCAAATAAGGGGGAATGTGGTAGAAGATGAGGGCACAGGGTGACTGAAGAGAAGTGGGCAAAGCTGTGAAGGCCAAAGTAAGGACTTTGACTCTCAAATGTAATACTGAGTTGGCTTCAGTCTAGATTCTAGATGAATTGGCTCATTTGAATAGTTCAAAAGGGCAGGTTGGTCCTGGCATAAGAGCATGCGGGAACAAAAGCATGAGAATGTATGTTTGGGTCCAATTAGGAAAGACATGGGGTAACAGATCAGGATAAGGCTAATGAGTCTGAAGTCAGACTTTGGAAGGCCTTAAATATGCTGTAGGCTAAGGAGCCTGACTTTCCTCTGCAGGTACTGGATCACTGAAGATTCTAAAGAGGTTTGGACGTGCAATGCTTCTAGGCCAGGGACATCAAACTCATTAGTCAACAGAGCCAAATATCAACAGTACAACGATTGAAATTTCTTTTGAGAGCCAAATTTTTTAAACTTAAACTTCTTCTAATGCCACTTCTTCAAAATAGATTTGCTCAGGCCATGGTATCTTGTGGAAGAGCCACACTCAAAAGCCCAGAGAGCCGCATGTGGCTCATGAGCCGCAGTTTGCCGACCACTGTCCCAGGCTATCTGAAGCAGGGAGCTCTTCCCACCCTGGCTTGAATGGAAGAGAGAAAGGAGCAGACAACCAAAGCCCAGAGTCTAGCTGAATGGAGAGGCTCGCCTGGCAGAAATGACTTGGTAGACATATGCAGTCAACCTGAAAGGACCTGAAAGTGAGGCAGCCAGGGAAATAAACACCTTGTTGGAGCTTCCTTTTTACCCTGTGATCTCCTGCCAGTGCCTCCCACTGACTGAACCCAACAGGAAGCCAGAGGGCAAAGGACTGTATTGAGGTGGCCCAGTTGGGTCAGATTTCCAGTTCACAGAACAGAAGGGAGTGGGGATAAAGAAAAGAAATACACAGAGGGACTTAGGTCCTTGTTCTTGTAAGAGGGACCTGGTGGCAGGAGAAAAAGACAAAGCAAAAGAGAGCATGCAGTGTGGGAGACCAGTGCTTTCCTGGTTCTGGAAGAGCTCAACATCCCGGCACTGGACTAGTGGCCGGTCCAGGTTAGTGGGCTGAAGGTTCCTTAGCCTTTCAGTCAGGAATGACAATATTTAGGCAGGTGAGTAGGATGCAGGAGCATAATCAACTCCATACCAAGGAAACATTTCATAGAAACATGCCTAAGTGGCTTTGGAACAAAGCATGGGGAACGTCAGGCTCCTCAGCATTAAGTAGCTTGGGTGGCGAAGTAGAGGCTGCCGATATGAATAAATATCAACATACCAGAGGGAATAAAGAAGCATGCGGAAAGCTGCAGTTCTGGGGAAGAAGAAAAACTAAGGAAAGTTAAAAATGTAATAAGGAACCACCTTCATCTAACTAGGGAAGAGAATAAGTGAAAACTCAGGGAGAAAGGGAGTGGTGTAACCAAGCCATGCGAGGAAGGCCTCTCTCTTCTCAGAGAAGCATGAAGTCAGATCTTGAGATGAGAAGAAATATAGTCATGAATAGGAATAGTTTAGGGGTAAATGAGTAACATTTTCCTGTTAAAAAAGGCAAATAGACTAAAGAGCAGGGGTGCAACAACATGTGCTTCCTTCGTAAAACCGAAGTTTTAACAACTAAATTCTGTGACGACCTGGTCACTTTCCCCCCAAAGATTTCCCTCAAAGCCTTACCATTTTTATTGTGATCATAAAGTCTGGATTTCTATAGGACTGAACCACATGATTAGCAAGTGTTCATTACTTATAAATGAACAAATATTAGATGCTGGGAAATTAACATCAAGTATAATCTCAAATTAAAACAACCAACAATTGTTAAACGAGCGTTAAAGGGTGTGACAAGTATATATTAGGTAATATATTGAAAAGTGAAATGCTAACAGCTTCACATGAAATCTTAACATGTCATATTATTGTCTACCAATTAGAAATAATGTACATGATGATGAAAGATGAACTTTAAAATTCAGATGTACTGACAGACTATAGATAGTCTTTTAAATTTTAAGGTTAATCATAGAATATGAATACATATGCACATATGTATGTTTTTTGGTAATTTTAGTGACTTAAAAAATTAATCTCAAATAAAAATGATTTAAAATGGTTAAAAAGTGTAAGTACAAGGGTAAGCATATTTAAAATAATTGATATGATAGAATCTTAACATGGAAATCTTTACTTAAAATGTCTTAGTATAGTCTACCAATTAAAAATAATATGTGTATTACTATGCAAAGATCAACGTTAAATTTTAAAAGTACAGTAAAACTCTGTATCTTTGGTAATTTTAGTGATTAATGCTTTAATTAAGAGATGAGGTACATGCAGACATATGCAATAAACTGACATAATTCATCATATTGCGAAGAATAACATGATGAATGCATATGTATATTGTGAATTATACAACGCACATGCAAATCATATACTCATTACCATGCAGAGACATTATTTTTCCTACAGTCAAAATGCAACAAATCTTCAAGTACTACTCAATCTACTGATTTAAGTACAACACAGTTTGCAGTATCTTTTGTAGAATAATAATTTAAACAAGTTAATGGAAACACAGATCAGACCTTTTTAGTGGTTACATCTTTGTGGGAGCTAAACTAGAAATAACTCCCTGTGCTATGCATCTATTGTTCCATAGTGCCATTTCAAATAGATTTTAATAAAGTCTTTAAATACACTGAAAATTATTTCTATATTTTTTAAAATATTGAACAGTGAATACATTGGTTATTGACTAGTGGGGAAAAAATAACAGCACTGGTTTGGAAACAGTTTCTCAATGAAAGAGTAATAACTTACTAACACAACTCTTCTGAGATTCATTTGTCTTTGAATGAGGTGTTTTAAAGGAAGACAATTTAAAAAGGAATACACGCTGTGCTAGGAAGTAGCTGGCAAACACTGATGCCTGCGAGCTTAGTAAAAGCAGAGGAGCACCCAAATCCTGGCAGGCAGAGCAGCCTGAAGTGAGGCTCTAGGGACATGCTGGGTTAACCAGCTACAGTCAGGTTAACCTGAATGCCACTTCGAGACATACTGCTAATTAGAATTTGACTGGAATCAATGGGAAAAAAAATGAGCTTTTTTTGTTATTGTTGTTTTGGTATTAAAATTAAAACTGAGTCTGAAATTTAAAGTAACTCTGAAATTCTTACACCCCCTCCCCAGAAAAGGAAATTGTGTGTGTGTGTGAACATGCTGATAGACAGTGCAAAGGCATTTCTTCGGGTCATTCTGAACTTAATGTGGGTAAGAGGACTTCTGTGAGTAGGGGGAAGACAACTAGATGTTCCTAATTTCCGGGTGAGATTCAATCAATACACAGGAGCCAGGCAGAGAAGGTCTTTGACACCTATTCTACACTTCAATGCCTTAGAATTCTTACTCTTAAATCAAACCTAAAGAAAAATATTTATAAGATCCACTACTGTATGAATCAAGTAGAATAACTTCATGAATGGCTTTTTCTCATCTGGGATAAGAAGATAATACCTTTATTAATATATTATTAAAATATATTAACTTTGTTAAATTTTATAACATTTTAAAAATTTCTTTAAAATGAAAAGTCTATTTTACTAATCACAGCTACTTCCCAGAAAGGTCTTTTAGGTTCTATAAAGTACATTGCATTATCTTGTTGCTGACATGCTTGAATGCTTGCTTTATCCTTTGGTGAACAATTGAAAGATCATATGCTAAAAGGCTATGCTTTTTCTTCTTTTTGCCCTGTAATTAAGGCATTTTAATACATTTCCTCATGGTTGTTATAAGACTAAACTATTAAGATTCATAGATGCAGACAATTTTGATTCCTATGATTATATAAACACATATGAATTTTTTCTAATCATGGATTTGAAAAAAAAAATAACAACAAAATTCCTTCAAATAGATGATTACTCTCTGGAAGGTTAAATTGAAGCAGGGCTTCTTATGTTGCCTTAATATATGTAACTTATCTATAAAAATAGAAAAATATAATACATTTAATTAACTATTCTTTACTACCAATAGCGTAAATGATAAATTCATATTAAAAAACATTTTCTCCAAATCAAGGTATATTTCAAGAATTTGAAATCTTCAGATATTTTTGTTGCTATTTTTAGATAAAAATACCAAATACAAAATCTAAAGATAGCCAGGTAAATAGACCTTTAAATCAGAGAAGAAGTAAGATTTTAACTTAAAACACACAAATATTTTTTCTTTACAAGTATATATCTAAAATCTAGTTTAATATTTCTCCAATTGGGAAACTATATTTGCAACTCAAGAAAATGCTCTTGTAAACAATGATAAAAAAAGCTTAAAATATAAGACAAATGCTTTAAAATTCATAAAATATAAGATTAAAATTATTCATTTACAATATTTTAAAACAACAACAACAAAAGATTCACACTGCCACTGAGGATACAATATACTTTTTAGAGCACAAAGAAGTATGCTAATAGGTTTCTGTCATATTTTGAGTAAATATGCACATTTTCTTAGCGCTTTTCTATATTAGAAGATACCTGTTTGCTACTGAGTTAAACCACTGTAAACGAATTTTATGTCAGTCAATTAAATGATATATTTTTTTGGGGGGTAAATGAGATATTTAGAAAACATTTTTAGAACATACCTTATGATTTTAAAATTAAGATTGGCAACAAGAAAATGTAAGATGTTATATTTTATACTAAAAAGAAACTGTACTTTAGACATGCTTGATATAACCATCTCCCTCATTTTTAGTTTTTTATTAGGAAAGATTTTAATGCATAAGTAGTAGAGAATTCCCCCCACAAAACATTCAACTTGCCGATTCTTTATTCCCCTTTTAAGTTTCCCTCTCTCACTTTAAGTATTTATTTTGCTGACACGTTTTTAAAGAAATCCTAGGCCCCAAGTAACTGCATGTCTACATATTCACAAATGTATCCCTTTAAAAAAAAGGACGTTTTCTTAAATAACCAGGATGGCCCTGTCATGCCTAACAGAAGTGACAGTGATTTCTTGGTGTTAAGAATTTACAGCAATCCACATGCAACTTTCGATGATCACCTCAAAAACTTATTTTTTCTAGACTATTTAATGGAATCAAGAGTTCAACAAGGTCAACTGCATTTGGTTATGAAGTCTCTTAAGTTTCTCTTTCCTAGGACAGCTCCTCCCTTTCCCTTTTATTTGCATGTCTTTGCCTGAACTGCTCTGACTTCTTTTAAATTGAACCTGGGGTCCCTGTTGAAGAGAGTGCAATACTTGGCTGCAAACCAAACCTGTCAAAATGTTCAAATTTATTTTTTAGCCATAGAGGAGCTAAGGGGAAAATGCTGAGACATTTCTGCTTATTTAATGATCTGAATAACTTCCAAGAAGCCTTTAAACAATTCTATCCTTTACACTAAAGTACCTAAAACTGTTATCATCATTCATAAAATTTGTGTTTTATAACATTACTTGGATATATTGGCAGTCTGTAAACTAGTTTTTTATTTTAATAGTGTTAATACATTAGTGTATAAAGTAAATGACATCAAATAAGTACATAGGTGCTTAGCAATTTCAAATTCATGAATATTTTTCTTATAATGTATAAAGAAATAATTGTTTTATAGTCAATTTGGGACAGAAAAACAAGCTGGCATATCTCTTAACTTTTGTTTTCATTCTTTTAAAAAAGGATCATTGAACCAAACAGGCAGGTTTTCATTAAATTTAATGTGTACGAAGCTTAAATATTAAGTTTAGTTACTAGGACAGTAAACCAGTTGATGGCCCTGTCTTTTAAATTTCATGTTTTACTCTTTAAGGAGAGATGTATAGATAATTTAGAGGATTATAAAATACTAATGAAAATTACAATGTTAGAATAGAGAAAATTAAACTTTAACATAGCTCCATGGTGTTCATGTTAAATAAAAATGTAAATTAACATATATAAGAGTGGCCTGCTCTTTCCCTGCAACAGCTTTAGCTAATAAAAGTTCAAAAAGATCAATGATGTACAGTTTTTGAAAATCCAAAATATGAATGACTTTAAATGGAACCATATGAAGTGAATGACAGTAAAGTGATCGTAGATAAAATTACTGAACTCAAATGAAATAAATTCAAAATGAAAAGTATGAAGGGCAATTAAGTACCTATTTTGACAATTCGAAGTGGTCAAGTTTTTAAAAGTATGACACAGGAACCTTAACCTATCTATATATGAGTGATAAATGAGGCATTTTGTGTCATTACATTCCCATAAATCACTTTCTTTAACTGCTGACGGCTTTTATCAGATCTAACCTTTTCAAGCTTCTATTAGAGTGCTAACATTTTCAACTTTGACACATGTGCAGTTTACAAATTCTGCAGCTGATTAACTCTGGACAGAAGCTCACTGGCATCATTGTGTTCACGTTGGGTGAAAGCCTTAGAGTCTCAAAAACTCAGACACCTATATTACAGTACAAAAATCTCAAAGTGAGGGATTGGGCTTTACAGTTGCTAAACAATTGTTTTCTGTGGGGAAACAAACATAATAAGATTTATTTTCCATGAAACAGGTGACTTAGGAAATACTAAGAAGTAAAAAAGATGAATAAAGACTTATTTTCCATGAAACAGGTGAGTTAAGAAATACTAAGAAATAAAAAAGAAGAAAAAGAAAGGAAATCTCTGGATACTTAGGGTTAACTTCTAATTATTACTTTTTTTTTTTTTGCTTTAAAACTATTTTTTTTGGCAATCAAGAAATAGTTTTAAAAAAAATAACCACTAAACTTCAGTTTTGACGCAATCAAAACAAAGAGAATCCAAGATTAATACATTCATGGGGTGAGGAATATGACCCCAAATAAAACTTAATTTAAGTGGGACTGTAAAAATGATGAAACCATTTTAATGTGAATTTCATGGACAGATACTGAATCAAAATATAATATATAACTTAACTCTCCTATAAATCTCAACATTCTAAGTTAAAAGTTATTTTGGGTAATTCAACCAATCACTTCAGTTGAAAAAGAAAAAAAATTAGAACTTCTTTTTTTCCTCCTACTTTTAAAACAGTTATGTTGAAATTATGAAAACAAAGCATGTAAAAGGTAATTAATTTTCTATTGTACTTACTAATGTAAATTAGAATATGCTACTTATTACCATCATGAAACATTTGAAATATTTATCACAAGATGAAACTTTAAAAATATCAAAATATGCCTATTAATAATGTAGAAATTAATAAGGCAAATATTTATAAGTTGAAATCATTTACATTGCCATCAACAGAAAATGAAAACTTCACAATATTTTTAATTTTAATGATTCTCATTTCTTAGTACAAGAGTCAAATACAACAGGTGAACTTGACAGCTCCCAGAGTTTTGATGATTAACACCAAATTGTACAGGTAGATATCACAAGTATTTATATAAAATGCACATATAAGGCTCTGGCCGGGTAGCTCAATTGGTTAGAGTGCCTTCCCCATATGCCAAGGTTGAGGATTAAATTCCCGGTCAGGGTACATACAAGAATTAACCAATGAATGCATAAGTAAGTAGAAAGACAAAATTGATGTCTTTCTTTCTCTTCTGCTCCCCTTCTCACTCTCTAAAATCAATCAATAAATTTTAAAAAATGCACATATATAAATTTAAGAAGATGTGAGTTTGTGAAGATAAAGTTGTCAAAGAAACTTACTTAGAAAAGATAATTGACACAGACCTTGAAATAATGCTAAAGTTTATAAAAACACTGTCTTTGGTTATAATAGCAAGACTGAGCAAATCTTGATACTAGCTGTTTGAGCATCAAATAGTATTAGTTTTGATAAGAATGACTGGTAATCAAACCTATATAATAAAACCTAAAGAGACGGACTAACTGCATTAAAGTAAAAATGTTTATAGGAGAACCTCCTGCGACAGATTGCCTCTTGTTGATAAATGACAAATCTTAGAAAAATAGTGGGGGAAGGACAACTTTTTCTAGCATCACAACCCACATAGTCTCATAGTGTCACCATCTAAGACCTACCCAAGACAAATTAAAAACTTCTTTATTTCACTAATAATGTCACTCATCACAGGAGCTGGGCAGCTACACTTTGACAATTCAGATGTAAATCCTGGGTTGTCCGTGGGTATTCACGACAAAGACATATTTATCATTTAAAACAAAAGGACATGACTTCTGGGTCTTCATATCAAAGCCCAATGATGGATGAGGCCATGCTAAGCAAAAGACAGACTAGAAAGAACACAGATGTTTCCTACTTGGATTAAGAAAAGATTCTTCCCTCCCCTAAAAGTTCTCTAATATGGTTATTTCAAACTGTTTTAAATGTGTAATTTTAAATAGATATCTAAAAGTTTAAAAATCCCAACTATAGTTGTTTCAATATAATAAATATCAGATTTTTTTCCAACTTCAAATTTTAGGAGCAAAATTATTGAAACCACAGAAAGGCCAGACTACCAGAGAGTAACAGTTTCCCAGATGTAGCCCATAATAGGAGTTCCACAATTGATGTTACCCTTCTCAATTATTATTTTTCTATCGAAAAAATGCAGAAAAAGAAAGTCTATCATTCCACATTTTTACAAACAGCAAAAGTATGAACTGCAATCAGTGTTAGGAACTATAAGTCGAGTGAGGTTTAAGACATTTTTAGCATATTTGTTTCTACTACTATGTCTTTGATTTACATCCCAAACACTTCCATTTGAAAGGCATGTAAAAATAGTTGTCCATATCCTGAGGTTTCTTTAAAACCTTACACACACAATTAAGTATGGTGTTTTTAGCCTTCATCACTACTTTGGATGAGAGAGACCAAAAATAAGTGTATCACTGAAAAACTAAGACATTTATAGCTGGGGCTACAGATAGCACTTTTTCCCATGCAACTGATGAAGAGTCATCATGGGACTGGCTAATAGAAACCCAATTTACAAGACCCTGATCATTTGAGTGCCTTTCACCATGCACAGGACTGATAACTCTTCAGATCCACAACCAAATGCCTAATCTTCCAGGGCAGAGCTACTTTAATGTCGATTTCTGGGGAATCATCATTGCAAGGTCACTTTGAAGAAGTACAGGGGAGAGGGGTGTTTGTGTGGGAAAGACTACTATGTAACCCATCTGTTTCCTGCCAATTTTCCCTGCTGCTTTTCAATCCCAGTGAAGGGCACTTGATGTCAATAAGCTGCTTTTAAGTATATATATATAT
>JAAGEH010000076.1:63141390-63203890 GCA_011751065.1 Lasiurus cinereus
ATTATTAATTTCAGAGAGTAAAGGAGAAGGAGAGAGACATAGATACATCAATGATGAGAGAGATTCATTGATCGGCTGCCTCCTACAAGCCTCACACTGGAGATCGAGCCCACAACCCAGGCATGTGCCTTGATAAGAACTGAATCATGATCTCCTGGTTCATAGGTTGCTCAACCACTGAACCATGCTGACTAGCTGGGCTATTGATAAGCTTTTAATAGTCAGAGCGATCTATAACAAAAAACAACAAAACACAATATGAGGCCGTACAGGAGAAAGAAACTACTCATGCATTAAGAGAATACTTGTATAGTATTGTGTCACCAAGTGAAATGTTAGGTTGGCAGCTGATATGCAAATTTCCCCTTTTGGTAGGATCACCTATCTTTCAAAGTGATGGGTACACCAAAATTACCAAGATCTCTATTTGTATCCATATCTTTTGTGCGGCATGTATGAAAATCTGTACCACATTCAGTGCACCGCTGGTGTTAGACCAGCAAGGACATTCCATTTACAATCTTGAGTTGCACCTATATGTTCACCAGGGTTTTACTTCTCACTCGCTATAGTAACTGTTGTATGTCCTACTTAAAATGGGTATGTCATTCCTTTAAAGTAGATCTGCTTCTCACAGAGGGAATGAAAAGCTGAATATTTCAGAGGGCACAACACTCAATATATTAAGAGGTATTTATAGAATAACAAAAATCTTTCACCTTTTGGCCCTTTTATGAAAAATTTACTGGGTGCCTAATATATTTAATATTCAGTAGCATGTGAGAATAATTTTTATGCAACTCTGATAGTTAGAAAGATAGATAACTCAATTATTAGATCATCTATCAAAATATTCAGATGTATAAGAGGCTACTAAAAAGATTGATGACTGAGAAAGTCCACTGATTCTCTAGCCATCATATTCATGCATTTGGCCAGACAACATTTTTCGCTGCCTTCACAAGCAAGCTTCATTACCCATCACTCCACTGAAAAGAGTTTATTATGAGGCTGCCATCTTGGCAAGACTATTATTTAGATGATAAATGCTGAGGGGGAAAAAGTGTGTCTACTTTTTTTTTTTAAGAAAAAAAGATGAGCTTTTCTGACAGATAAAACAAACAGCATCTACATTTCTAATTAACTTAAATTTGGCAGATACAAATATAGGTCAGTTAAATCTATGATATTATCTTCTGTCTGAATTTTACCCTTAATTTGTGAAATGTAAATGAACTAATTAGAAGAAAAACAGCATGATAAGTGACAAAATGCTTCAGCTGGGTCTTTGCTTCCTGACATTTATGATCAACTATAATAAATTATTGCCTTTTAAAATAATTGATAGGATATATGCTTTTACTCACCACAATAAAAGAAATGTTTACCAAGAATTTATATAAGAAGGCTAGGAACTTAGCAGAAGAATAGAACTTTGTATGTACTTTCTGAGGAAAAGATGTGTATAAAATGCCATAACACTAGAAACAACTGGGAAAACTTAGAGGAAAAAAGTGTGGAGACATTAAGTCACATAAAAACATCGTCAGGACTTTAACCTTTTCCTTTCATTTCAAACAGACTTGCTGTGGTTTTAAGCAACTAGTGACAATTATGTGTGTGTGTGTGTGTGTGTGTGTGTGTGTGTGTGCTCGCGCGCGCGTGCCTATGCATGCACCTGCATGCCTGGGTACTGTGCTTGGGGGTTACAAAATTACTTGGAGAATGAGAAAAGAGAAATGAATTTGGCCACTTGCGTTTCAGCAGGATAACCTGTTATTGTTAAGTAAAACTAATCCATGTAATAGGTAAGTGAAGAGAGGTTTGCAAGGGTTCCTATATAGATAGATAAAGACGACATTGAGAAGCACATCTGTATTATCAGATTCAGGTGTCAATTAAAAATTACATCAACCCTGAATGGCGAGGCCTGTGGGGTGGCCACGCTGTGGCACAGTGGAATGTGTGTGACCAGGCATAAGGCAGGCAGAGCAGGATCAGGCCTGGCCAGTTCTCAGCACATAATCCTGGGGGCCTGATGGAATGAGGAACGCCAGGAAACTGGAGTGTGGCCTTGTGGTAACCTGGACAGGAGCTGAAAGAGCATTGTCTGTGCTGAGGCTTGGTTTCCAGAGACAAGACATTTGAAAAGGTAGAGGATTCAGAAAGAGAAACAATTCGAACAGAAGTGTTTGATATCCAGATTCTACTGGAAAATTCAGAGAGCATGGAAAATAGGTGAAGAGTGAAAAGATTGAGTACTTCAAAATTTCAGCCCTAATTTTAGGTATGCCACTAAAATACTTATCTTGGAGAAAAGTATCTTAATTTAGCCGCCAGTTATCACATTTGGAAACAATATCACTGAAATACTTGAATATTCCTTTTTCCAATATTATGACAAATACATAAATGTTTTTACATTTTGCAAAGTGCAGTCTAGGTGCCTGGAAAATATTATTACATTTATTTTATATTTCCTCGCTGTGGAGACAGCAAGAACATCTTTCTGAAGAGCTGCTCCTGATGAATAAATATTTGGCTTATTACTTTTATATTTTAGAAACTCATTAATGGTAAACATTTTTCTTTCCATGCCCACATCACCATGGTATTGCATTAAAAAATAATATGGGCAGCTAGTTAAAGCTTGACTTCACAGTACGTAAACCTAACAGAATATATTTATACATGACAGACAATTCTCTTCACAACTCTCAGGCCTCTACCTTACTCTTCAACCTTTTAACACCTGATATGCCTCGGAGGCAACTATTTCAAAAGCTATCAAAGATTTACCTTCATGTATACTAACTTTAGAGGTAATGTTCAAACAGCTGAACTCCAAAAATTGTTTTCCATCACAAAGCTAAAGACTGGAAAACAGCAGAGACCTCCTTGTTTGTTTAGTTTTTATCTTTCAAGCATTAACAACCACCATTCATATTTATCACTTTGAAAAATGAATTGAATTGCTTTAATTAGAAGCCTTAATAGTCCCACGTAGGGTTTTCAGCAATCATTTATGTCCATTTAAAAATTTAAATATTTCTGTACTGAAGGCAGTGTTTCATGTTCAAGTATGTTTATCTGTGAAGGAGGAGAAAGGCAAAAAGAGCAAATGCAATG
Organism: Lasiurus cinereus; assembly: GCA_011751065.1. Taxonomy (NCBI): domain Eukaryota; kingdom Metazoa; phylum Chordata; class Mammalia; order Chiroptera; family Vespertilionidae; genus Lasiurus; species Lasiurus cinereus. The sequence continues at coordinate 63,144,520 of JAAGEH010000076.1, forward strand.
AGTGTCAGGTAACCTGCCCAAACCTGAGTCCCTCGGTGTTGCAGGAAGGTCAGATCCTCTCAGCATTGTACTGGTGTGTCAAAATATGTCAACAAACCATCACGCCGCAGGAAGAAGAATGACCTTTCCCTTCTTTACATTTGGGCTGCTGATGGAGCTCTGGACTTGGGGTATGCATGAATGGTTTTCAAAGCTGCTTGACAAATGCAACTCCCAAGGTTTCTTTCAAGTGTGATTGCTAAAAGCCCTGGGTTCCTACATTTGGGTACAACTCTATAAACCCATGTAATTCAGGATGGACACTGATGTTAGGTTATTTATCAATACTCCAAATAATCAGACTCAAGGTAACTAGACTAAAATCCTATATAATAAAGAGCTAATATGCTAATTAGACCAAATGGCAGAATGACTTTCCAGAACGACCTTCCAGAACGACCAGTGGGCAGGGAGCGGAGCGGGGCGGTGGGACTCTGAGGCAGCCGGGGCTGTGAGGGTTGAGCCTCTTGCACAAATTTTGTGCATCGAGCCTCTAGTTACTTTATAAATGTTTAAATGTGAAAGATGAAGGTTGGAAGTCAGTAAGTTTAGAAATAATTTTATTCATTATTGTTAATTGATTCTTTAAACTTCATTATAGCTGGTCAGAAAGCGATTATCTTCTTTCTCTCCCTGCCCATAAAAATAGGCATTCTCTACTCTCCCCTCCTGTGAAAACTTGCTCCACTAATTTCTCCTGAGGACAAGCCCTAAATCCATCTATCTCTGATCCATCACTTGGACTCCTACCTCACAACCCAGCAGCCTTTGGACATCCTTAAATATTGCACCTAAAGTTATCACTAACCTAGATTTATTTTTTTACTTTCAATTCTTTAATAACATCATTTTCTCCCCATCATCAATATCAAAATCTCAAAGTTATCTTTGTTCTATATCCCCCAGAACAATGACACTGAATTGCTTGCCAAATTCTGTAAATTCTGTCTTTATTATCTTTGTAGATCTAGATAGTCTTCTTCCATTTCACTGCCGTCATCACTAGGGAATTAATGGATTATTTTAATGGATGACTGTATTAGCAATGGTGTTCCTATCCCCAACTTTTTGTTTCTGTCCACTCTAAGTACTGCTACCAGAATAGCCAACCTATAATTAGGTCCTGATTATGTCACTCTTTACTTAAAACTCTCCCAGCTGTGTGATCTTAGCCTGAGCACTTAACTTTGCTATGCCTCAACTTTCTCACATGGAATGGGAATAAAATACTAGTATCTACCTCTTAGGACTGATATATGGATTAAAGAGGATAATACAGTTGGTGTTCAGTGTTATGTATGTACAAACTTCATTTCCTATGAGATTGAATTAAATTCCTTAAAGGCAAAGTTAGATTATGCTCATCATTGTATGCTCTGAAATACATAATATGCCACTTCTACCTAGAAGTAACAAAATATCTACTGAATTCAGTTATCTATCTGTGTGACCACTGATGGACTACTTTGCTAGAACATGTTGAATTAGGGATATGTAGAGGTAAAAATACTAATTTCACATTCAAACAAGAAAAGACAATGGAGCTGATAAACTATGTGATCTAGTGATGGATTCAATATAACGTTGCAGCTGTCACAGAGTTCTATGCACACAGCCAATGACTTCATTTTCACCACTTTCATAGTCAATATAGAGTGCTCTAAAATTATCATAGCTGAAGCTATCAAGGATGACTGTGATAGCCTCATATGTATGTAAGTTGATGAGTCTTATGAATTAAAAAATCCCCTTTACTAAATAAAGAAATTTCACATGAATTTTTTAATTTATAATCACTTGGAATGAGTTACCAGGGATTCTATAGAGCTAAATTTAAAATGGGGAGGTTATGATGGTTAGCAAAACTGTCAGTGACAAAAAAAAGGAAGAGAATGACAAAAAAGAATATATAAGGAAAAGTGGGAAGAGGTGAACTTTTCTGGTACAATTTTTTGTGAGAAAGTAAGGATGAATAAGACAAAAGAAACATCTCAGTGTTAGTGATTAAAATTGAAAGGGAGTAAAACACGACACCCATTCATAAGAGCAGACTAAGATGTAAAGGAGAGAGCAAGAAAAACACAAAATAATATAAGTATTTTGTGTTAATGGGTAAATGAAATCCACAGAACTTTAGTTTTTAAAGAAACGTGACTTTCAGGGTCAATTACAAATTATGAATTTTGTTTGTTTATATTTTTATTGATTTCAGAGAGAAAAGGAGAAGGAGAGAAACATCAATAATGAGAGAGAATCATTGATCAGCTGCCTCCTGGTTCCCCCACACTGAAGATCAAACCCACAACCTGGGCGTGTGCCCTGATTGGGAATCAATCTGTGACCTCCTGGTTTACAGATTGATGCTCTATCTCTGAGCCATGCCAGCTGGACAAATTAGTAATTTTAGGTATTGGCCATTGCTATTATGTATCCACTAGAGACCCCGTGCATGGATTGGTGCACCAATGGGGTCCCTTGGCCTACCTTAGGGGATTGGGCTGAAACCGGCAGTCTGACATCCCCTGAGGGATCCTGGATTGCAAGGGGGTGCAGGCCTACCAAGAGACTCCACTGGTGCATGAATCTGTGCACCAGGCCTCTAGTATGCATATCTTTGGTTAATCTTGTCTCGCCCACCCCTCCCCCTCCTTCCTCCTCTCTCCTCCTTGAGATTCATCATTCTGTTCCATGTTTTCATGCCTGTGCGTTGAATGTCTGCCCCCTGGTGGTCAGTGCACATCATAGCTACTGGTTGAAACGACAAATAGTCGAATGGTCGCTTAGGATTTTATACATATAGATACAGATTTCTGTTTTATGATAAGAGTATGGAGCATACAGATTGTATTTGTGGCTTATTTTCATGCTCTACATGTGTGAGAAAAGAATGAGAAAGGGCAAACTAGGGCAATACAGCCTTATCACCTATAAGTCTCCTATCCCACTTTTGAATGTCTAATAGCAGAAGAAACTAAAAAATGGGAAATGTGTTTCACATGTAGAGAAAGAGAAAATGGAGAGAAAAGGCATAACTGATGCTAACAGGGTCTATTTCACTGAAGATTTCCAGCTTTACCTTAGGCCGAAGGGCAGCAGAAGATGACCAAAGAAAGCTGCTTTCTCGCAACCATAGGCTGCTAAGGCCAATCTTTGGCCTTAATGATACCAAAAGCCTTCTCTTTTGTTGGGAAAAAAATAGTGAGTGAAAATCCTGGTCCAATTCTCAGGAGTCTGGGAGAAAGAGAGATGGCATATATGGATGTCAGTTTGAGAGAGAGATACCAAAAGAAAGTAGATCTGCATAGTACTCACATATATTATTCTATTCATAGTTAATGTTAAGAAAATTTGTTTAGAGTGACAATGAAATCTATAAATTAAATAGCATAAATAAGATTATAATATTAATGTTAGATAAGACAAACTGGTTTACAATGTGTTAAATTATATGTTAAAAACCACAATTGAGAGACATCTACTTGGGGACAAGGACTGGATTTATCCTCCTATTGTAAATAATATAAAAACAAACAAACAAAATAGATGGCAGTAAACATCATGCAGTGAGGGACAGAGATGAGAAACAAAAGACGGAGCCTTTTGATTGCCCCAACTTGCCACCTGGAGAGAGTTTTCAGGCTGCACTGTGGGGAGGAGGAACTTACGTGAAGCCCATTGTTCTCCTTGATTGAGGAGATACCTCTGGGAGAATGGAAGAGTAGGCAGTTAGAGTTTGCCAGAAAACAAATCGCAATAACTTTAAAAGAATTCAGGTTTGTGTCTGAACTCAGTGGAATTAAATGAGAAACCAATTACAGAAAGGTATGTGAAAATTTTCTACATATTTAGGAACAAAGTGGCATACTGCTTAATAGCCTATGAGTCAAATCAGAAATTCAAAGAAAAATTAAAAATGTTTGGAACCAAGTAAAGATGAAAGTACAACATATAGTATTTTGTGAAATACAGTACTTCAAAGCAAATTTACAGCACTAAACTGCCTATATTAGAAAAAAGCATGTTTTCAAAATAACCTCAGCTTTCTACCTTAGGAAACTAGAAAAAGAAGAGCAAATGAAACTGAAATTCAAGAAAAGGAAAACAAACAAACAAACAAACAGATAAGAGTATAAATCAATAAAAGAGAAAAAAGAAAATAGAAAAAAATAAATAAAACTAAAAATTGGTTCTTTCAGAAGAACAATAAAATTTATAACTTCTAGGCAGACTGATCTTGAAAAGAAGATAAAATTATCAATATCAGGAATAAGGAAGGTGACATCACTACAGATGCTACATACAGATATTAAAAGCAAAAAGAATTATTTTTAACCAGTTTATTGCCATATTTTGACTTTAATTAAAAAAGGTCCATCACTTGCATCTATAGATGCTTATGGTGTACAAATAATTAACAAGCCCATAAGAATATATTCCAGAACTTAGATGAAATGAATTCTTTGAAAGATGCAAAGTTAATTCAAGGAAAAAAAAGAGTAACCTGAATTCCATCTTTTAAAATTTTTTTATTGTTGATAGTATTACATATATCTCCCAATTTCCCCCTCTTTACCCTTCCTTCCAAGACCTATCCCCCCCAAAGTATTCACTACATTGTTGCCTGTGTCCATGGGCTATGCATATAAGTATATAGGTTCTTTGGTTTATCTCTTCTTGTCCCCCCAACCCTATATCAAGGTATGTAAGTCTGACTATTAAGAAGTAAAATTAAATCACAGACCATTATCACTCATGAACATACTAGAAGATGCAAAAATTCTTAACAAATTTTTAGCAAATCAGATCCAATGAAATAAACAAAGGATACTGCTTCCTAAACAAGTGGGATTTATCCTAGGAATGCAAGGTTGGTATTCAAGAATCAATCACACTGTAATTCACCATATTAACTAATGCATATATGATTATATAAATAGAAGCATAGAAAGCATTTGGAAAAATCCAACATCCATTTCTGATAAAAACTGTCAGGAAAATAGGAACAAAAGGAATTTTCCTCAATGTGATAAAGGGTAGCTACAAAAATCTATAGTTAGTATTTTTCTTAATGGTGAAAGACTGAATGCCTTTCCTCCAAGATCAGAAGCAAGGTCACAATGTAAGCTCTCACCACTATAAACCTTATACAGAAGATTCTAACCAGTGCAGTTTTTGTTTTGTTTTTTAAAGCAATCACATTGAAAACAAAGGAGTAAAACTGTCTTTATTCACAAATGACATAGGTTATAAAAAATTCTATGGCATCTGCCAAAACATTAAAGTATTAATCAATGAATTTTAGGCAGTTGCAGGATGCAAGACCAATATACAATATCAACTATATTTCTTTATAGTAACCTAAACAATTGTAATTTAAACAAAAGCTACCATTTCCAATAGAATCAATAAATATGAAATTCACAGGGATCAGTTTGACAAAAAAAATTGAGAGATGTGTACATTGAAAACTATAGGGCATTTCTGAGAAAAATATTAAAAGATCTAAGTAAATGAAGAAATGCCATGTTCATGTATCAGAAAACTCAATATGAATTAGGACATCAGTTCTTCCCAAATTGATGTATAAATTCAACTGATCCTAATCAGAATTCCAGCACAATTTTTAAAGAATTTATAAGCAGATTCTAAAATTCAGATGGTAATACAAAGAGCCTATTATAGACAAAAATAATGTTAAAAAAAGAAAAAGTTAGAGAACTTAATACTCTCTGGTTTTGAAATTATGTTATAGTCATCAAGACAATGTAGACTTGATATAAAGATAGACAAATTGATCAAGAGAATAAATGATAATTCAGGAAAAGGCCCACACATATTTGGTCAATGGATTTTTGTCAGATGTGCAAAGACTATTTAGTAGTGATAGGATGTCTTTCCAACAAGTGATTCTGGCACAAGTGGATATCCATACACAAGAAAATGAACTTTGATCCATATATCATACCACACATAAAAGTTAACTGAAATGTAAATGTAAAATCATAAATGATTTAGAAGAAAAGGCGGGGGGAGATCTTTTTTATTTCTTTAGCTTTTTAAATCTTTAAGATGTCTTAGATATGACATCAAAGGCAAAATACATAAAAGTAAAATATTGGTAAAATGGACTTCATTAAAATTAAAACTTCTGATCTGTTAAGAGAATGAAAACAGAAGCCACACACTGGAAGAAAGAATTTCATATGACTACATATCAGATAAAGGAATTATATCGAGAATATTTTTTAAAACTACCAAATTTAATAAGAAAAACATTTTTAAAATGAGGCAAAGATTGAACAGACACTTCTCCAAAGAGATAAACACATAGTAATAAGCATATGAAAAGATTTTCAATATCATTTGTTATTACTGAATTACTACTTAAAATCACGTTGAGACACTACCACACAAGTATCAGAAAATCTGAAGTTAAAAAGACTAACCATATCAAATGATGAAGAAGGGAACACCTGAAGCTCTCATAACTACTGATGGGAATGTAAAATGGTACAACCATTTTGGAAAACAGCTTAATACTATCTGATAAATGAGTAATATGCAAATTAACCATTACTCCATTATAACTACAAGCCACACCTGCCAGCCAATCAGGAGTGAGTATGCAAATTAACCCAACCAAGATGGCTATGGCCATGGAACCAGCAGGAGGGAGACTTGGGTTTCCCTGGTGATGGAAGAAGCCAAGCTTTCCCACACCATGGCAGGCCCAGGCCTCCACTCAATTATAGAAGATAAATAAATCCCAACAGAAACGGCTGCTGCCAGGGAGCAAGCAGGAGGCTTGGCTCTGCTACAGACTACAAAGTTTCAATTGTAGAAGAGTAATATGCAAACTGACCATCACTCTAACACACAAGATGGCTGCCCCCATATGGTCAAAGATGGCTGCCCTCATGTGGACACAAGAGGCCACCACAGATGGCCAGCAGAGGAGGGTAGTTGGGAGGGACCAGGCCTGCAAGGGAGGGCAGTTAGGGGCAAACAGGCTGGCAGGGGAACAGTTAGGCATCAATCAGGCTGGCAGAGGAGTGGTTAGGGAGGGATCAAGATGGCAGGCAGGCAAGCAGTTGGGAGTCAGCAGTCCTGGATTGTGAGAGGGATGTCCAACTGCCTGTTTAGGCCTGATCCTCCCAGATTTGAGAGGGTGCAGGCTGGGCTGAGGGACATCCGCGCCCACCCCTACCTCCCCACTGTGCACAAATTTCATGTTCCGGGCCTGTAGTTTTTTAATAAAAAGGTAAATATACACTTTTTAGATGTTTCAACCACTTTATTCCTAGGTGTTTGCCCAAGAAAAATAAAACCATACGAAGATTTTCACATCATTATTTATAGGAGCTTTATAACTAACTAGAGGCCTGCTGCACAAAAACTCATGCAAGAATGGGCCTTCCTTTCTCTGGCTGCCAACACCATCTTCACTCCGGCTCGGAGCTGCCATTCTGCCTTCCCATGCTGCAGAGAGGCCTGGAGCGGCTGGGGTGGTGTGGAACATCTGTGGTGATGACGCAAGTGTCCTGCCCCATCCCCGGCTGCTCAGCACCTGCGTATGTGAATTAACCTGCCATATTTGTTGGGTTAATTTACATTCACACTTCTGATTGGCTGGTGGGCATCATGAAGGTATGGTCAATTTGCATCTTTCTCTTTTATTAGTGTAGATAGCCAGAACAAAAAACAACATACATGTCCATCCATAGGTGAACAGATAAACAAACAATGGCACAGCCACTCAAATGAATATTTTTCAGCAATAAAAAATGAGTTACTGATATGTTCAATAACATGGGTATATATTGAATTATTCATGCTAATAAAGTCAAACAGAAGAATACATGCTGTATGACTCCATTTACAGAAAATACTAGAAAATGAAAACTAACCCAACGTGACAGAAAGCAGATCAGTGGTTGCTGTGTGTGCAGGGATACCTGGAGAAACTGAGAGGGAGGATGATAGGAAACTTTTGGAGTTGGTTGGTATGTGCACTCTCTCTGTCATGGTGATGCTTTATGAATTTATTAAATACTAGAGGCCCAGTACAAGAAATTTGTGCACTTGGGGGAGGGACCCCTTCAGCCTGGTCTGTGCCCTCTCATAGTCCGGGAGCCCTCAGGGGATATACAGTCAGATAACCTTAGTGCTGCTTCGGAGGCAGGAGAGGCTCCCACCACCGCTGCTGCAATCATCAGCTGTGAACGTGGCTCAGGCTTCTGGCTGAGTGGCGCTCCGCTCTGTGGGAATGCACTGACCACCAGGAGGCAGCTCCTGCATTGAGTGTCTGCCCCTGGTGGTCAATGTGTGTCATAGTGACTGTCATTCCCACTGTTTGGTAGATTTGCATATTAGCCTTTTATTATATAGGATGTCAAACTTGTCAAATTGTATACTTTAAATATGTGCAGTTTATTATATGTCAATTATGTCTCAAAAGACTATTTTACAAAACATTGATACTTATTGAAACAGACATACTTGTTTACATGCTTACTTTTTCTGTACTGTATACAAAAAATTCTCCAATTTTGTGAATTTCAGCTCCAACAATTAGGAGTAATTATATACTGGATGAATGGCTATATATGAAAGGTTTTATTTAATCCTACAGATGTGTATTTGAATATAGAATAAGGGTTCTTCAGAGAGCAACAGAGAATACCTGGCCCATTTTCTCCAACCACATGAACCTAGTATGCTGCAGAGCTTTTGGTCTTCAACTTAGCAAACCCATGAAATGACCACTGAATAAGTAGCCATTTGTAACAGATTCATCACCATGGCTGACATGAAGCTGCATGGTGCAGCATAAAGCACAGGTGTGAGAGTTCACAGGGAAAACTGGGTTCAGATTTTGTCTTTACAATTTACTGCCTCAGTCTTCACTATGAACCCCTCAAAAATAGTGGCTGGTTCCCTACTAACACAGTGCCTGGGAAGTGTTTCTGATCTGAACCAATATCCTTAATAAAGCTTTTATTTATTTATTTATTTATTTTTATCAAGACTGTTTAGAAGCTGACAGGCTAGGAATGCTTGGGCTAGCTGGCAAATCAAGGCCAGGTAAAGGAGTTGACTTCAATGCTAGAGCATTACTATCTAAAGCTTTCAAGACAAAAGAAAAACTTCCAAGGTCTAGGCACCAACACATACTAATTAAACCAGTTTTCCAGGGATAAAGTTCATTTTTTAAAATTGCCCTCCCCCCAATGATTTTAATACGTGGTGAAGTTTGCTGGACACTAGGCATTTTAGCATTAATTTCAACCTGCTCTCCATAATTTCACAATTAATCTCAGAAATGGATTCTATTCTTGGGCTCCTGCCGATAACTGTGCTCCTGAGTCACGTCCTATTGGCAGAATCTGTTTTATCCATCTTCTTCCCTCATTCTTTCTGATTATCATAATGGTTGTGTTTCAATTCTTATAGTGCCCCGCCTCCCTCTCCAATAATCTTTTGCTTGTTGGTTTGGTTTGGGGGAACATTTCTGAGTCATATGCAACTCAAACGATAGCTCTATCATAGTGGGTCAACAAGAAAAGTTATACTTTCAACAATGACTAGCCCCCCTGATTTAGAAAATTGGTCAATATGCTCTCCCTACCCACCACATCTTGCATATGCTTTGAAGATAGTAATCAAATATCTTTCTGAGAAATTGCAATTCATTGATATTTCTCAACAAACTAGATTGTGGTGATCACTTAGCAATATATACAAATAGCAAATCATCATGTATACCTGAAACTAATATAATGCTATCAATTACACCTCAATTAAAAAAATAAAAATAGGCATTTTTCTTGCTGTCCTTCGAGTAGCATTCTCAAAGAAAATAGTTCGGCCCTATTGTAGTTTAATGTCACAATGTCTGACATAATCCTTAATGGTTGATTCAAAATGTTATTGTCTGTCATGTATAAGAAAATTCATTCACACATTCATTCACTCATTCATTCAGTTAATATCTACTGATCACCTATGATGTGCCAGGTATTCCATCAGCCTCTCAGTATTTGATGATGAATAAGACATACAGATAAGATGGAACGCTTAAGGATGATAAGTAAACAAGAAATTATAATATTTGATAAATGCTATGAAATTATTAGCAGAAAGTTAGCTTATATTCTGTACTTAAAATCTCTCACTGCACTGCAAAATTTAAAAAAAAATGAGGTTAATTAAGCTAGAGGAAATTTCTGAAGTTTTTATTACAAAGGAATGAGGGGCACACTACATATAGTAATTAGAAATATCAATATAAAAGGTAAAGCTCTTCTAAAGGCTTGTAGTCAAACAAGCAAATTGCTTTTTATATAAGTGTTTCCAACCAGAGTCTATTCATTCACTCAGATAGGGGTAAGTAGAGCCAAGTGAGAAGAGAGATGACTGAGAGTGATGCCTTTCAAATTGGGTGGTCAGGTAAGGTCCCCTTAAAGGAGAGGAAATATGAGCAGTGACCTGAATGCTGTGAGGAGTTAGTGCTAAGGAGAGATCCCAGTGAAAAAAAATTCCAAATAGAAGGATTAGCCAGAATTAAGGGTCTTGAAGTAGAAATAAGCAATGTAGATTCAAGGAAGATCAAGCAAGCCAACATGGCCAAAGAAGTATGAGCGAGGGAGAGAATGTGAGGTGAGGGAAAAGCGGTAGCTGTGGAGAGAATTGGGCATAGAGAGGCAGATCACGCAGGGCTCTCAAGGTCACGGTAAAGAGTCTGGATTTTATTTTAAATGTGATGAGAAGCCATCAAAGAGTTTTGAGCAGGAAACTGTCACAAACTGATCTATACTAGTATTTTCTGAGAGTCACTCTGGTTGAGGTATAAAAACTAACCACAGGCAGGAGTGCAATCATTGATGTAAGGAGACTAGTTTGGAAGTTGCAGCAATAGTCTAAGATGTGGTGACAGCATGGTGATAAATGGCACACTGGAGAAGTGATGAAGACACAGCTGAAAGCGCCTGCTGATGGATTGGAGATGATACTCAGGTTTTCAGCTTGAGTATTTGGCAAATTGTGGTGCCATTACTTGAGCTTGGGATGAAAGGGAGGAGTGAACAAACAAATCAAGGGCTCCATTTTGAACACATTAGGTATGAGATACCTAGTACACATCCAAGAAAAGGTACTGAGTGTGCAGTTGGGTTGACAAAAAACAGTATTTACACTGGGGAAATGTTAGGACTGGGGGTCAAAATTAAGAGATACTAGCATAGAGATGGTATATAAAGCCAGAGTCTCCAATGAGATCACCAAGGTGTGAATACAGATAGAAAAGGGAAGAGGGGTGAGCACACAGTTCCCAGAGCTCTCAGGCCTAGAGCTGGGAAGAAGGAAAGCCAGCAATGGAGCCTGAGGATGCTGCTGGCATGGCAAGAAGAAACCCAGAAGAATATCTCCTGGGAGCCAAAAAAAGAAGATGTTTTAAAAAGAGGTAGGTGGTTACCAACTTTATCAAAAGTTGCTGAAAAGCTGAATGAAAATATCAATTTATATAAAAAGAAAACACATAGAAATATGAAACAAAAAATTAGGGGATCTATAGTTATTTGTGTAGGAAAATTAGTTTACATAGGGTTATGATTCTATAAATGTTAAACAGTTTTATTATAAAATCCAATGTTTAATCTGAAAATAATGACAATTAGTTAATAGTTTTTATGTCAACAAGAGGCTTAGCACACAAATACAGCAATTAGGCCAAATGGCAACCAAATTGCTTTGAAAAGCTACCTGCATGGGGAGGGATGATTTTTACCAATGCTGAAGAACTTTATCAAGGACTATTTGAGTTGAGTTGAGTCAAAATATGAAGAGTAGGATCTATACTTTCATAATGGGCTAAGTCAAAATGCCCATCACTGGTGAGTTTCTATCAGATTGTAACCAAAATTTTATGTCCAGGTAAATGCCTTCATATTCCATTTTAAGTGAAAGCACTACTTGCATTTCTTGGTCTCTCTCTAGATATTTGGTAACAACAATGACTTCTGTGTAGAGTACTTCTTCCTTAAAAGATTTGGAACATTCCAAACTGAGATTGGCTTTCCCTTATCACATAACATACCCTAAATTAATTATGTGCCCACTTAGTTTGTCTAATATTCAAAAAAACAAGCGTATGGAATATAAATCAATAGTGGTTTAAGCCAATCATGATTAGAATATAAAAGCTTACAACAAAATAATCTAGCCCAAAGGAAACTGTACTAAATCATCTATTGTTTGGATCTTCTCTAGCCATGTCAATAATCTGTAGATCCATCATACAGGTCAGTAGGTTATTTAATCAGCCTCTAAAATAGGAAGTACTAAGCAGTTAAAAATAGCTGTTTTAGAATAAAGATATGTTTATGGAATTTTTAAGTAACCTCTACTATTCGGGATTCCTCTTAAAAGAGTTGACCAGTACCAAAGCGGAGATAGTCTCACAGCATAATGATTGAGTTTATCCGTTTTTAAAATCCTTCAGCAACCTAAACTTATACAATTTGATTCTCTTGTCATTGCTTTTCCTATACTATCAAAAATGATGCTTTCTTTACTATTTCAAACTCATAATAAAATTGCTAAAAATTGAAAATTCAATTTGCAACATTACTGCTAATTTGAATAATGGCTGAATAAAAGACAGGAAACGCTGAAACAGCAATGATTTCTAAAACATTTTGCACTTTCCTCCTCCATCCCCATAAAGTAAAGCTCGGATGCTACGCACAATTACACAAGAAAATCAAGAAAGCCATTACATTCAGCATTTTGTCATGATCATTGTTACCATGGCAAAAAGTGGGCTTAGTTTAGCATAGCTGCTACAGGCAGGTCTGCTGGCCTTTTGTAAGGCTGAGTAACAATATAATGCCCAATTCTGTAGTCTGCTACTGTTTTTTCCCCAGGATAAGACTATTGTCCATAGATGCTACTGTCTCATTCCTTAATGTTCTGGACCAATGTCATCTTACTCCTGTATTCTTACTCTTCAGCAGTGATTGAGGAACACAGTTCATCTAAAAAGGTTATCCCTGAATCCATCTCCTGTTCTAAGAGGGCACAGGGGAGAGAAGTGTGGTGTGAAAAGTGGGGATTTAGATAATAAAAAAAGCCAGTTTCAACACTTGTATTGTAAATGAAAATATAGTTATGCTGGAAATAACACACAGGTTAGCAAGTGAGAGAGACAAATGCAGGCCTCAGATGATTAGTTTAGAACAATTATTTTCTCTCCTTGAATATCAGTTAGATAAAGTGGAAGTAAAAGTGACTTCCTTGTGAGGATTAACTGAGATACTGTGCAGGCCCAGGCACAAGTGAGTACTCAGTAATATGGCATTAATAAGTTAGCTGGAATATGGTCTCCTTCAACAACACATTTTTCTTAATCACTGAGATTTCCATGACCTCGGGAATGTTGACAGTGAAGTTGGTAGGTAAACTGTTTTCTATTGCTGGAAGGTAATTTGTTTTGACTTTTTATATAGGAGTAGGCAAAAGTAAGTTAATAATAATAATAATAATAATAATAATAATAATAAAATAATGCAATCCTTAATTCATAAATAAAAATAGTATAAGAATCAATACTATTTTGGGTACTCACAATGGTAAACCTACTTTTGCCCACCTCTGTGTATATTCTATGAGAGCTGAGGATAAAATACTTTTTAAGGTCTGATGGTAGGTGTGGATTTCACATCCAAAGGATAAAAGTCAATGTCAATATCATAATGTGAACCACATTTTATTATTCATAGTTTGAGTGACACCAGTATTATCATTATAAAATGGAAAATGGCATATACTAATTTTGACCGTATGCGAAGATTTTTAGCTTTAAAAAATGAAGCAACATTGTGAAAGCAGAGAAGTTTAAATTATCTGAAATGAATACATTAATCAAGTCCCTGTATTTACTAGAAACAAAGGCTACCAGCATTTTTACCACCTAAACAAAATATTTTTTTCTAATGAGATTTCAGCTGAGTATCGTTTATCTTAAGAGAAAAATAATGGGACCTTACCTATTCCAGTAGCTCCAGAACTGGTCATGCAGGTAGGCGTGGTGGCTACATTCATCACCAAATGAGGCTTTGCTTTCAATCCAGTGAATTATGTGCCCTTCCACAGCTAAGGGACAAAGCATTACTAATATGGAGCAAAGGAAAGGGAAAATTGAAAATTCTGAACTCTGCATAGGCCTCTCTATGCTTTACATTAAGGAGTAGAGGCTGAGCCCTCCCTGTCATCGATGGACATAATTATAAAACAACACATTGTATGTGTTTGTTACAAGGAATATTTATGCTACAATCTCATCCCTTTTATTTTCATCATCATCTTCAAAAGTCCTAGTCCTTCTCCTATTCTGAGACTGTGTAAGTTGATAAGTATTATGAAAGCACACAAAAGTGAGCCTGGCTTTTCAATAGAACCATATTTTAAATATGTAACATTTTGAGAAATGACTTGAAAATAGCAACTAAAATATCTATTTCTCAAATATATGTAAAAATTTTAAGGGGTAGATTTCTTCTGAACCTATTATTTTCTGCTATTTTAAAATAATCTTTTCCAACAATTTCATCCATTTAGATACAATATTATAAAGCTAATCTACTCTGGTAATTTTTGGTAGTAGTATAAGTATTTATTTTAAATCTATAAAAAAACACACATTCCTTTTCTCTGTAAACAAATGCATAACAGAGTTTAAGAACTTACCTACTGGTACTTGTAAAATAAAGTCTGGTGTTTTGTCATAACCCTTTGCACGGAGCTGATCTTCATCTACAGGAAGAATAAATACTATTACTTATTATAGTATTCCATTAATGAGACAGCAACATAATTGCTTTCCTTTCTTAAAAATGTATAGAAATTACTAACACAATTATACATCTCTTTCTTATGCATGCAACACTGTCAGAATACATGAAGAATAGATATAAGAATGCCTCTTTGTCCCTTTTGCATTTTTATGTCTTTAGTATAATCTTTATAATTCAAGTTGTCATATGCTACTTTTTTTAATAATTGAAAATATTCAAAATAATGAAATATACTTACTGATTAAAAGAAAGGTTTCATCACCAGAAATACCACTAATGTTATTAGGCAATATTGACAATTTACAGTAAGGTACAGTGAGTGGCCTTTACAATTATAAAATACTTTTATTAAAGCAATTAAGAAAGTCTAGTTTATATTAGTGAAGCTATTCCTACACATAAGAACACAAGAGATGGACAATGAGATCACCACAGAGAATTAATCATCCTGCTTAAATCCTTTGGTATGCTACTGTTTCTGGCATTTACCAGAATTTTATAATCAACAATATATAATTCTGAATGAAAAGTAAACAGGCTTTGAGATTTTTTTCTAGGTCTGTTTGATTTCTTGATCCTGTATAAATGCCAATGATCCATTCAGAAGGAAAACAGATGAGAAAATAGAGAGCTTTACAAAGTTTGAAAAAACTAGCTAGGTTCTTGGTTAAAATTTTTTGTTTCCCTCTGATATTTTCTAAATGCCGTCCTTGACTTCTAATGACATTACAGTGTGATTTCTGAAATGAGGAGTTCTCCATTAGATTTTTGGAGTGACCTGGTCATTCAATTCCAGACATGGCTTTCTGTCTTCACCCAACCTCAACTAATGGCCTGGCCAAGTAACAAGGAAGGCTGTGTGGTCTCTTAACACCTACTAGGCTGTTGACATTGTCAGGCATCCCATTCGCCTTCCTGCATCACCTTTGATTAAAATTAATGGCCCATTCCCAGGGTTGGGTAGCTTATTTCCAATCCATTTGTCAGCCCAAGACAGTGGTTTCATGGCCAATGTTCAGAAACTCAGTTTGAGAACAGTCTTGTGTACATCTTGAAAGGTCAGCGTTTTAGATGTAAAGAACCTTTGAATGACAAGACATATTTAAACTAGATACTTAAGTTTTATTAAAAGTTGGTACCCTTCAACTACCCAGATTTTGAAGGATTGATGCCAGAATTCAGAACAAGCTCCCATCCTTGAACTATAAAAAATTTTAAATTAACTATTTATTGAGATAAGAAAATATACTATTAAATTAGTCTTACTTCAAAACCAAGAGAATTTGGAAAATAGAATGGCAGACAAATGAGACTGGAAACACTTCTATCCTCTAAATGCACTCTGACCACAAGAATGTTTAATGGAAAAGGCATTTATTATAATCAACACAAGTGCCTTGAGCTGATGTTTCAGGTAGCCAATGAACAGTTTTAAAAGCTGCTTGACAATAAAAAAGAGAGATTAATATTTTATTAAAACTGTCCTAGCTTGATCAAAACTCTGCAGACATTCAAATCTATTTCAGAAAGAAAACTAATTATTTTTCTGACAGCAGCTCAAAACAAAATTTCAAAGGTCACCAAGCAATCCACATGCACACACTAATATCCCTTTAAAAGGCAGATGCCGCACTCTGGCTCACAGGACCACAGTTACTAGCACAATACCTACAATGACAATGTAGATTGCATGATGTACTTAATGTGAAATAACAAAACAAAACAAAACAAAAAAACAAACCCTCAAACCTGAACATAAAACATCAATGAGGCTAGGAAATCTTTCCATCTTTCTGTGGAGAATTGGAAAATCCCCTATCCTGACCCCACTTTCCCAGTGCTCAAAAAGGATAGCTTCTAAAGCAGTGGTTCTCAACCTTTCTAATGCCATGAGCCTTTACTACAGTTCCTCATGTTGTGATGACCCCAACCATAAAATTATTTCCATTGCTACTTCATAACTGTAATTTTGCTACTGTTAATGAACCCTAATGTAAATATCTGTGTTTTTCAATGGTTTTAGGCAATCCTGCTAGTGGTTCTCAACCTGTGGGTCAGGTTGAGAACTGCTGCTTTAGAGTCTAAGACCATCAGAAAGCACAAATATTTACATGATGATTCCTAACAGTAGCAAAATTACAGTTATGAAGTAGCAACAAAAATAATTTTATGGTTTGGGGTCACCACAACATAAGGAACTGTATTAAAAGGTCGTGGCATAAGAAAGGTTGAGAACCACTGTTCTAAAGTAAGTGTAACTGCCGAAACTGGTTTGGCTCAGTGGATAGAGCATCGGCCCGCGGACTGAAGGATCCTGGGTTTGATTCCAATCAAGGGCATGTATCTTGGTTTCAGGCACATCCCCAGTGGGGGGCATGCAGGAGGCAACTGATCGATGTCTCTCTCTCATCGATGTTTCTAACTCTCTATCCCTCTCCCTTCCTCTCTGTAAAAAATCAATAAAATATATTAAAAAAAAATAAAGTGTCACCACTAGGGATTATATACATATACATATACATTGAGTGGCCAGATTATTATGATCTCTGAATGTATAATAATCTGGTTTCTCAGTGTATATCCTATATAATAAAATGCTAATATGCAAATTGTCCCCTTGACCAGGCGTTTGACCAGCAGGCAGGCCAGCCAACCACCTATATCCACTCCCCATGGCCAGGCTGGTCAGACCCCACTCATGCACGAATTCATGCACTGGGCCTCTAATACACACACACACACACACACACACACACACACACACTTACATTGAGTGGCCAGATTATTATGCATTCAGAAGTCATAATAATCTGGCCACTCAGTGTATATAGAGATATACAGTATATTACATATATATATATACAGATACACACACACACACACAAACACACACAATCTCTATATCTATCATCTATCTATCTATCTATCTATCTATCTATCTATCTATCTATCTATGAAGAGGTTATTCTACACTCTAAAATACTATGTGATGTGTTGGCTATCTTCTCTTTTATTTACTGAACTCCCAAGGTCTGGTTCAACCTCCACACTGTTTCTTTTATCCTTGATTCCCTAACGAAAGAGGAGGGAACAACTTGGCAAAGTTCACAGGAAATGACAGTATAAGAACAGAAAGCAGCATTTATGAAAAAGGGGCCTTATTCACCTGGCCTAGGCCCCTGAGCAATTGCTATCACTGATCTTATAGGGGATTTTTAAGGTCAGCCCTATCCATTTGGCCTGATCCCCAGACCTTGAAAGGTTGATTACTATTAAGATCCTTATCTGAACAATTAGGTATAAATTTAAAACTTGGTTGACCATTTGGAGGTTCAGGATTCCAACTCTAAGATCTAGAGGCTATGACTCAGTCATCAGCTCACTCTTCCTTTCGGCCTCATTCTCTGTTCACTCCCTTGTCTCACTGCCAAACTGTCTCCCACGTACGAGATCTGAAGCCTCTGCTCTGAGAACAGAACCATTTGTTCTTGCCAGTCTTGTATCTCTCTTCAAACTTGACCTTGGCCTCCCATCAGGCCTTGTGCTTTAGAGCAGATCTCTGAAAATGTCCTTGTTGATGACAGTTTTGTCCAAGGGGATATCCACAGAGTGCCTTGTGGGCATAAGGTGATTGTATTTACAAACTTTCACAAAAGACTTGATCTTTGGCCTCTTGGCAATTTTCTTCTTGTCCAAGGCAGCTGTCACTTGTTAGGAGTAGTGGTCAATTCCAGCCACTAAAGCATGGCTGTGGGGGTGGTCCGAAGTGCCATCATCAATGTTCTTCACGATGATATCTTTGTGTCCTGAGTAGTGTCCAGCCAAGACGAGCACCACCTTCCCAAGTTTCACAAACTTGCCCATTTCGAAGGCAGCCACTGGGGCCTCAAGCAGAAAAATTGGTTGCTTCTTATATGTGCCCTGACGGAGATTGAACCCACAATCTTGGTATATTGGGACAACACTGACCAACTGAGCTACTAGGCCAGGGCAAATACAAATGCATTTTAAAGACTATTCATGGCTCTAGATCAGTGATTCTCAACCTGTGGGTCGCGACCCCTTTAGGGGTCGAACGACCCTTTCACAGGGGTCGCCTAAGACCATCGGAAAATGCAGATATTTACATCACGATGCATAACAGTAGCAAAATTTCATGGTTGGGGGTCACCACCACATGAGGAACTGTGTGCAAGGGTCGCGCGGCCTTAGGAAAGTTGAGAACCACTGCTCTAGATGATCTTAAAACACAGGATAGATGATGACCATCTTCAGGATATTATTATTTAGATAACACCTGCCAGAAGAGATAAAGTGCATAATCTCTTGATTTCTAGATGTTCCTCTCTCCAACTGAGCTAAAAAAATGAAAACAATTGTATCCACAGATAAAGTGATATTTCCTCACTTATGTTTTGGTTGACAGTTGTGCCTTTAGAGGACATTTTATAGAAAAAATTACGTGGCCCTAACTGGTTTGGTTCAGTGGATAAGGAGTCAGCCTGTGGCCTGAAGGGTCCCAGGTTTGATTCCAGTCAAGGGCACATGCCTGGGTTGTGGGACTGATATCCAGTAGGGGGCATGCAGGAGGCAGCCGATCAATGTTTCTCATCAGTGATGTTTCTATCTCTCTCCCTCTCCTTCCTTTCTGAAATCAATAAAAATACACTAAAAAAAAAAAAATTACACGTACTTAAAGAACACTGTGAAAGTTTAATTTTTCTGGCCTTTTAATTACCGGCCTCTCTACATACCCAAAACATCCAAAACAATTAAGTAGTAATTACACAATTTCTTTCTTTCTTTCTTTTTTTTTTTTTTTTTGAAATAGGCTGATTTTGAGTCAGAGAATGAAACACATTTGAAACTAGTTAACATATACTTAAGAATAATAGAAAGGCATGGGGACCACCAAGAAAAAAATTTAAGGTTTTCTTCTGTTTTTATTAAAAGGCTTTAAATTTTAAAAAATAGTTAATCCCAGAGAAATTGGGTAAAATTTCAGTCCACAACATCTGAAAACAAAAAGGGTACATTCTACTATGGAATTTTATATATGAATTTGTCAAAAGCTTTCTAAATGTTAGACTAAGAAAACTATTTTGACACCTATATTTTTACTAAATTGAGGAAAGGCAAAAATGATATACACCAACACAAATGATAACTTTATTTTTTTCTTCTCAGGATTGCTTTGGCAATTCAGGGTCTTTTGTGTTTCATACAAGTCTGATGATTTCTCATTCTATTTCTTTAAAAAATGACATAGGGATTTTGATGGGAATTAAATTAAATCTGTATATTTCTTTGAGTAATATGGCTATTTTAACTATGTTGATTCTTCCAATCTGTGAACACAGAATATTTTTCCATTTTGTTGTTTCTTTTTCAATCTCTTTTGATAGTGCTTTGCAGTTTTCATTATATAGGTCTTTCATATTCTTTGTTAAGTTTATTCCTAGGTATTCCATTCTTTTGGTTGCAAGTTGGTGAAAATGTAGACTGGCATAACCACTATGGAAAGCAGTCCGGCGATTCCTCAAAAAATTGAGAATAGAGCTACCATAGGACCCAGTAATCCCTCTCCTGGGTACATACCTGAAAAACTAAAAATCAATAACATGTATTCACAAAGATATTTGCACCTTTATGTTCATTGCAGCATTATTTACAGTGGCCAAAACATGGAAATAACCAACATGTCCTGAGATAGAGGACTGGATAAAGAAGATGTGGTACACATACACATGGAATACTACTTGGCCACAAGAAAGGATAAATTACTGCCATTTGGAACATGGGTGGACCTTGAGAACATTATGCTAAGAGAAATAAGTCAGCCAGGAAAAGCTAAGAACCATGTGATTTCACTCATATGTGGGATATGAAACTGAAACAGCAGGGTGGTAGTTGCCAGAGCGAAGAGGAGTGGGGGAGAAGAAGGTCTTAATATATGGTGACAGGAGAAGATTTGACTCTGGGTGATGGGCACATGGTGCAATATACGGATCTTGTAACATAGAAACCCACACCTGAAACTTATATGACCATACTGACCAATGCCACCAGAATAAATTTAATTAAAAAAGAAAAAATATATATATATTTTCTATCTAGAATTTTTTTCTGTATTATTTTTTCCCAGAACACTGTCTAATTCAATATTTGGTGCTATAATTTTTGTATCCATATTTTTATATTCAGTCTTTTCTGCTAATGTAAGACGTTTGCAAAGTTTTAGCAATAAATGTTATTATGATATGCAGCCCATGTGCAAAAGTACACAGAGCATATATGCTTTTAATGGGGAGACCAATAGCACAGACAAATGAAATCTTTAGAGGACCCAAAATTTCATTATGGCCATTAGTTTCAACCTCTTCCCTTGAAGCCTCTTATCAAAGCCACTAATAAGCAATACAACTGACTGCTCTGACCTTGTCCTTTGCTTATGTCTTTAGGGGACAATACTAGTGAAAACTGAAGTGCCCTAAAGATAGCAAACAAATGGGAGGTCACGAAGCTGGGACAGTTCAAAGGAAGGCCTGATAGGCTAATACCTTCTGACTGGTGGCTATAAAGACAGAGTAGAACCTGTCTATATTTTATACCACATCACTCTCAATTCTTTTGGTTTGATGCCATAAAAGAAGGGATACATCAGCACAGTAGAGTAAAAGAATACAGGGCAAGTTGTTGGGAGGGCATTAACTGTGAAGCAAAGCTTGGAGCCAGTTTCCTCTAAACAAAGCAGGGGGAATGAATGGTCACTAGAGCCCTTTGCTACTCCAAAATTCCGAGGAATGGCTGTGTGTGTGTGTGGGAAAGAGAGAGAGAGAGAGAGAGACCCAAGGATCCTATCCAATAATAACAGATTTGAACCCCAGTGCTTTTTGGTTATACTTGTGAGAAGCTGGAACCTGTAGCTAATTTTTTGTGGGGTGAGTGAGATAATTTGATTTTTCTGTTCTGTACCCCATCTTTTCTGGCATTGCCACCCTACTCTCACATTGAGATTTTGGTGGTCAATAATTGACTCAGCACTGGCCACAGGGGTGGGCAAGACCCAGACTAGCTGATCAGAACCCTTTCTGAGATTTGTAATGGGACAAAAGAGAATCATCAACTTTTCTCTAGGATTACAAATTCTAAGCCATAAGTAGACTAGCAACTGCCAAGGATCAGCTTTATTGCCTGCAAATGGAAGCCCACACTGAGGAAAGCAGAACACGAGAGGGAGAAAAGAGGAGCTGTTGATGACATTGCTTTTTCTTCTATGCTCTGGACACACAGGAAGCAAAATTCTCTCTTTTGGATTTCCCAGAGGTACTGCTGTGTGTTCTCCTTTTGTGTGTGTCTAGTCTAGTTTGATCAGATTTCTGTCATTTACAACCAAAATAGGTCCACTTTATCATCAGTGGCCAGGAAAGCAAATGACGAACAGACACGAGTTTTCTAACCATAGCAGCGGAGGGAAGGGCTGTGGGCTCAGAGCAGGAAGGCTCCCATGAGTGGACAGGGCAACCTGTCCTCAAAGTTCCAGAGACCAGGCAGCCTTCTAGCATGTCTACCATGCTCTTCTCTTGGCCCAAGGAGGAGCAGACACGTGTATTTAATCAGGGAAGTAAGCAAAGACAGTCCCTCATATAGCAATTTCTTCAGGGAGGAAAGAATACACTTAAATTCCCCACTTCTTTTTTTTTTTAATATATTTTATTGATTTTTTACAGAGAGGAAGGGAGAGGGATAGAAAGTCAGAAACATCGATGAGAGAGACATCGATCAGCCACCTCCTGCACGCCCCCTACTGGGGATGCCTCTGCAACCAAGGTACATGCCCCTGACCGGAATCGAACCTGGGATCTTTCAGTCCGCAGGCTGACACTATCCACTGAGCCAAACTGGTCTCGGCAAATTCCCCACTTCTTGACCCCAGTGTCACATTCCTGTTATTCTGAAAATTGCATCTGATTTTTAACCTTCTGATAAGTAGGAATTTAAATAGATGATTCCTTATGAAATACCCAACCATCTCAGTTCTCTTTAGCTTATATAATAATACTTACTGCTAACATCTGCATGGAAACTGTTCCTGCTGCCTGGTCTTCATCTGGAGTAAAAATCCTCTATTTGCCACATCATAATCACTTCCCCAGCAGAGCACTGATGCTTCCAGAGGGGAATAAAGTTGTAGGAGATGAACTCTTAGTAACCAAGATTCTGATTTCTCCTGGTAAGGGACATCTTTCACTAGCCTATTTGGCTGGAGAGAGTATACCCTTAGAGTCCCATAGAGTAATACACAAATGCTAGAAAAGCACTCATGTAAAATCTGATGGTTTGTCATAGGCAAGGCCAAACATGGGTGGGTGAGGCAGGGATAAAGCAAATACTTTTCAAATGTCAATAGGGTAACATTTACTGCAAATAAATGTCTCTGGAACCACCCTATTGAGCCAAACTTAATAACAGCATGACTGTGCAGCCACTAATGGAAGTCCTTCTGATCTAGAGATAGGCAACCCAGAGACGATGAACAGTTTACCTATAGTTTTTGGCATAAGCTCTTCCATATTTTCACAAATGGTGCAAACAGACTTGGTGTTTCTCACTATCACTATTTGCCTTTCCTCCTTTGTCTTTAGTTCAAACCTCTTCCCCCAAACACCTTTCAAAAAGGAGTGGGGAGTAAGAGGGAGAGAATATAACAAAATATGGTCTCCTTAATCACTAGTGAGATACAAACTGAAACATCTCTGTGGAGAGTAGTTATAGCGTTTGGACAGGTTCAAGCCTCAGACTGATGAGAGGGATACAAGTCCCAGCTTGGAGGGCAAAGCCCTCCCTGCACAATTATAATCAAAGGCTATGGTTGTATGTAAGCTTGACCTTATAGTCTGACCTTGTACTTCTAGGTAGCTGGGGGATGTAGGCTGCGGGAAGTGCAGCAAGCGCTGCCAAAACAAAGCTTGGTAACCCTTGTTTTGCCTTGTGTGATTTGACTACAAAATAAAGATTTGGCTTATAGGTAGGGTCACTATGTCTTCATCCAGGCATAGTGATCTACCGGGCCCCAACTATATTCTCTTGTCTGTTTTCTGTAATCCTTCACACTGCCCCTCCTCAGATTCACCACTAGCTGTGCCGGACGTGGTTCAATAGATGAAGCACATTTTCTACTTCACTGATACTAGAAATGGAACAAACCTTTAGCAGAGGGGATGAGTATGATCACAATGCTCACTGGTCAAATTACAGTTTAAGAGGTTTTGTTCATCCACGCCTAGAAGTGGGCAGCAGGTTTTTCATATCTGCTGAGATTTTAAACGCAAATCAATAAATCTTAATTCTAAATGAACTATCCTTGGAAAGAATTGACATGTACTTAACTGAAATTTTTCTGGAAGGCCCCAAGTTTGATTCAACTTTTATTTTTTTTATCCTTTATGGTGCCTGCCCATGGCAAGAACTTAAAGAGTGGCTAGCTTTGTGGGAAGATAGTCAAGCTAAGGAGCTCAACTAGCCATTCTAGAAGCACACAGTGGCAGGAAGATGCTGAGAGACAGAGGGAGAGACAGAGGGAGAGGGGGAGACAGAGGGAGAGAGAGGGAGTGAGAGGGAGAGGGAGAGGGAAGGAGAGGGAGAGAGAAAGAGAGGGAGAGAGAGAAGGAGAAGGAGAGAGAGGGAGAGAGATAAGAGAGAGAGAACAGATGAAAAAGTAAAATTCTATCACCACTTCAGGAAAAGGAGCTTATGAGCTGATATCACTTTCTACATACATAAAGGGTAGCTATTCTATTTTAATATAATCCATAACTTTCTTTTAAAAGTTTAATAAAAGCAGTACAACAGTAGCCTGGAATGTACTTATTTTCATTATTAAGACTATCAAGCGAGCACCTGCTAAGACGCACCAGAAGTGGGATGTATTCTTACTGGGATGAACATGGCCATAGTGAGCATGGCTGTGAGCATCCAAAGGGCACAAAGGGCTTACATCATCTTCATACTAACTAGTGTAATTCCTGGCACACAGACAACACACTGAAGTTAGTTGAAAAGAATGGATAAAATTATTACAAGAATTTTAATTAACTGTTAGGAGTTATCTGTATTCATTTGTTTGTAGTTTGTCTCCCTACTAGACCATAACTCCACAAATGTGAGGACTTCATGGGGTTTCTGTCTAGTATCTAAAATAGTACTTAACTTCAAATCTTATTTTTTGGAATTGATGGGTGAATGTATGAGTATATATTTTTAGTTGGAGAAATTAAAGTCCTTTATACTACTGTAACTTCTCTTAATACAATATACCTATTTGTAGTTGTACAAAATTAATAAATTTATAAGATAGGATAAATCCCAATGAGCATACCCAAATCATCAAAGAAAAGGATTATTTTTCTTTCCAGTATTGCCTGGTTAAGTCTTATACTATAGCAACTGCTTAGTACATGGTTATGAATCAAGGAAATTTAAGAAATGATTAGGATTAAGATAAAGGTAATTTATTTCTATTTTTATTTTCTATTGATAAAAAAGGTCAGATAAAATATTTATTTTATAAAATGACATACAGAGCACAATAGGTGGAACATTGAAATGAGATAAAAAATTTCAAGGAGGTCATAATTCTTAAGAAGGGTTATATATAACAGTAAGAATCCTTGCCTTTCTAAAGTAGTCCAGATTAGAAACCGAGAGTGGGAGGGGGAAAGGAGGAAGGATCCCAGGGAGGGAGAGATTGTAATTTTGCTTATAAAAGAATCAAAGTAAAACAAACATGTTTGTAATGTCTCTGCAACAAAATTCAAGGTGTACATACAAATGTAAACAAAGAAAACATACAATTAGATTAGTGGTCTATTTATATACCAATATTTTCCTTTAGTTGGATTTAAAATGATGATCTATCTAAATTTACCTAGCATAGTACGTTAGATCTAATTAATCATAGTGAAGGGGTAAAAGAAAAACCTCATAACCATATTTCATACAAGACTCTGAATTTTGATGTTCTAATCATACGTAAACATATTAATTCAGTAATACATTAAAACCCTTAAAAGGCAGAGAATAAATTAACAACTTCTTTGTATGCTGATGAGGAAATGCTTCAAAGCAGGACTGAGGTTTCATGGAGTCAGCTAAACATCCTATAACTCATTTATTTTTAAAGATCAGTTAAGTATCATCTGTGGGTATGCTTCAATAAAATAATTACCTCCAGATGCTATAGGACAGAGGAATAGATGGGACCCATCAATTTTAAATCCCCCTTCTGAACTTGTCTGTGAGTGGTAATGACTCCTGGCTATGCTTCTGTATTGCCTTTGTCAGTCATGGTGAAGCCAGTCTAATACACTCAGTTCCCAGAATTAAAAGAGTTGAAAACCTGGGACTAGAGCACATTAAAGCTATTGGTCTTTCATCCTCAGGAAGAAAGCAGAGAAAAGCTAGGCTAAGCAAAGAAATGGTGCTGAGGGCCTGACTACATGTAAGCAGATGGTGCCGAGAGAGTAACAGTCCTAAAACTCTGACTGCTTAGTTGGTGGTTTAAAACAATGAAATAGATTTGGCCATGCGATATTGGCCACTGAGTGATCGATGTAATCTGATATTTCATAACACTATGAGAACTCCATGGTTCTAAAACATATCTCATGGTGCCTCAGGAGTCATCTATCACAACTGGTTCCGATCCATTATACATTCTATTATTTATTAAATCTTAAAAGGCAATTTCTATCTAATTTACCCTCTTTCCATAGGCTGAACATTTCAATTGTCCTTCTACATGAAAAAAAAGTGCTGCTTTTACATACTGAAATTTAATTCAGTAATTTGAGGCCACTTTCCTAATTTATCAACTTTCTTTAACACTAGCTAGAAAATATTTGTATCTCCCACCGCCTAGTTACCAAGAATCTTATGACACATTCAACTCCATTCTCCAGTTCATTAATAAAAATGCTGAACACTAAGACTTAAACCAGATTTCTTGCAGGGCTGCAGTCAATCTCTCTCTCCAACTTGATGCAAAATCATTCATTCAACTTTCCTTGGCCAATTCTCTGTCCATTTTCAAACAAAAATTATGTAATTCAATATTCTTTTATTTTTTTAACCTAAAGAAATCACACTAGGTAGACTCTTAAATATCTACATAAAACAGATGTGTACAATAATACAATTTGCATGGAACCTTTACAAATTACCACATCTAAAATGGAAAAGAGGAATTAATTCATCATAGAGTGCTTTATGGTTTCCACAGTTATCACATGCATGTCCTCTGAGGCGTAATTTCTAATGCTTCAGAGATACTGAAAGAAATAACAGTCTACAATAAGATTCCACAGTGGCACCCAAACACATGCATACACGTGAGATTTTTAAAATCACACTAAATCTATGATGACAGTTAATGTTTGACATAAAGGTAATAAAAGCTTAATATCTGGCTTTCAAGAAAAAGTACTACCCGATCCCGTACACCAGACAAACATATCTAACCATTCTTTTTAATATATAAAACATTTTATACACAATCTTTCTTTTGCTTCTTTCTTTCATAAAGCCTAGATTATGGTTAATATCTCATGACACCAAAAGTAATTCTGTATCAGATATTAAAGCATTTTTTTCAGCCACTTATTCTATAAAATATTAATTGCAAGCCTGTGCATGTGCTGTATATATGGGGATTAGGTAACTAGATTCCTGCTCAGTTCTAAATCAATAAAAGATAACATGTAGAGCATCAATCATCGTTCACTCTTCCTTTAGTACATAATAAGTGCAAGGGGAAGATTTTAAAAATATATATTTAAGCACTCCTGGAGCTGTTACGAGCTGGAGAGGATGTAAGCAATACTTACCTAAGAAGGACAGGTTTTTCTCTAGAAGCAAGTCTCTCAGCAGGATTTCATGCTCATGGCCAATAGCACTGGGATGTTTGAGTTAAGGAGGGTGATACATGCAGAATTATGAAAAGATGCTATCAAGAAAACACTAACACCAAGGCTATACTTTGAGATGAAAAGAAAAATAAGATGTAATTTTAGCCACTATTTCTAACTTTAGCCTACTTTCCTGAGATTTTTATCTACCTCCCCACATTTTATTTTATTTTTAAATATATATTTATTAATGTCAGAGAGGAAGGGAGAGGGAGAGAGATAGAAACATCAGTGATGAAAGAGAATCATTGATTGGCTGCCTCATGCATGGCCCCAACTGGGGCTTGAGCCCCCAACCTGGGCATGTGCCCTGACTTGGAATCAAACTGTGACCTTCTGGTTCGTAGTTTGATGCTCAACCACTGAGCCACACCAGCTGGGCCACCTCCTCTCATTTTAAATGATTTAATGAAATTTTTCTATAATGTTTATATGCATTTTGGCAAATAAAGATTTGTAAGTGGATGTGTATGTAGTTTATCTTCTTTTGAAAAGAGGATGGTCATTTTAAGCATCCTTTAGGCTATGTTAAACATCTCTCAATTCAATTCAGCACACGTTTATTACGCACTTAGTGCAGCAAAGACAACCAACAAGCCTTTGTGCTGAAAGAGCTGCCAGTCTTTCAGAGTTCCACATCTGTAAATTCATACTTGCCATAGAGCCAGCGTTTACAGCTCCTGTTTTACCTCCAGTCACTCTTGGTGAGCATCTAGGACTTGGGAAGCCAAGCAACTTACTTGTTGAGAGTTACATACAAGTGAAAGAAAGACATCTTAGTAAAGGACTGTAGGTTAGTGTGTGTGTACAGAGACTGGTTCAAGTCTTTTTCTCCTGTGTGTGCAAGTGTACACATATTATAATATGAATATAGATAGATACATATAATTTTTTTGAGTGCTTACTCTGAGGCAGGCACTCTACTAAGGACTTCATATATGTTATTTCATCCTTATAGTTATCATTATCCTTATTTTATTGATGAGGAAACTGAGGCTTAGAAAGGACTCTGCACCAGGTCACATACTTAATGTGTGGCAAAGCAGAGGATCAGGATAAAATCTGTGCAAATCCTGCATTTATAAATTCCATACAGCTTCTATTTATTTAAAAAAAAGAATAAAAGTGAATTATGTAAAATAATTGATACTAGCTAATTTTTCTTAAATACCATTTGCTAATCCTTTATGCTATGAAATTTTGGGGTGCATCCTCTTAATCTTCACCACAAGCACATAAATAGGCAGCCCCATTTTTTATAGTTAAGGAAAGCAAGGTTCAAGAAGGCCAAGGAATTTGCTGAAGGCCCCATGGCTGGTCAATAATGAAACCAAGAAAGGGGATTGAAATTCTGGTGTATTTTCCAAAAGGATGGGGTTTGCAAAGTCTGAAAAGGAGTGTTGTCCTAGCCTGTTACTTTAATTGCTGTCAACAGCACTTGGTTATAATTATCTAATTCTCCATTTCACTGATAATGTCAACCTGGTTCTATCCTCTTCAATTTCCTAGGGACTGTTTAATTCTGATCATCCCCTGCAATAGTTCAATTTAAAATGAATAAATCTCATACATTCTTTGTAAAAAAAAATAAAAAATTCTTAGCAAATCATCCTATCCTTTATCAACAAACACTGATGCATAGCATTTAGAATTTCAGAGATGTGGCTACTTATGTCAACTGTCAAAATGAGTCTGAAGTCATCATCAGTGCTTTTTCCTTCCGTTGTTCCTCCTCCCCACTCTAATGCACATGGCTGCATTTATTTAAAATTTTAATGGAAATAAAATAAAGGAAACACATTTTTAAATCACAAAATTTCACACATGTGCAGAGTCCATTGAAGACATTTGATGAATACCTCTCAATGATTTCTCATTACTAGGGGCGCACCACATCTTAGAACTAAATTATTTACTCCTATAAATGTGCTCTCACTTTTATTGTTGTAAATTATTTACATCTAAAATGTTGAATCATGAAACTGAGGTTACTGATGGTACAGAAATGAAACCCACAGCATTTTAAGCTTCCTGCATCATTATGTTTCTTTGCTTAGGTCTTTGTCTAATAGCTGCGTCCTGAAGTCACACTTCAGAAAGTTGAGGTGGCTTGTTTCTCACACCTTTTGTGTCAGTGAATATGAACTGTGGCAGGAAAGGTGTGGGTGAGCCTGGCTATGGAGGAAAAAAGAAATAGTGGACACAGAAAGAAAAAGAAAACACAAAGACAATCTATATTCTCGTTGCTACTGTACTTTCTTGGTGTCTTACTAGTAAATGAACAACTTACTTTATTCTAATTACACAAAGGTCTACATGTAACATTTTTATAATGGAGTAAAGAAGTTTTGTCACTATTCAATTTAATACATACTAGCATATGCTTTCTTTCTTACAAAATAATGTAATTTACTGGGAGTAAGTGATATAAGCATTACCAAATCATCAAAACAATTTACAAATAGCATTTTCACTCACATGGAAAACTAGTAATTTTATTCAGTATGAAATAAAATAATTCCTGTTGATCAGTCTAGGCAACAACTATGCAAGTATATTTACATTATATAAAACTGCTACTACCTCAATGCAAAGATAAAATCAGTTCTCTATCAACTTCCCAGCCTATTTTATTTTGCAGGGTAAAAGCAATCACCAAATTTAAATTTTGGAAAAATATGCTTCTTGATTCTGCTTTGCTTGGATAGAAACATATATAGTAAAATATAAGGTCTATAAAATAAAGCTTGTAAAAACAGTAATTTTTCTGGCAATAGGCACAATAATGAAAATGCCAAATTATAATCTAGTCAGTCAATGCAATTTATAGACAGACATCATTATCTTTATCAATTGAAATCTTGTCTACATTAAATTCTACACAGTGAAAAAAGGAAAGTGAATGATGGCAAAAATGTAAGGAAAATACTCCAAACAGAATTTATAATGCTCCATAAGCAGAAACACTTTGACTTCGTCTATAATACCTATTATTAATGTATGGCAGTGACCATGGGGCAAAACTTGTAAATAACCTCACAAGCCATTTTCTTAGCCAGCAATACAGCAATCTAGTTTCCCGTAAGCATCTCAACTATTACTGAAAAATAGCCTCCTGGCATTTACAAAGCAGTTGACTTCATACTTTAGTCCATGCATATATAATTAGATAGTTATATTTAAAATCAATATGCAATCCTTCAAAAGACATTATGCTTTTAAAACCTTAACTTTAAATTGATTTTTAACTATTTTATGTGCTTGAAAATTAACATGTAATTCCGCCCCAGATATTCTGAGATGGTGTTAGTTGTTACACGAATGTGGTAAACTTGATTGCTATAGCAACTTGAGGTTGGCATTCCTGCAACTTCTAACTACCATTAATTTTACACTGAAGATAGAAGTATTATTTTACTTTGGTCTAATAAAAAGGTAAGCTTATGACAATGCTGTGATTCTATTAAGTTAGGTTGGGAGGAGGAACAAACTTGGAGAATACATATATCAAGGGCTATGACACATATACTGAATATTCTTGAAGATTATTTTTAGGCGCTGGCTGGCTCAATTGGTTAGGGCAGTGGTTGGCAAACTCATTAGTCAACAGAGCAGCGAGCCGCAGTTTGCCGACCACTGGGTTAGAGCATTGTCCCCATACACCAAGGTTGTGGGTTCAATCCCTGTGAGGGCACATATAAGAATCAACCAAAGAATGCATAAATAAGTAGAACAACAAATAGATGTTTCTTTCTCTCCCTTTCTCTAAGAATCAATAAATAAAAATGGAAAAATATTATTTTTAAAATTAACCTTTATAAAAAAGTAAATGAGTGATTTAAAAATTTTTTTATTGACTCTTAGCCTTTATGAATCAAGGTGGAATATAAACACACATGCGCATGCACATACACACTTGACTAGCAAGGGCTATAAAAAACACACAAAAACATAAAAAGCCTCTACCAGGAAGGGTGTGTTCCACATAAGAAATGTGAGAACCCAGCTGGTTTGGCTCAGTGGATAGAGCGTCAGCCTGTGGACCGAAGGGTCCCAGGTTCAATTCCGGTCAATGGCACATGCCCAAGTTGTGGGACTGATCCCCAGTAGAGGCTGTGCAGCAGGCAGCTGACCAATGATTCTCTCATCATTAACGATTGTTTCTCTCCTTCCCTCTCCCTTCCTCTCTCTGAAATAAATAAAAATATATTAAAAAAGAAAAAGAAATGTGAGACTCATGGGCTCAGATAAGTACAATTTTAAGTCAATGATTATATTAAAATTTTTAGTGTTGCCACAATACTACTAAATGTATTGAGGAATGATGTCTTATGTCATGAAGCCATTACTGTCTACTCAAATGCTGTTTTAAGAAGCAAGCATTAACTCTTTAGCAATGCCAAAGTCTTTAATGAAGACTGGACATGTTTTCTTAGCCTTAAGTCCAGTCCAGAGAGAAAAATTAGCTGGGTTTCTCTAAACGTGTTTATTAGGGATCCAAGTGACAGCTCAGATTGCAATCAGCATTTAAGCAATGAGAATCTACTGCCCTTTAAAATGTGATGGTCTCTGGCAACATTTTAATCACATCATCCTTTAATTTCAGGCAAAATTTATTCCAATGAACTCAACTGAATTTGGCTCATTTTAAATAGAAATTTGTTCTATTTTTTAAAAAATATTCATTGGGATGGTTAAATACATTCCAAGACAGTATGCTACCTGCCTAATGACTCTGTACCTTTAAACTCATTGAAAACCAAGCAGTTTGAAATAAGCATGTGAAGGTGCAGCTGCTGAACTGACATCTTCCTGGGGCCTATCTGGCTTTTCCTGCACTATGGAAAAGAATGGTCTGCAGTGACCCTCCAGTTGATTGAATGTAAAATAGAAGAGTATGATATGTGTTTTGTGAAGCAGAACTTTATGTCATGTTAAAGCTAGACACGTCTCCTCCGCTGAGTCTAAGCTCGTCAATTGTGCACCTAAAGTTTTATGGGCAAGGATACTGTTTGATGCAGTCCACCAGCGGTCCATAACAGCAGTCGTTTACAGTGCACTGCAGACAAATAAGAGAAGGGGTCTAGGGTGGGGCGACTACAAAAACTATTACAGTTAAACAGCACACTAAAACAGTATCCTTGAATTAAAAAAGAAATTAAAAATGCTATTAAAAGGCTATGCAGATTTAATCACAGAAAACAAAAATTGCATGCTTTTTATTCACTATAAAAGCAAGCTATTAAAAAATGAAATGCTCTTCTCACAAATATTGCATTGCCATTACAGTGCACCCTGACCTCAGTGATAGTTTATGATGACAGTAATTAAATGAGGTTTAAAATCCTCTACTCTGCTAGGCAGATAACAGCATTGCCACTGAAAATAGACAGCTGTGATTAATACCTGATAGACCTGATTTGCTAGAACTCCATCTGGAATCTGAGAAGGGTCCCGTAGCAGACTATTTATAACAGACTTGGAGGCTGTAGAAGAAAGAAGATGAACTGTTAGCAGACAGTCAACATACTTTAAATGCAACATGAGAAGTGACATATACCTATATATACACAAACTGTAAAAAATGAAAACACTACTGATAGTAATCATTTTTCTTTTTATAAATCTATAGAAAGCTTTTAATTAGTCCATTTTGCCAAGTTTATAAGCCACATTGCCAGATTTGAAGATGACCTAATCTTTTCCAAGGTAAATTAACAAGTACAGACCTATAGCATATGTCTCTGCAGATAAATTAGCTTTGGAAAAGCCCACTTGGGGGAAAAAAACAACAACACTACAAAGACAATCAGAAAATAAAATATTTACCTTTGGTAGATAAGTATTTTATAACAAAGCATATGTATATAGAAAGCTTAGTGAAGGCAGGTCAGATTCAAAGATTTCAGTGGTGTCAATAAAAATAACTTTCAGCCAAGAAAACATCCCTGAATTCTAAACCTTTCTCAAATAATTCTCATCAGTTGCCGTAAAATGTTATGTCCATTTAATAGGTGAGAAAAGTAGATAAAATGACTGTCGATTGAGGGAATATTAAATAAGGAAAGAGATATATACATTTATATGTGAATTTTTGTTCCAAAATGTCTTCTGACATCCTATTGTAAATTACATTAACCTTATCCCAGGGAATTGTTATAGAAGAGGCTACAGGAGGCATCTAATGAGGGATGCTATATCAGGTCACATTCTTTGAAAATTGAGGCAGGACATGCTGGTCTCATTATCAACTCTAGGCACATGAAAATCCAAAAGAACCAGAACTCACTTTCCTCTGCAATGGAGTACTCAAGTCTCTAGACCAGTGGTTCTCAACCTTTCTAATGCCACGACCCTTCAATACCGTTCCTGATGTTATGGTGACCCCCAACCATAAAATTATTTTCATTGCTACTTCATAACTGTGATTTTGCTACTGTTATGAATTGTAATGTAAATATCTGTATTTTCCAATGATCTTAGGCTCTACAGCAGCGGTTCTCAACCTAGCAGGGTCACCTAAGACCATCAGAAAGCACAGATTTTTACATTACGATTCATAACAGTAGCAAAATTACAGTTATGAAGTAGCAACAAAAATAATTTTATTGTTGGTGGTCACCACAACCTCAGGAACTATTTTAAAGGGTCACGGCATTAGAAAGGTTGAGAACCAACCAAACTGTGTGCCCCAAGAATTTTTAAAACATGCAATATCTATTTAGTCATGGAAACTGACCTCTTTGCCCTTAGATTGTCAAATTTTAAAAAATGACAATAGTCAATACAACAATAGCCATCCAGTGTGAATCAAAATTATACCTTTTTAAAAATCAGGTTGGCAAAAAATATATATATATTTTTTGGTGTGCTGCAGAATATATATAGTTTGTGTGTTCCATGAGATGAGAAAGGTTGAAAATCACTGCTCTAGCCTGAAGCTAAGACAGGTGGTGAATGGGAGTTAATTCGTTCAAGTCTTCCAGTGGAATGGTTTCCAAATATTTAGTGAAATGGCTTAAGTTCTAGTCTGTACAAACACAATCTAAAATGCAAACTGCAGAATCACCTAATTAATAAAATAAACATAGACCACATATATAAATCCTTACGGTTCTGAGATAATCTTTTGGTTTAGCTTTAAAAAATTTTTTTAGATTATATTCTTTATCAAGTTCAGTACCAGATATGATAAATGTTAGCAAATACTGTGGGAAGAGATAAGGAAATGACAACTTTCTCACTTAAGCATAGTACTGAATCTACAAAGAAAAAAAAGAAGTATAATTATTTTAATTATTTCCTATTTTTAGTCACATAACTGCACATTTATAGTAACATTTATGTACTTAACAGCTATAAGTACAAGTGTTTATACTGCAAGTAGAGAGGCATATTTGGAATCCCAAGTGAGCATCACCACCTGAGGAAGCCTATGATTATATTATCTGAGCTTACTACCTCAAAAGTTTCTTGTGTGATTCTCTAGGGAAAATACCTTCAACCCCTATTTTGTTGTTATTTAGTATTTTGTTAACATTTAAATAACATTAAGAACCAAATCATATTAGGCTTTTACTTCATATACATTTAAACTGGATTAAATTATTGATGAAGGAAATTAACATGGATGAGTGGTACAAATACTGAGAATATGAAAGAGCAAACTGTCTTATTGTAAAAGAATAGGTTGTTGTAGAAATAGTGTTCAATCTATAGTAATGTACGCAGTAAACTCTTCCTAACTGAATCTGAGGGACCAGAGCAATGCTCAGACATTTGGTCACCTTCTCTCAGGGGACTTATCCTCTCTAGTTTGACACTCAGTCATCAGATAGTAATGACAGACACATTCTTTTAGATTACCCGTGATGCCCCCAGTGTCTCAAGGGAACAATAGCACCTTCTCCACATATACCTGTACCTGATCATCACTAACACATTACACTGCTAACTCCCAGACCCCATACCATGTGAGGAAAAACTGTTAATCTGTATAGTGATGGGGAATGTCTGGCCCGAGGGCCATATCTGGCCTACAAAATCATTAGGCATTAGGGGTGAATTAATTAAATGTATGACCAAAGATAGCAGGTTAATTTTTAAGTGGATAATTTTGTATGGCCTGTGAATGATGTTATAAATATCCCAATGGTCTTTGGCAGGAAAATGTTCCCCACACCTGATCTAAATAGTCAAAAAGCATAACCAAAAGTGTTATTCTTTGGAAAATTACAGACCTTAAACCAACCAAAATAATAAAACAAAGGATCCTTTTAAAAAAGAAGAGGAACAATACTTTAGGATATAAGAAAATTAGGTCATTTATTTTATGAGGGAAGAAAGGGAAATATTAAAGAAAAAAGAAACTGATGACATCATAATTTTCCTCACAATATAAACTTTAAAATAGTGTGCTTATCAGACTTAAGAATCATAGCCAATAAACTTAAAAAAAATACTTTGAATGTATTGAATAGAACACTATTCAAATCGAAGGAAGCTTAGGAGAGGAAGTCAGTCATTTAAAATTGAATAGTAAAAACTATACATTGAGTACACATTCATGCCAAAAGTATGTCTGCATCTCAGATGAAGCCAGAGAGTGCACGTTTATTTTTACACACATATTTTGAAGCTTTGGAACTGCAAAAGGGATGAACAATAATATCAACCATATAAGGAAAGGCAATTGGTTAATCTTGCGAGGGCTGGGGATGAGAGGACTCAAGAAAGCCTGTGCCTTTTATCAAAGTTATCCCTGGGGCCAGTTCCTACCTTTGTCCAATTTTCACCCATCCTCTTGACCATTCATGGACAGGAGTCTTGTTTTCCCAGAGGCATTTATTTTGTTGATTTCATAGTTTACCTGCCACTGCTTCCACTTCCTACCAAGCATGTACAAAGCAGGAATGTATGAGTCACTTGGAGCTAAATGCACAAGAATAGGAGAGAACTGGTACTCATTAAAGCTAGAGGATGGACAACAGGCAATGCCTGGATGAAGGCATAGTACCTAATGAAGGATTTTGATATTTTTAACTGTGAAATATTTCTAACAAAAAAAGAAGCCTGATATAATAAACATCTACCTACTCACGACTCTGATTTAATTTCTGAATCTGCAATTAAATTTACTTTGAATACTCTAATATTAATTTTTGTAAACATTTTAAATGTATCAGTATTCCTAGAAGTTGATTGATCACTATGTTCCAGAAACACACTTTGGTTGTGTTGATTCTCTCTACTATTACATTTCTTCACATTCCATTTATGGTTTTGCAATCATTATTTCCTACTTTCTACTTTGAATTTGCTACATTATTCTTTTGTTAACTACTATTTTTACTGAATAAACTTTCAATGTTTGATTTTAACATATACTTTTTTAAAATTCTTGACACTATTACAGATGTCCCCTTCTTCACCCCACCCCTACCTGCTCTTTGCCAACGTCCACCCAGGGCCCCCCCCCCCACTATTCCCTTCCCTATAGTCATCACCACACTGTTGTCTGTGTTTATAGGTTACACATATAAGTTCTTTGGCTAATCCCTTCACCTTCTTTCATCTAGTCCCTCTTCTCCCCTCTCCACAGCTGTCACTCTGTTCCATGTATCCATGTTCCATGTAGCCTCTGTTTCTAATTTGTTCATCAGTTTATTTTGTTCATTATATTCCACATATAAGTGAGATAATATAGTATTTGTCTTTCTATGACTGGCTTATTTCACTTAGTATAATAATCTCTATACGTCACTGACTACAGCTCTTCCTTCAGGGTCTGTCTGACATGGCTCGAACAATGACAACACAGCTGTGGTTCCTTCTGGTGCAAGAGGCTGAAGTATGGGAAGCTGGGCCCAGGACTGAGCTTTTTAATGTCTGCATGGATGCCAAGCACCACAAGGAAAAGCCAAGCCCGGAGGACAAGCTGCATGAGCAGTGCAATCCCTGGAAGAAGAATGCCTGCTCTGTCAACACCAGCAAGGAAGCCATAAAGATGTTTCCTACCTGTACAAATTCAACTGGGACCACTGCAGCCTGATGAAACCCACCTGCGAATGCCACTTCATCCAGGAAACCCGCCTGTAGGAGTGCTTCCCCAAACTGGGACCCTGGCCTCAGGATGTGAACCTGAGCTGGCACAAAGAGAGGATCCTGAATGTACTCCTGGGCAAAGAGGACTATGAGAGCTGGTGGGAAGACTGCCGCATCTCCTATACCTGCAAGAGTAACTGGCACAAGGGCTGGAACTGAACCTCAGGGTCTAATGAGTGCCCAGTGAAGGCTGCCTGCCACCGCTTTAATTTCTACTTCCCCACGCCTGCTGCTCTATGCAATGAAATCTGGAGTTACTCCTAAAAGTCAGCAACTATAGCCAAGGCAGTAGCTACTGCATCCAGATGTGGTTTGACCTGGCCCAGGGCAACCCCAATGAGGAGGTAGCCAGATTTTATGCTGAGGCCATGAATGGGAGCTAGGTTCCACAGGGCCTGGCCATTCCTGCTGGGCCTGGCCCTAATGCTGCTCTTGCTGCTCAGCTACGCTCTTTTTACCTTCTGATACCTGGTCATTCCCACACTGTTCAGCTCCAAGGCTCTGTTCCCATGATGGGAGTTCTATCTAACAGTTTGAATAAATTAGTTATCCCACACACAAAAAATAAAAAAATAATAATAATAAAGGATAATATTCTCTATAATTTTTCCTGCTTTATAATTCTGTTTTAAAGACATGCCAAAAGTTTTGTTGTTATTTATAAACATTTTATAGTTTCCATAATTTCATCTTTGACCAATAAATTATTTTAAAAAGTATTTCAATTTTTCATATTTCTAATTTGATTACATCATGGTCAAAGTATGTAATGTTTATGTTAATTTTGGGATATTTTACTTGTTTTTGTGTTTTTATATGCAAACAATTTTTACAAATGTTTTGTGTCTTTAAAAAAATACTAAATTGCCCTATCCAGTTTGGCTCAGTGGATAGAACACTGAAGGGTCCTAGGTTTGATTCCAACACATGCCTGGGTTGTGAGCTTGATCCCCAGTAGGGGGCATGCAGGAGGCAGCCGATCAATGATTCTCACCATTGATGATTCTATCTCTCCCTCCCTCTCCCTTCTTCTCTGAAATCAATGAAAATATATATTTTTAAAAAATACCAAATCTCCTATTTATGAGGTACAGGTTTCAGGTATATCAAGCAGGTGAATATATACTTTTTAATCCTTACCTAAGAATATGTTTTTCTGATTTTTTAAAAATATATTTTATTGATTTTTTACAGAGAGGAAGGGAGAGAGATAGAAAGTCAGAAACATCGATGAGAAAGAGACATCGATCAGCCGCCTCCTGCACGCCCCACAGTGGAGATGTGCCCACAAGCAAGGTACATGCCCCGGACTGGCATCGAACCTGGGGCCTTCCAGTCCACAAGCCGACGCTCTATCCACTGAGCCAAACTGGTCTCGGCTGTTTTTTTTTTTTTATTTTTAAAGAGAGAGGAAGGGGGTAGGGAGAGAGAAACATCAATGTGAGAGAAGCATCAATCTCCTGTAGTTGCCTCAACCAGGGAACAAACCTGCAACCTAAGTAAGTGCACTGACTAGGAATTGAATCTGAAATCTTTTTGGTATAGGGATTGATGCTCCAGCCAATTGAGCCACCCAGCCTGAGCTCAAGATTTTTTGTTGTAGTATTCAAATCTATATTGCTACTAATTTTTTTCCAAACTAGATATGAAATTATCTACTTGTAACTGACACATTCAGAATTATGTCTACCCTCTTATTTCCCACTAGAGGTCCAGTGCATGAAATTCTTGCATGGGGGTGTGTGTCCTTCAGCCCAGCCTGCACCCTTTCCAATCTGGGACCCCTCGAGGGATCTCTGACTGTCGTTTAGGCCTGATCCTATCAGGGCAGGCAGACATCCCTCTCCCAATCCAGAACTGCTGGCTTCCGAGTGCTTGCCTGCCTGCCTTCCTGATTTCCCTTAACTGCTTCTGCCTGCCAGTCTGATCACACCCTAACCATGCCACTGCCAGCTTGACTGATGCCTAACAGTTCCCCTTCCAGCCTGTTTGCCCCTAACTGCCCTCCCCTGCAGGCCTGGTCACCCCTAACTGTCCTCCCCTGCAAGCCTGATTATCCTTAACTACCCTCCCAACTGCCCTTCTCTGCAGGCCCGGTCACTCCCAATTGCCCTCCTCTGCTGACCAGGTCACCCCTAACTGCCTTCCCCTGCAGGTTTGATCGCCCCCAACTGCCCTCCCTTGCAGGCCTGGTCCCTCCCAATTGCCCTCCCTACTGGTCATCTTGTGGCAATCATTTTGTGTCCACATGGGGGCAGCCATCTTTGACCACATGAGGGCAGCCATCTTATATGTTGGAGTGATGGTCAATTTGCATATTACTTTTTTATTAGATAAGATGTTCTGCTAACCATTCTTGTCCTTTCTCTCCCATTTACTACTACCTACAAGTTGATTAAATTTTCTTTATTTCTCATTTCTCTTTTTATTCACTTGCAAATAATACAGTTTATGCCTATTTCTTCAGAAGTTCTCTCCAAAAATATTCTAAACAGCTTAGAATGCACTTACTCCAATCAAGAAGCCCCAACTCCTTGATCAATCTTCATGTTATTGTATTTATTATTTTTTTCTAAACAACTTGTCCACAGAAATAACTTCCCAGTTAATTTTGGGATGGTTAACTTTATGTCAACTTAACTGGGTCAAAGGAGGCCTAAACATTTGATCAAAGATTACTCTAGGTGTGTCTGTAAGAGTGTTTCTGGATGAGATTAACAATTGAATCAATAGATTGAGTAAAGCAAATAGGGTGGGCCTCATTTGGGTAAGCCTTATATGCTCATTTAGAGGCCTGACTAGAACAAAAAGACTGAGTAGAAAAGAAGTCTTTATGCCTGATGATCTTCATGCTGGAGCATTAGTATTTTCCTGACTTCTCCTGGATCTCAAGCCAGCAGGCCTTTGGATCGGACTTACTCCATTGGCTTTCCTGAATATCCAGCTTGCTAATTGTAAAGCTTAGGAATGATCAGTTTCTATGATCATGGAAGCCAATTTCTTATAATAAATCTCTCCTCCATCCCTCCTTCTTCACACACACACATACACAAGCATGCGCACACATACACACACATCATATACACCCTATTGTTCTGTTTCTCTGGAGAACCTTGACTAATATAGGTTCTTTCCATTTTTTAAAACATCTTTTGCTTGTTTTTATTTAGTTTTATCAGCATGTCACCAATTTCCTTTTTCAGCACTGCTTCTTAAATTTCACTTTCTGATTCAAGATCTAAAAATTGGATATTGCTACCAATGCACAACATTTATTAGTTATTTCAGCTGGGATTACTGAGTAGTAAAATCTCTTAGTCTTGCCTTGCCTGAAAATATTTTTACTTCATTCTCATTCTTGAATATAACATAGCTGGGTATTGAATTATAGACTATCATTTTACTTTAACCCTTTGAAGATATAATTCCACTGTCTCTTAATATCTATTTTTTTGTGTATTCCTTCATTTATTAACATCTGTTACTGATAAGAAACCCACTATCAATCTGACACTAATCCTTATATAAGTAATTTGTTTTTTATCTATGGTTCCTTTTAGATTGTTCTTTGATATTCAATAGTTCCCTCGCTGTGCACCTAAGTGTGGCACTTTTTATTTAACCTCTTTGGAATTAGCTATTTTTCATGAACCTAATGAGAAAAGACAAACAAGTTTTTAAAATTTTGTGCCATTATCGCATTGGCCTCCTTCATTCAGTCACTCTCCAACTCTTATATGAAATGTATTAGGAGGCATTATTCCAGTGGTTCTCAACCTTCCTAATGCCGCGACCCTTTAAGACAGCTCCTCAAGTGGTGGTGACCCCCAACCATAAAATTATTTCCGTTGCTACTTCATAACTGTAATTGTGCTACTGTTATGAACTGTAATGTAAATATCTGATATGCAGGATGTATTTTCATTGTTACAAATTGAACATAATTAAAGCATAGTGATTAATCACAAAAACAATATGTAATTATATATTGTGAAATATTTATTTCTAATTACAAATAAATGAAAGTTTGTCTTGAATCGTGGTGTAGCATGGGTAACAGTCTTCATATGACAACAGTAAACTACATTGCTACATTTTGCTACACCGAGGAGCGGTGTGTTGGTTCCTAAGACCATGGGAAATAGGTGTTTTCCAATAGTCTTAGGCGACCCATGTGAAAGGGTCATTCGACCCCCAAAAGGGTCATGACCCACAGTTTGAGAACCGCTGCCTTATTATATCCCTTATGTTTCCTGCTCTCTTCATCTCTTGTGTTTATACTAAAAGTGTTTTCCTTAATCCATCCTATAATTCATTATTTTTTATTCTAATATAATTCTTCTAATCTCATACTTCATTCATATAATAAGCTTTTAACTTCAAAGACAATTATTCCATTTCTAAGTTTTATTTTTATTTTTCCAAAACTATTCTGCTCATTCTTCACATGCCTCAATGTAATAAAAGCCATATATGGCAAATACACAAACAATGTCATAATCAATGGGCAAAAACTATAAATGTTTTTCTTAAGATGAAGAACAAGACAAGGATGTTGGTTTTCTCTACTCTTATTCAACATAGTACTGGAAGTCCTAGCCACAGTAACTAGACAAGAAGAAAATAAAAGGCATCTAAATGGGATAAGTAAAACTATCATTATTTGCAGATGGCATGATACTGTATGTAGAGAACCCTTAAAATTCCACCAAAAAGCAGAACTGATAAATGAATTAAGTAAAGTAGCAGGATACAAAAAAATATCCAGAAATCAGTTGCTTTTTTTATAAACCAAGGGTAAACTATCAGAAAGGGAAACTATAGAAAACAACTCCATTTACAATGGCATAAAAAATAAAATAAAATAAAATAAAATAAAATACCTGGAAAAAGATTTAACCAAGGATGCAAAAGACGTGTACTTGGAAAATTGTAAGACACTAAAGAAAGAAATTGAAGAAGATGCAAATAAGTGGAAACATATACCGTGTTCATGGATTGGAAGTATTAGCATCATTAAATTATCCTTATTACCCAAAGCAACCTATATATTCAATACAATTCCTATCAAGATACCAATAGCATATTTCATAGAACTAGAACAAGTATTCCAAAAATTTACATGGAACCACAAAACACCCTGAATAGCCACAGCAATCTTCAGAAAAAAAAATAACAAAGTTGGAGGAATCACACTACCAAATATCAAATTATACTACAAGGCCATAGTAGTAATGAACAGCTTGGTACTGCCATAAAAACAGATGTACAGATCAATGGAATAGATTAGAGATCCCAGAAAAAAATCCACATTTTTATGGTCAATTAATACTTGACAAAGGAGGCAAGAATATACAATAGGGTAAGGATATTCAATAAGTGGTACTGAGAAAATTGAACAAATATGTGCAAATAAGTGAAACTAGATCATCTTCTTAACCATACATAAGAATAAATTCAAAATGGATTAAAGACTTAAATGTTAGACTCAAAACCATAAAAAAAAGAAGAAGAAGAAAACATGGGCAATAAAATTTCAGGCATTTCTCATAGGAATATTTTTTCTGATATATCTCCTCCGGTAAGAGAAACAAAAGAAAAAATAAACAAATGGGACTACATCAAACTAAAATGTTTTGCACTGCAAAGGAAATCATCAACAAAATGAAAAGACAACCCCCTGACTGGGAGAACATATTCACCAATGATACATCTGATAAGGGGTTAATATCCACATTGTATAAAGAATTTATACAATTCAATACTTCCCCCCCAAAAAAATCAAACAACTCAGTTAAAAAATAAGCAAAATACTTGAAAAGATACTTCTCAAAAAAAAACATTCAGATGGCCAACAGACATGTGAAAAGATGTTCAATGCCACTAGTCATCAGAGAAATACAAATTAAAACCACAATGAGATATTACTTTACACTAGTCAGAATGGCTATGATCAATCAAAGCAACAAATAACAATTGTTGGCTATGATGTGAAGAAAATGCAGATTAGTATAGCAACCATGGGAAGCAGTATGAAGATAACTCAAAAAATTAAAAATAGAACTGCCTTATAACACAGAGATTACACTTCTGGGAATATATCTGAAACATTAATTCAAAAGAATATATGCACCCTTATATTCATTGCAGGATTTCTTTACAATAGTTAAGATTTGGAAGCAGCCCAAGTGTCCAGCAGTAGATGAGTGAATAAGGAAGCTGTGGTACATTTACACAATGGAATACTACTCATCCCTAAAAAAGAAGGAAATCTTACCTTTTGCAACAGCATGGATGGACCTGGTGACTATTATACTAAGTGAAATAAGTCAGTCAGAGAAAGGTAAGTCTCATATGATTTCACTCATA
Organism: Lasiurus cinereus; assembly: GCA_011751065.1. NCBI lineage: Eukaryota > Metazoa > Chordata > Mammalia > Chiroptera > Vespertilionidae > Lasiurus > Lasiurus cinereus. Next base: position 63,188,849 of record JAAGEH010000076.1, read on the forward strand.
AGTAGAATCTAATGAAAAAAAGAACTTACAAAATAGAAACAGGCTCATAGATACAAAAAAACAGACTGACTGACATGTTAGACGGGAACATGTTTGGGGGAGCTGAGTGAAAAAGGAGAAGGGATTAATAAAACAAAACAAAACTCATAGACACAGACAACAGTATGTTGATTACCAGAGGGAAAGAGGTAGGTAGATAAATGGTGATACAGGGAGACTTGACTTGGGGTAGCAAACACACAATATAATATATAGATGATGTATGATGAAAGCTATATAATTTTATTAGCCAACTAGAGGCCCAGTACACGAAATCATGCTCCAGTAGCTCAATTCCACTTCTGCTCACTTCAGCTGGCTGCCCCACCCATCAATACTCGTAGCTCAGAGAGTCAAAATGGCGGCGGAATAGACAGACGTGTCTGGAACTTTGTAGCTGTGCAAAGGGAGAGAGAGCAGCTGAGGGTCGCACTGGGAGTGTTTGTTGGCAAGTTAAGAGTCAGTTAGCCTCCAGGAGAAGGTGGTGGACTGCTGGACGGGGCTCTCCTGACCAGGCAGCCACACTGCCATGGGTTTTTGTCTGCCAGAGCCACCAGCACGAACGCGGAGACCGTGCCATCTTGTAGAGGGAGGTGGATGTCTGCGGTGGTCTGAAAGCTGAAGCTGAAGCAATCACCAAAAAGCCGGGGGACTCAGAACACCGTTCTCCAATCGGTGCAGACACACAGACTCAGAGGAGATCCACACGGCACATGGAAAGGTCAAATTTCGCCTGGGATATGGTGAGGTCTTTTGTCCCGCAGAACAGAGATACACACACTGTGGGGACCAGGCTGCGGGAAAGCTGCTTCTGGAGAGGTCCGCAGAAGTGAGGTAGGGCATGATCCCTAAGTGTGGAAGCAAACTCTCGGAGCTGTTGACAGAGGGGAACTCTAAAAAAAAACTCATTTTGATCTGAGGCAGAGGGACAGCCCGGGAGTTATTACAGAGTCCCAGATGCAAAATCCCCACAAACCGGTTTTGAGAACCACAGAGTAGCATGATCTGAGCACAGCCTAGAGAGATCCTGTACTTCGTCTCAGAGGTCAATTCCGAAACACTACCACCCAGTGGATGACGCACAAATACACTGTCGCATAACCACAAAAGAATAAAGAGATTAAGACCTCAGCAGTGGAATACAGGGAACTGTAATACCCTCCCTATTGGGAAACAGGAGTGCCAAGCAGAACAATAGTGGAAGTGAATGACCATTCTATTTTTTTTCTTTTTTTTTAATTTTTAATTTTTATTTTTTTCATTTTTGCACATTTTAATTAAAAGACTATTTTTTTTCTTTCCTATTCAATTGATTTTACCTTTTTAATTATTACATTTTTTTTCAACTAGTATTACTACTACTATTTTATCTTTTTGGAAAAAAACAAGTGTCATTTTGTTTTCCCTTTATTTTACTTCGGGATTAGAGTTCTACATTCTATTCTGATCTTTCCTTTAGCATAATTTTACTCTATCTCAACTCTACCTTTATGCCAACACTTTCCTCCTAACTTTCCCATTTTGTTGTCTTCTTTCTCTTTCTCTTTTCCAACTTTAGATTCTCCCTATTCTTTCTCTCTACCTGGTTAAAATTTCACCCCACTTATACATCTAATTTCAAATCCCCTACTCCAAGTCCATACATACCTCTCTCTTCTTGTCTTCACTATCCAAAAAGTTGTTTTTTTCTATATCCTTTTGTTGCTGTTTGCCTGAATGGTGATTATATCGATTTTTTGCACTTTTTTTGTGAAATTGTTTTAGCTTATTCTACTTGTTTTATTTGCTTTTTGTTTGCTTTGTTTTGGTTTGTTTTTACCTCTCTTTTCCCTCACCTCCCTCGATACCAGTTGTTATTTGTAGTTTGTATTAATCTCCAGGTACTGGTTGCTGGCATTTGTTGGGATTAGTAACTGTTCTATTGGAGTTTTCTCCTGACATCTATATTTTGTTCCCTTTTTCTCTCTTATCCTCTTTCTGTTCTTTCTGAAATATTTCTCTTTCTCTTTTCTTCTTCTTCCTCTCCTTTTTATTATTTTATTTTTTTGTTCATTTATTTATTTTCTCCCTCTCCCAATTTGATTTTGACATTTTTTTCTTTTCTTTTTTCCTCATTTTCCTCTTCTTCTTTCTCTATTTACCCCTAATTTATCTTTCATTGGTGGTCATCTTATTTTTGATTATTAACATCGTGAATACATTTCTGTTCAGTGCCTTGTGTGTTGTACCTGGTTGTTGTACGTAGTTTGTGCCTTTGAATCATCGTAGGAGAGAGAACTACATAACCAGACACCCGGAGGAGAAAGACTATGGGCAGAAGAAGAAACAGCCCGCATACAACAGAAAGGCAGGAATCACCAGAAAAGGAAGTAAACGAAATAGAAGCAGAAATAAGACTTCCAGCGAAAGACTTCAGAGAAATGATCATAAGGTGGATGAAAAGAAGGGAAAACAAAATTGAAAATGTGAGTAAGAGCCAAGAGGAAATGAAGAAGCAAGAAGAAATGCACAAGAACCAAGAAGAAATGCAGAAGAACCTAGAAGAAATGTAGAATAAACAAGAAGAAATAAAAAATGACATCACTGCTATAAAGAACTCAATAGGAAGCATCAAAAGTAGACTAGAAGAAGCAGAGGACCACATCAGTGAGCTAGAAGACACGGTAGGAAAAAATACCCAAGTACAGCAACTTCTAGAAAAAAAAAATTAAAAAGCAAGAGGAGAGTCTAAGAGAACGTTGGGATAACATGAAACAAAACAAGATCCGCATAATTGGGGTGCCAGAAAGAGTGGAAACTGACCAAGGATTTGAGAACCTGTTTGAAGAAATAATGACAGAAAATTTCCCCAATATAGGAAAGAAAAAACCCACACAAATCCAAGAAGCTCACAAAGTGCCAAGCAAAATAAACCCCAAAAAACCAACACCAAGGCACATTATAAATAAATTGGCAAACACCAACGACAAAGTAAGAATCTTAAAAGAGGTCAGATAGAAATAGAAAGTTACCTACAAAGAAACCCCCATAAGACTAGCTACTGATTTCTCAACAGAAACATATCAGGTCAGAAGGGAATGGAATGAAATATACAAAGTTATGCAAAGGAAGGGTCTGAATCCAAGAATACTGTACCTGCAAGGCTTTCAATCAAAATGGAAGGTGAAATCAGAAGCTTCACAGACAAAAAAGGATAAAGGGAATATATTACCACCAAACCAGCAATGCAAGAAATGTTAAAGGGTCTGCTGTAATAAAAAGAAAGAGGAAGCAAAGAAGGAACTCGGGGGTAAACAATAAAAATGGCGACTGATAAGTACCTATCAATAATAACTTTAAAGGTAAACTTATTAAATGCTCCAATCAAAAGACATAGGGTAACCAATTGGATAAGAAAACAGGATCCATATATCTGCTGTCTGCAAGAAACCCACCTCAGGAAAAGAGATGCACACAGATTGAGGGTGAAGGGATGGAAGATGGTATTTCAGGCAAATGGAAATGAAAATAAAGCTGGGGTTGCAATACTTATATCTGACAAATTAGATCTCAAAGTGAAGGACATAACAAGAGATAAAGAAGGCCACTTCATAATACTAAAGGGAACAATCCAACAAGAAGAAATAACTCTGGTAAACATATATGCACCCAATATAGTAGCACCTAAATACATAAAAAAAACTCCTGGAGGATATTAAGGGAGAGATTGACAGCAATACAATCATAGTAGGAGACTTTAATACCCCACTGTCACCACTGGACAAATCCTCTAAACAAAAAATCAGAAAGGAAACATCAATCCTAAATGACTCACTAGACCAGATGGAATTAATTGACATCTTCAGAACATTTCACCCCAAAGCCACAGAATATACATTCTTCTCCAGTGCACATGGGTCATTTTCAAAGATAGATCATATGTTGGGTCATAAGAAAAGTCTCTTCAAATTCAAGAAAATAGAAATCATATCAAGCATTTTCTCAGACCACAGTGTCATAAAACTGGCAATCAACTATAATAAAAACAATAGAAAGAAATCAAACGCATGGAGACTAAACAGCATGCTATTTAACAATGACTGAGTAATCAATGAGATCAAGGAAGAAATAAAAAACATCATGGCAACAAATGACAATGACAACACAACAATACAAAATTTATGGGACACAGTGAAAGCAGTCTTGAGAAGGAAGTTCATAGCACTACAAGCCTACTACAAAAAACAGGAAACAATGGTAATAAATTATCTAAACCTACAACTCAAAGAGCTAGAAAGAGAGCAACAAGAAAAGCCCAGTGTAAGCAGAAGGAAGGAAATAGTAAAGATCAGAGCAAAGATAAACAACATGGAGACCAAAGAAACAATTCAAAGTATCAACAAAACCAAGAGCTGGTTCTTTGAAAGGATAAACAAGATTGATGGACCTCTAGCCAGGCTCACCAAGAAGGAAAGAGAGAAGACCCAAATAAACAGAATCAGAAATGAAAGAGGAGAAATAACAACAGACTCTGCTGAAATACAAAGGATTCTTAAAAAATACTATGAACAACTCTATTCCAACAAATTGACAACCTGCAAGACATGGACATATTCCTAGAAAAATATAACCATCCAAAAACTCAATCAAGAAGAATCTACATATCTCAATAGTCCAATAACTATGGAAGAAATTGAAGCAGGCATCAAAAGCTTCCAGCAAATAAAAGCCTGGGACCAGATGGCTACACAGGAGAGTTTTACCAAACATTCAAGGAAGAATTAAAACCCATCCTCCTCAGACTATTCAAAAACATTCAAGAAGAAGAAATACTTACAAACCCTTTCTATGAAGTCAGCATCACCCTAATACCAAAACAAGATAAAGACAATATAATGAAAGAGAATTATAGGCCAATATCTCTCATGAACATAGATGCCAAAATCCTTAACAAAATGCTAGCAAATTGGACCCAGCAGTGCATCAGAAAGATCATATACCATGACCAAGGAGGATTCATCCCAGGAATGCAGGGATGGTACAATATCCACAAATCAATAAATGTGATACATCACATAAACAAATTGAGAGATAAAAATGACATAGTCATATCAATTGATGAAGAAAAAGCATTTGACAAAATCTAATACCCTTTCTTGATAGAAACTCTCAGCAAAGTGAGAATAGAAGGATCATACCTCACCATCATAAAAGCCATATATGATAAACCCACAGCTAACATCATACTCAACGGGCAAAAACTAAAACCATTTCCCCTAAGAACAGGAACAAGACAGGGATGCCCACTTTCACCTCTCCTGTTCGGCATAGTACTGAAGTATTAGCCATTGCAATTAGAAAACAAGAAGAAAAAAAAGGCATCCAAATTGGAAAAGAAGAAGTAAAGCTGTCCTTATTTGCAGATGACATGATATTGTACATATAAACCCGGAAGGACTCTATCCCAAAACTAATTGACTTAATAAATGAATTCGGCAATGTAGCAGGATACAAAATTAATGCCAAGAAATCGGTGGCATTTCTATACACTAATAGTGAAATTACAGAAAGAGAGACTAAAAAAGCAATCCCATTTATCATCGCACCAAAAAAATTAAGATACCTAAGAATAAACCTAACTACAGAGGTAAAAGACCTATATGTAGAAAACTACAGGACACTGAAAAAAGAGATAGAGGAAGATGTAAATAGATGAAAGAGCATACCATGCTCATGGATTGGGAGAATCAACATCATTAAAATGTCCATACTACCCAAAGCAATCTATAGATTCAATGCACTACCCATTAAAATACCAACAACATATTTCATAGACATAGGAAGAATTCTTCACAGATGCATCTGAATCAAAAAAGACCATGAATAGCCACAGCGATTCTGAGAAAGAAGAATAACATAGGTGGGATCTCAATACCAGAATTCAAGCTATATTACAAAGCAACTGTTCTCAAAACAGCCTGGTACTGGCACAAGAACAGACATATAGACCAATGGAATAAAATAGAGAATCCAGATATCTACCCAAACCACTATGCTCAACTAATATTTGACAAAGGAGGTATGAACATACAATGCAGCCAAGGTAGCCTCTTCAATAAATGGTGTTGGGAAAATTGGACAGATACATGCAAAAAAAATGAAACTGGACTACCAACTTACACCAAATACAAAAATAAACTCAAAATGGATACAGGACTTAAACATAGAAGGGAAACCATAAAAATACTAGAGGAATTCATAGGCAGCACAATCTCAGACATATGCGGGAAGAACTTCTTTACTGATACTGCTCCAAAGGCAATCGAAGCTAAAGAAAAAATAAACAAATGCGACTACATCAAAATAAAATGCTTTTGCACAGCAAAAGAAACTATCAACAAAACAACAAGAAAGACCACTGTATGGGAGAACATATTTGCAAATGTTATCACTGATAAAGGTTTAATCTCCAACATCTACAGGCAACTTATACAACTTAATATAAAGAAGATAAACGATCCAATAAAAAAATGGGCAATGGACCTAAATAGAACCTTTTCGAAAGACGACAGAAGGAAGGCCAAGAGACACATGAAAACATGTTCAAAGTCACTAATTATCCGAGAGATGCAAATCAAAATGACAATGCGATACCATCTTACACCTGTCAGAATGGCAATCAACAACAAATCAACAAACAACACGTGTTGGCAAGGATGCGGAGAAAAAGGAACCCTCATGCACTGTTGGTGGGAATGCAGACTGGTGCAGCCACTATGGAAAACAGTATGGAGTTTCCTCAAAAAACTAAAAATGGATCTCCCATTTGATCCAGTAATCCCACTCTTAGGAATTTATCCTAAGAAATCACAAACACCAATCAGAGAGGATTTATGTACCCCTATGTTCATAGCAGCACAATTTATAATAGCTACAATTTGGAAACAGCCTAGGTGCCCATCAGCAGATGAGTGGATCAGAAAACTGTTATATCTACACAATGGAATTCTATACTGCCATTAAAAAGAAGGAACTCTTACCATTTGCAGCAACCTGGATGGAACCGGAGAGCCTTATGCTTATTGAAATAAGCCAGTCTATGAAGGAGAAGCACTACATGATCTCACTCATTTGTGGATAATAAAGAACATTGTAAACTGATGAACAAAAGGATAGATACAGAGGCAGTAAAGCATCAAACAGACTGTCAAACTATAGCAGGAAGATTAAGGAGAGGTGGGGTAGATAAGAGATCAATCAAAGGACTTGTATACATGCATATAAGCATAACCAATGAACACAGACACTGCGGGGTTGGGTTATGCCTGGGAGGGAGTGGGGGCAATGGGGAAATATGTATACATGTAACACAATAAAAAAAAAATACTCATAGCTCACGCCTCGCTCTCTGCTATTCATAGCTCTCTGCCACTCATAGCTCTCTGTCACTCGTAGCTTTCTGCCCCACCCTATGGCACTCAATAGCTCTCCACACTGCTTGTAGCTCTTCGCTGCTAGTAGCTCATATCCCACCCTGTCCACAACTAGTGTTGCTGCTCATTTGGTCGTGATGGTATTATGGTGTTAGGGCCACTGGTTTTATATATATGTATGTATATGTGTTTGTATGTATGTGTATGTGTGTGTGTGTATATGTGTTTGTATGTATGTGTATATATATGTGTGTGTGTATATATATGTGTATATATATATGTATATATGTATATATGTATATATGTATATAGGTATATAGGTAGATAGATGTTACCCCAATAGATTCATTAAAGCAAAACTAAAAATAGATAAATACATACTATCTAAAAGAAAGGTGAACTCAAATCAGTATCATACTTTGAAATGGAGAGGCAACATGGAATAGTGGTTATGGAGCACAGCCTAGAATCATGCAGGCTTGGTTTGAGGCCTGGCTCTTCCATTTTCTAGCTATGTTGTCTGAACAAGTTAATCAATGTCTGCGACCCTCAGTTCCCATCTGTAAAAGAACACTTACTTTGCAGGGTTCTTGTGGAGATGAAATAAAATAGAACAGAAAAAGCACTTAACAAGCCATTTCAGGCTTGGGCTCTCACAGTTGTTACACTGTTGCTTTGGTTCTTGTTATACCATGGCATGGCCTGATTTATACATCCCAACATTGCATTATCAATAAATAGATCACTTTCTATTTTCCATTGTCAAGAGAGTAAAAATAGAAAGACTTTATGTGTACTGAGTCAGGAGTCTGCCCTAACCAAGTATACTTTGCCACAGCCTTGGAGAGACAGCCAGAAGTGAATCTGGTCAACAGGCAAAATTTGATAATGCTGGATTATCCCGTCTTATAGGCTTCCCTGCTCCACCCTTTTATGACCCCCCAGTACACAATCCATCATCAAAACTGTTTGCTGAAAAAAACCTGGTGGAAGTCCCTTACACATTTCTGTACATTAGCTTAAGTGTTATCACACCATGAAGGGGGGAGGGGGAAAAATATTTTAAGTCTTACCTATATCAAAGGTAAGAAAAGGATTTTCTCCCCTAACTCAGGACATTTCAAGCACCAGCAATCAAGTAAGTGAAGACCCTCCCTACCCTCCAAAAACAAAAGCACTGACATCACACCCATTTTTATAACTTCTTTTCCTCAGCTCAGGTAAGTGGCCAACTACTGCTGAAAGGAAGAGAGGTAAATAAGCAGGTGAACCCTCTGCACTTTCAAGGTCCACTGCAAAGAGTGCATTTTGACTAGGTTATAGCTGAACCAAGACAAAGACAAGACCATATATATATTTGAGACTCCCGAGTCAAGGCCTCCAACAGGTTTACGCATGATAAGTGAACGAACATGGGACTGATGGTATATTCGGTGGCAGCAGTCAGGAGAGAAGAATGAAGTGAAGGAAAAATGGTACAGGGATAGAGACAAGGTAGGCCAAATTGAAAGAAAAGTCATGTGCAGACAGATGATGGTGTTAGAACCTACTTCTCCCTCCACTGAAGAAAAAACAATCCCTGTAGTTGAACAGCTGTATGGGTAAGGCAGCTGCTGTTGGCAGCAGTCCCAATGTACTCTCAGAGATTTGCCTCCTCACGTGGCTGCTCCAGAGGCTGAGCAAAGCTGAAAAATACCGGCTAAAATGTAATCTTTTGTTCGAATGCTGATTTAAGGACATCAAGGTCATGAAAGTCCCAAGTTAGATCTCCACAGGAGTTGGCCTGTTAGTCTTCTCTAGATAATTTCAATATTGCCGGTGGCCCACAGGAGCCTACTTACTCTTGCACAATTGGAACTGTTCCTCAAGAATTTCAGGCAGCCCACTGGCTCTCTCACTGCACAGAAGTGATTTTTAAAGCCATCTGATCCCATTTGACAATGTGAATAAGAAACATCTTTTAACATTAGGGAATTCTATAGGGACACATTAAATTCTGCTCTCTAACTAGCACATAATCTTGAACTAGAGTCATCAAATTTAAAAGCATTAGGTAAGGGCAAGAGGATAATATCTCCAATGCATGAGGATTCACACTGACAGATTCTTGTTTCAGGCAACTTATAGCTCTACCACGTTTACAAGTTAATAATGTGGATTTTGTAATCAAAGAAAACGTGATAATTTCAAGAAAAACATTAAAAGTGCTTTATTCAAAGTAATGTCCATTGCTAGCTACACATTTTCCCCATTTTTCAGTTATTTGTGGGTACTGTCCCAATAGAACTTTTCTTGTTTTGAGGCAAACCATTCAGGGACTGAATTTTCATCTTCTTCGTACGTTTTGAAGTACTGCTCAGAAAGTGCATGTGCCATCGACTGGAACAAGTGGTGATCGGAAGGAGCAAGGTCTGGTAAATACAGCAGGTGGATTAATATTTCCCAGGCAAGATCTTTTAACTTGTTTTTATCTGGTTTTGAAGTATATGATGATGCGTTATTATGAAGGAAAATTATTTTGCTGTGTCTTTTGGCCCATTTTCTGGTCGTTTCACGATTAAAGTGTGATTCATATTAATTATTTGTTGCTGGTAGTGATCAGTATTAACTGTTTAACCTGGTTTTAGGAGCTCATAATACACACCTTCCTGATCCCACCAAACGCAGAGCACTGTCTTCTTTCTGAAGCCATTTGGTCTTGCAGTCAATGTTGATGATGGACCTGGATCAATCCATGATTTTATGCATTAGGGATTCTCAAAATAAATCCACTTTTCATCGCCAGTCACAATTTGATGCAAAAAGGACTTTCTTTCGTGCCGTTGAAGTAACATTTTACTGATGACTTTTTGGTTTTCCATTTACCTTTCATTCAGTTGATTTGGCACCCATTTTCCTTTCTTTAAAATCTTTCCCATTGCTTGTAAACATTTGGAAATTGTTTGCTGAGCAACGTTTAATCCCTGCAAGATGTTTTTGAGTTTGACACGCATCTTCATTCAATAATGTTTGTAACTGTTGCTCTTCAAACTTTTTCAGTTGACCTGGACAGTTTTTGTCTTTCACATCAAAATAATCACTTTTAAAGCATTTAAAACAACATTCACAAGTATCTTGAAATGGAGAATGTTCACCATAAGCTCCCGGAAATATATGATAACTTTTCCTTCAAAATAATGAATTAAAACTTCCCGCAAATGTATTTTTTTGGCACAAAATTTGACATTTTTAAGAGTAAAAAATATCTATGATGTTAACACCTTCAGCAAATTTGACATATGAAGTTTTGAAGCTTGCTGTCAATACAACAAAATAGCATACATATCAAACTGCATATATATCAACACATGTGTAACTCCATCTATTGAAAAAAATCACATTATTATCCTGGTATAATCGGTCTATACTACTAATTCTTATTCAAGAAACATACATTTGACAAATATTTATTAAGCACCCAGTTAATGACAGAACTATACTCAATTCCACCTCTCCCACTCACCCTCAACTCCATCCTCCACATTTAGAATATTCTTTTGGCCCAAGCCAAAACTTCAAAGCCTAGTTTAATCCTCACCTCCTCCCATAAATTTTCCCCTTATTTTCCAATGCTTATTGTGGAATGGAGTGAATTAATTGTGTCTACCAATCATTTGACACTTGATAGAATATTGCTTTGTGATCTGTTGACAGAGATTGATCAAAATGGGAAGACTTGGAACTATGATACATTTTAAAAAGTCTGAAAAAGGAATATTTAGCATAGTGTTTTAAAAAGATGTCACATTTCCTCAATGCTATCTTTAAGCATCTGGGGGTTTCTAAGTGAAAGTTTAGGCTCATTCTTGTAGTCACCCCAAGGAGATAAGAAATATTTTTACAACTCTATTTCTGGTTCTGAAGCTCTAAGGTTTCAGATTTCAAGCTTGGCTTTATATGGGCCTACATTTGGTCTACATCAATGCTTTAACCTTAAAAATTTTTTTTTTCCCCATTATAGCCCACCTAAGTAGACTTTAAGACATTTTTTTCTTAATTGCCCCCCATGAAATTTTATTGCCACACTTATACAGTATATCTATTTATAAAATATCACTCCCTTTGTGACTGCATGGTTCACATAGAGGACGAGGGAACCGTTTGTATCAGGATATCTGGTACACTGCTTAAAAGCAGAAATATTTCTCTCTTTTCACCTCAAAATTGCTCTGTACAAAATTTACTCAGGAAACTGTTGAATGAATTATTAATAAACTATTCAAATCCAAGCCCTGCCTATATTCCCTACTATTATATCAAGGGTTAGGTAGTCAAATAGATTTAATTTGAATTTTCTTTGCAATGAATGAGGATACATTTTCTATATTGTTTTCAGAAAATTTAGACTTAAAGGATATTGGACACAATAGATATTTAAATGTTGACAACATCTAATGCCTTATCTCCTGAAAAGAAGTGTGCTTAACACATGTGAGATTACTTTAATAGTATGTGAAACTTTTTTTTCTTTCACAGTTATGAATTATTTTAATAAATACTTTTTATTTATGACAAGAAATTCTAGTTTATCATTTAAAGTAAATGTATTAATTTTCTTTAAAAACATAATTAAATGACATTTTTAAAAGTATAAAGTAAATACTGTATATTTATTATTAGTACTAGAGGCCTGATGCACAAAATTCATGCAAGAATAGGCCTTCCTTTCCCCAGCTGCTGGCACCAGCTTCCCTCTGGCAACCGGGACCCGGGCTTCCCTAGCAGCTCAGGCTTTGTCTGAAAGGTCATCTGGTCTAATTAGGATATTATGCTTTTATTATTATAGACTAGAGGCCCGGTGTATGAATTCTGCACAAGTGGGTTCTGACCAGCCTGCCCCAATTGGGGCCCATTGGCAGGGCCAGCATTGGGGAAGGGCCGTGGGTGGTTTGCGGATGGCCCTGCCCCTGAGCAAGGTTAGGGGGGCGATTGGGAACCTAGATAGCTAGGGGGAGAGGAGGTCTGATTGGGGCCAGAATCAGATCGGTTGGCTGCTGCAGTGCGCATCATAACCACCAGTCTTTCTGGTCGTTCTGTCATTCCAACCACTGAGCTTTTATAGATAGATAGATAGATTTATAGATAGATAAATAGATAGATAAATAGATAGATAGATAGATAGATAGATAGATAGATAGATGGATGGATGTGTGGTGCCATGTGAATATGGCAAAAAGTGTAAATGTACCCAAATTTCTAAAATTTCAAAAATACTAATTTAATAGTTGTATAAAGTCAACTGCACATTCAGAAAGGTCCACTTCTAAAAAGGAGCAGCAGCTAACATTGACTGAGTGCTTACATGTGTCAGGCACCATTCTGAGCCCTTCATATGTATTAACTCATTGAATTTTCAGAACGTATCTACAAGATTACTATTACCATCTTAGAAATGAGTCACTAGGAATTTAAATAATTTGTCCAAAGTCTCATTCCTAGTCAGTGGTATAGCCAAGATATGAACTTAGCCAGTTAAGCTCACAACTGGTGGACTATTCTTCCCTAACAGCACTATTTCCACATTATTCAAAGGTGATGTGATACATTCTAAATTAATGCATTGTACTTACAAGAACCGATTTCAATTTTTCCATTGGTATTCCCTCCTCCATCCTATATATCCCTCCAATTCAAAAATAGCAATTAAAGTTTCAAGACTCTTTAGTACTCCATGTAGAGCAAATATAGGGCCATATAATGAAGTTGAACTTTCTTGTCTAAGCTTATTGGGGCTCAGTATGTCAGATGATATTGACAGTGGAGTCACAGGTAAGGAGAACACTCCAGCTCAAAGTCAGGGGAGAAAGTTAATGGCAACAAAGATCTATCAAAAATTTTAGGGTAACTAGAAAACCTGCCAGGTTCACGAGTATCTTATGTTCTATAAAAAGAAACAAAAATGGATGCTCTTAATGGTGATACAGAATGGCTAATGGTACAACCAAGTTTGCATTATGCAATGAGCCACAGGTAATTCTCTGTTTTGCAAGCTGATGACTTCAAGAAGCTTCTCTCATCACTCCCACTGGTAGTCTGCTTATTTGTATTTCCTGGTTTCCATGTGCTGGCAAAGACCCACATCACATCATGGTGTCTGTCTCCCTGCATAATTACAAGCAGTTAATTCTAAGTCAAAGTGCTGCCCAGGATTGGAAGGATCCATGGAGAGAGAGAGAGTACATGGGCATGAACATGTGTACTTTTTTTTGGCAGGCCTCCTAATCTAATGAGAAAAGAACAAACTAAACTTGAGATTTCTTAATTTAGGAGAGGGGCAGATGGGGAAACAGATAAAATTTCAAGGTAAGTTCAACAATATGAAAATTCACACACTTTTGAGCATACTGAAGGAAACATTTCCTGGGAACTAAGCCCATGGGACTAATTACAGCCAGGGACAGCCCTTCTATTCAGAAATAACTTGTGTCTAATTCTCCTGAGAAAAAAAATCTCAGCAACTTTCAAGGTAAACACAGCCATTCAATTTCTGTCCATTATTCAGCACAGAGATCTCTCTTTCTTATACTTTAATTACAAAAAAAGAAGTTCAATTCTATGTGTCAGAAAACCTAAGCAATGAAGGCAGAGTATAGGTCGGTCTCATTGTAAAGAAAAGCAAATACCATAAAAATATTCTACTACTTTATAATATTTTTTTAGAGGTCTCAAGAGTCCCTGACTTTCTAAGAAAGCCTGTATTTTGGTCCCTCAAGCATATGAGCTATTCATTTAAATGAACAAGTTAGTAGCCTTATCTAAAAATAGCTGTACAATTAACAGTGTACTATATAATTAAAATCCATATATCATTAAATTATGCGGATGTTAACTTCACTATGAATTCTTTATGTAATGAGACAGTTAAAAGATACATTTCTTCAGTTGTAATTAATCTTTCAGCAGGTCCGCTGAGCACAATGGCAGCACAATACAGTGCCAAAGTGAGAGACAGGGTTTACAGAGTCATGCTGTAAGCTCTTGGGGCTTCTGGAAACAGTGTGTTAAGAGAGAAGTGCAATTAGTCTCCGAAGGAAAGTTACCAGCAACATTCGTCTGTGAGCATCACCTTTGAGTGCCCCAAATGACAGACCAGAGCTGGAAACTACTCCAAAGAAAGCAGAGGAGATACATTTTGCACCCTTGGCAATTTTCTACAGTGGCCTTGGTCAACAGAACAAGCTGAAGAAAGGAATGAGGAACTTAATACATTTTTAAGAACTGAAGAAATTACTTCTACAGAGCAGCAATTAAGTGTAAATTAAAAGAACCATTTAATTACACTTTTTGCTGACTTCAGCAGAAAACAATTTTAATAGTCCCCAATAAAAATGAATATGAACCAAAAACATCCATAAATTAAGTACCATTACACTGGGTATAATGAAGAACATTCGCATTTAGATCATCACATACAGCTGCAGTATCCTAAGCTTGGGGTATCTCAGTGGCCTCACGAACTTCTCTCTTCCTGTTCCTATGTGATGAGGGGAAAAGGGCTGATGGGAGAACAAAGTCCTGTCAGCAATCCACCCTTTAAACTGCTCAGACCTGG
>JAAGEH010000076.1:63206390-63223890 GCA_011751065.1 Lasiurus cinereus
CCCCCAGAAAATTAATCAAATTCATTATTCTTCACCTTATATATACTGGTGTTCAGCATCTCCACGCAGGTTCCATTTTCCTGCACAGCACTTGTCATCATGATATTTTTTATCATTTGTTTATTTACATGTTTACGGTCGACCTTCTCTACTAGGATGGAAGCTCCCTGGAGGACAGGAGTTTCGTCCATTTTTGTCTCCCTGATGTCTCCCAAGGGAGAAGGAAAATTCACATTGATACATACATCCCTTGAAAATCAATTGAAATGTAGAACGATTTTCAAGATCCCAAATTTCAAAAATGTTTTTCTTTCTAATGAAATAAGAACGAAGGGAACAAGGAAAGATGCACAGAGAAATGGAGCACTGAAGAGAAACAGTATGAAAAAGGTTGTTTTACTCCACCTACCACTAAAATAAAAGTTAAGCAAATTTTTAAAATTTTTAATTAATAAAATCTAGCAACATTTCATTTTTTATGCCAAAAACAAAGCTGATGTTTTTAATGTTTCTAAATTCTGTGTACTCTATTTTAATCTCTGGGGGGAAATACCAATATTGCCAAGGTCAAAAACTTTAATAATACTAAAATCCATAAAATTACGAAGTATTTAAAATAGGTCACACTTAGGAGAAAAAAAAAAAAACATGCTATATCCTAAACTTCTCCTAGACCCAAAGATAACTCCACTTTGCTTACATAAAGTGTGAGGTTTGCACAACGTTTTTAGAGGTGTCAAACATTGGCTATAGGCACAAAAAATTCAGAAGAAAATAGTTATTATGTTTGCTGATAACAAATGTGATCTAAATTGAGGATTCATTTTTGTGAGAATTTTGTCTCCGAATGAGAGGGGGGCGGGGAGGGAGGGAGGGAGAGAAGGTCACCACGAGGCTAACTCATAGAACAGGCAATAGAGGAACGGCTTTGAGAATGGTGTAGTCCACTTCCTTCATCCCCAGAGACAGAAAGTTCTCTTCCTGCTGCTAAAATCTAAACTGATTTAATGAACAAAATGCAATTGAAAGGAATGTTCTTAAACAAGCCATAGTTTTCTTGACCAAATGTTCATCAATAGTCTGAAAACTCAACAGGAAACAGCTACAATGGAAATGCTGTTTGACTAAAAGAAGAAATAATTTAAAAACAAACCAAGTACATCATACCAGTTGCTCTGCCCACCCAATGTCTTGTAAAGAAAGGTATTCAGCAACGGACCAGTGTTTTTGATAATTTATGGAAGAGGGGTGACTAAAACATAAAAAAGAACCAAAATTGGGCCCAGGTTTTTAAAAAATTCACCTTTATTTTGATTTCTTCATTTCAAAAATATTGACCCTTATAATCAAAATTAGTTGATTTGCAAAAACAAACAAAAAGGTGTTTGTTAACAAATAAAACAGGATTATGAAAATTTAGATCAGACTGAGAACATTTATTTTTGATACCTATTATAAAATTGACAGGCCTCTTTTTATGAAGAAGAATATGTAAAGAGAAGGAATTTATCAGTCATCTGCAGAGGGTTTTACATAGGACTGATGTTAAATAATGTCATCATTTAGATGAATGACAGACAAGGACATATGTCTACTCATTTATGGGTAACATAGAGAGGAGAAAAAAGGAGAGGTGAGATTAAAAAAAAATCCCAAAAGATTAGAATGGTGGCAAAAATTTAAGTCCTAAATCTAAATAAAAGGTATCTAGTGAGATTATAATCCGAAGTATAAAATAAAATATACAAGGCTATATATATAGCCTTGTATATATATATACATACACTAATAAAAGCCTAGGTAGTCCTCAGGCCCTTGCATGACACCCTCAAGTCATCACAAGATGGCTACCTAGAGATGGCCAGCAGGAGAGGGCAGTTGGGGGACATCAGGCTAGCAGGGGAGAGCAGTTGGAGGCAATCAGGGTGGCAGAGGAGCTGTCAGATGTCAATCAGGCTGGTAGGCAGAAATGGTTAGAGGCAATCAGGTAGGCAGGCAGGTGGACGGTTAGAAGCCAGCAGTTTCTAATTGTAAGAGGAATGTCTGACTGCTAGTTTAGGCCAGATCCTGCAACCAGCATTCGGATATCCCCTGAGGGATCCCAGATTGGAGAGGGTGCAGGCCTTTGAGGGACATCCCTCCCTCCAGTGCACGAATTTCATGTACCATGCTTCTAGTATATAAATAAATAAATAAATAAATAAATAAATAAATAAATAAATATATATATACTTATATATGCATATGTATTTATATATGTAAATGATTGAATAAATAAAGAGAAGAGATAAAACTTTCTTAGAAGAATTTCAAATGATATATCTATACACTCCTCCTCCTTCCAGAAGTTAGTTTAATCTCCCTCAACTTGAATATGGGCTAAATGTAGTGACTTGCTTCCAAAGAACAAAGTATATGGGAAGGGAAAAATAAGAACTTTGCAGTGGAGAGCTCTAGCAAAGACTACCTTAACCAAATATTAAGGTTAACAAAATGTGGAATACATTATGCTAGGATCATGTACCCTTTGATATATGTTAAGGAAAGTTCACCTCTGTGGTAGTCTTTTCTAAAACCTAAAATCCCAGGCTAACTCTAAGAAAAACCTCTGACAAACTCAAACTGAGACATGTTACACAGAATACCTGATCAGTGCTCCTCAAAACCATCATGTCTTCTGAAACAAGGCAAAACTGAATAACCATCACACATCAGAGGAGATTGGGACACATGACAACTAAACACATCATGAGATTCTGGGTACGATCCTGGATCAGAAAAGGCTATTAATGGAAAAGTGATAAAATTTAAATAAAGTTGGAAACTTAGATAATAGTGATGCACCAATTATTTGATAATTGTTTGTCTTAGTGTTGACAAATGATCCACAGTAATGTAATATTATAACATTTGGAGCAACTAAAACTGAGTGGTGGGTAAAAGGAGAACTTATTATCTTTGTACTTTTTATGTTAATATAAAACTACTAGAGGCCTGGTGTATGTCCTTCAGCCCAACCTGCACCCTCTCCAATCTGTGACCCTTGGGGGAAGTCTGACATCCCTCTCACAATCTGGAACTGCTGGCTCCCAACTGCTTACCTGCCCACCTGCCTTCCTGATTGCCCCTACCTGCTTCTGCCTGCCAGCTGATCACCCCTAACCACTCCCCTGCCAACCTGATTGGTGCCTAACTGCTTCCCTGCTGGCCCAATTGCCCACAACTGCCCTCCCCTACCAGCCTGGTCACCCCAAACTGATTTCCCCTGTTGGCCTGTTTGCCCCAACTGCCCTCCCCTGCAGGCCTGGTCACCCCCAACCCTCCCCTGCAGGCCTGTTCCCCCCCCCCAATTGCCCTCCCCTGCCGGCCATCTGACCTCCCCTGCCGACCTGGTCCCCCAACTGCTCTCCCCTGCCAGCCTGGTCCCTCCCCTGCAGGCTTGGTCACCCCAATTGCCCTCCCCTGCCGGCCATCTTCTGGTGGCCATTTTGTGACCACATAAGAGCAGCCATCTTGTGTGAGGGTATGATGGTTAATTTGCATATTACCTCTCTGTTATATAGGCTCCCACACAGAAGTAAAAACTTTCTAGTGAACTTGCTGCCCTCAGAAATGAACTCATGAGAAATTTAACCCTTCCATTAACCACCAAAAACAATAACAATGCTTATTTTCGAAGAATGTCTGAAGTGTAACTTATATAAGTAATTATAGCAAAAAAAGTTGTACATTTCCATAGAACATATATATGTATAGGTTGACTCCACAAATGCTGTTGTTTTGTTATTATGAGATAAAATAAATTAGAAAAAAAATTCAGGAAATTGAGTTCCTTCTTCCATTTTATGCAGCTCTGATAAGACCATAATTAATTTTTCCCATACGCAACATCATAAAAAGTATTTCAAGAAATTTCAAGATTTCCAAAATTATCAGAGAATTCAAATTTTAAAAGTGCTTAAAGAAAACGAGGGATAAATTATTTTTTTCATATGTTTCAGGTGACTATTGGAATACAGCTGCCTATCACTATAAAAATCACTATCATTTGAGTGCCTGGTATGTGTCAAGCACCATGCTAGGCACTTTACAAAATTATCGTTAATCTATACAACAGTAAAAAACATGTTGCTTTTCAGTTTTAAAACAAAAACTATGGCTCCTGAAGAAGTTACCCAAGCTGAAAGCTAGTAAACAATCAAACTGGGATTCAAAGGCAACATGTGGAAATACACACAAATTGTAATAAATGAGATTTAGGTAGAAAGAAGATAAAGTCTGCTGACATTAACAGCGATTAACTGAGCACTTGGGCAATACCTAAACAATGATGGAAAGAACAATACTCTGAAATCAGAAAACCTAGGTCCCTTCATTTGCTCACTGCTTTTGTTCATTCCTTTGTATATTTTAGATAATATAATGAGGTTAAGTAAAAGAGAATTTGAGTGTGGGTGATACAATTTCAAATCCCAGCTCTTGCCCTTTCTAATTGCAAAATACATAAAACTGCAAAATAGCATTTGCCTTATCTATATTAAAGAGTTGTGTACAGATAAAGCCTGAAAAAAGGAATGGGATTAAGGAGTACAAACTTCCAGTTATAAAACAAGTCACAGGGATATAATGTACAGCATAGAAATAGTCAATAATCCTATCTAATAAAAGAGTAATATGCAAATTAACCACCACTCTGCTACAGCCACAAGCCACGCCCACCAGTCATTTAGGAGCGAGTGTGCAAATTAACCCAACCAAGGTGGCTGCAGCCACCGAGAGAGCAGGAGGTTTGGTTTTCCCCGGCAATGGAGGAAGCCAAGCTGTCCTCACACCCTGGCCATCCCAGGACTCCCCTCAAGGCTACAAAGTTTCAATTATAGAAGATAAATAAATTCTAACAAAAATGGCTGCGACCACAGAGCAAGCAGGAGGCTTGGCTCTACTCAAGGCTAGAAAGTTTCAATTATAGAAGATAAATAAATCCCAGATACCAGGACCTCTGTTTGGGTTGCCAGGGGGCATGGCTGGCCTGCAAACCACCACAGGCCCCTTGCCCAGGCCACCTCATGCTCCAAGGGAGCCCCCATTGTGAACTGAGACACCCTTCAAGACAAACGAGCTGGCCCCACCCGTGCACCAGGCCTCTATACTATCTAATAAAGAGTAATATGCAAATAGACCATCATTCCAACACACAAGATGGCTGCCCCATGTGGACAAAAGATGGCCACAAGACGGCCACAAGACGGCTGGCTAGCAGGGGAGGACCAGGCCTGCAAAGGAGGGCAGTTGGGGGCAATCAAGCCTGCAGGGAGGACAGTTAGGGGTGACCAGGCCTGCAGGGGAGGGCAATTAGGGGCAAACAGACTGGCAGGGGAGCAGTTAGGCATCAATCAGGCTGGCAGGGAAGTGGTTAGGAGGTGATCATGCTGTTAGGCAGAAGGAGTTAGGGGCAATCAGGAGGGCAGGCAGGCGAGCAGTTGTGAGCCAGCAGTCCTGGATTGAGAGAGGGATGTCCGACTTCCCGTTTAGGCTCAATCCTCCCAGAATGGAAAGGGTGCAGGCTGGGCTGAGAGACACTCTCCCCTCTTCCCCCTTGCACGAATTTCATGTACCAGGCCTCTAGTCTATCTAATAATAGGATAATATGCAAATTAGTCAGGATACCATCACGTAGCAACTGATCAGCAGGCAATGTCCCACTCCCCTGCTCAGGCAGTTGTGAGGCTTGGTAAGGTAGGATAGGATATGACAGGAGGTGATAAGAGAGGGAGGGGAAGGCAGACCTGCATGCAGACAGGCTGAGAGGAGAAACAGAAATACAGAAAGGGAATAAGAAAATAACACAGGCCCTAGCTCAGTGGATAAAGCATTACCCTATGGACTCAAGGGTCCTGGGTTTGATTCTGGTCAAGGGCACATGCCCAGGTTTGGGCCTCCGATCCCTAGTAGGAGGTATGCAAGAGGCAGCCAATCAATGATTCTCTGTCATCACTGATGTTTCTCTCTCTCTCTCTCTCTCTCTCTCTCTCTCTCTCTCTCTCTCTCCCCCTCCCTCTCCCTTCCTCTCTGATACAAAACAAAATATATTTTAAAAAAAGAAAGAAAAAAGATACAGGAATGGAAAAGGGAAGGAAACATGGGGCTCCACGCAGCAGGGAATGGCAACCATTGAGGGGTGGAGCAGGTGTGCCCAGTGCAGGTGGCATGGAACAGGGAGCCCCACCCAGACAAGGGAAGAGGGCGGTGGCTTCTGGCATGGGCTGTTGGTGGGGAGGTCCCTGTGGGTCCTGGGAGAGAGGGGTGGATGGTCCAAGACCTTCTGGGCAGAGGTATTCCTGCTTTTTGTGGCAATAGTACCCAGGCCGCATGGGCCTCACGGGACAGAATAAGACACTAAGGAGAGTACCCCTTTCATTCCAGAGGGCTGAACTCCAAAGACACTGGCCAGGGTTAGTTTTATGGTGCGTTAAGTATACTTTGTGACTAGAAGTTGGGGCATCCGGGCAAAGAATGTGAGATGGTGGTGGGGAGGCCAGGGAAGTGGGGGTGGGGGGCAGCAAAGGTCTGGCCAGGGCTGGGCCCTGGGCTGAGGGTTACTGCCTCCTGAATGCAAGTTTTAATATCAAAGTGCACTCAGGTGGGGCTGGAAGCAGGTCCCAGAGAGGAAACGGGAAGGTTTAAAAGAGAAACCAGTGAACATGGTGGGGGAAAGTAGGGGTAAGGATATGGAAGGAGGGAGAGCGGCAAGGTTCAGGCTCTCAATAAAAAGGAGAATGGGGGGGGGGGAGTGGATGGGAGGAGTAAGAAGGAGACAAACGTGGGGAATGAAGGGAGAGAAAGAAGGAGGGCAGGAGGGAGAGGGGCCATGGAAGGGAGGGAAAGAAAGCAGGAAGGAGAAGGATGCTAAAATGGGGTGAGGCCAGGAAAATAGTTAAATAAAAAGAAGAAACAGAATGTGAGAGTGAGGAAAGTTTAAAAGGAGGAGTTAGTAAGAAAATTAAGTACAGGGTGATCTCTTTAAAATGTAGTTGGACATTTTAAATGTCCTGAGGGATCCCTGACTGTGAAAGGGTGGAGGCTTGGCTGAGGGCCCCCCTTCCATACACGAATTTCGAGCATTAGGCCTCTAGTATTATAATAACTAGGTACAATGACAGAGAGTTACTACACTTATTGTTGTTATCACTTTGTAAGGCATATAAGTATTTTAACACTATATTTTATACCTGAAAATAATACACTAAAAACTTAAAAAAAAGAGAGAGGTGTTGTAGAGGTCAAATAAACATCAAATTCTTTTTAAACAATAAAGTTCTATTCAAATGTTTTACGTGTTACCTACAAATTTCCTTAATATCCTCTCAATCCTGGAGTCATAAGTAAATAGTAGATAAATTATCAACAAAATATGTAATTCAAGTCAACTAATATTTATGAATGTAAGATCAAAGGATAAATTAAGACAAGGAACATGGTCCACCAAAAATCATTCCTGTGTTAGTTATATAAAATATCTTCTCAGACTAAAACACAGAAATAAGAAGGTAAAGGATAGGTGGCTTCATGAAGAAGATGATTCATTTACATACATACACTATTTAGTTTTAGCAAGATTTATTTGGCAATCCCCATTAAAATTCAAAGATTAATTTGTGTATATTGACATCACAGATCAATTATAACCCAAAAGATGAAGGCATGGGTCCTGAAAAAGCAGAAGTTATCTGCCATCAACAAAAGAGATCTACTCATGATGTTGCATTTTATATCCTTGAAAGGCAAAAGAAATAAGCTCATATTATCCTGGTATTTTTACTTGATTAATAAATCAATACTATTGGTTATTTTCTAAGAATGTTGTACATCAAGTTTCTCAAGCAAAAATATTTAATCTGAAAAAGTTACAAAATAAACCTTATAATTATCTCATTCTTAAATACATTAGCATCCTCTCATGAATTAGGAGAAAGTGAAATTCCTAAATTCTTAAACTGTGATGTAATATTGGTTTTATTGATCCTCTGTACAATTTGTGGGAGTATCCAATCATTATTTTGACAGTTTTATCATAAGGTAATAGACTTCTTTTTAGATAATTACAGTTACCACATTCAATTTCAACCTTACATAGGATTTTTTCCTAGATACAGCTTTACTGTCAGTCCTAGATTACATTACTTTCTTTTTATAGCTATACACACAAAGCATTTTAGGTGTTACATCTAATTATGCCAGCACAATAACAATTTAAAAGCTCATCATTAAGAAGTAAAGGTTAAATACCTATATGTTAAGACTCCTTTTCAAAAAGACATATAGTGCTATATGATATCAGTAAATGAATTATGCAAGTACAGTGGTACCTCGAGATACGAGTGCCCTAACATACGAGATTTTTGAGATACGAGCCATTGAGTGAGTGATTTTTGCTTTGAAATACAAGTAATCGTGCGGATCGGCCAGCTGCACACGACCCACCAGTTTACCTGACTCGAGCATCTCATAGTTTCCCATGCCTCAAGGTTACAGAACGAATTAAACTCCTATCTTGAGGTACCACTGTACTTAAAAGTCTGAGAGTTATAAAAACATAAGACCTCATTTTGGATAAACTGGGAAATTTGATGAGTTTGTATCCAGACAATAACATTTGAGAACTACAGTGTTGACTTAAAAGCTTTCTAACTCATGCAAACTATTTAACCATACAAGGGCCAAAAAAAGAGAAGAGAATTAAGAAGTACAAACTTCTAGTTATAAAAACAACAACACAGAATTACGTGGCAAAACAATCATTTTCCTAGGGAGGCAGTTTAGCATAATTGTTAAGAGCATGGACTCTAGAATCATATTGTAACTACTTCCTGTTGAGCCGGAGGCAAGTTACCTTAGATCTTTGTACTTTCCTTTTCTCCTTTGTAAATGTGGATATTGATATTATTTTGTCTCATAAAGTTGTTCTGAGGATTAAATGTTCGGTAAAGCTCTTAGAAAGTACCTGGCATATACCATACACTATATAAATATCAGATATTATTTTTGCTTCCTTGAATTGCCTTAAGTAGCTAATCCTATCTAATAAAAGAGTAATATGCAAGTTAATCATCACTCTACCACACACACAAGCCATACCCACCAGCCAATCAGGATCGAGTATGCAAATTAACCCAACCAAGGTGGCTGCAGCCATGGAGCCAGCAGGAGGCTTGCATTTCCCAGTCAATGGGAGAAGTCAAGCTTTCCGCACACACTGGTGAGCCTAGGTTTCCATTCAAAGCTACCAAGTTTCAATTATAGAAGATAAATAAATCCCAACAAAAATGGCTGTAGCCATGGAGCAAGCAGAAAGCTTGGTTCCACTCAAGGCTAAAAAGTTTCAATTATTGAAGATAAATAAATCTCAGATACTAGGGCCTCTGCTTGGGTTGCTGGGGGCATGGCTGGACTTCAAACCACCACAGGCCCCTCACCAAGGCTGCCCCATGCCCCAAGGGAACCCCCACTATGATCTGGGACACCCTTCAGGGCAAACCATCTGGTCCCCACCCATGCACCAGGCCTTTATCTTATCTAATAGAAGAATAATATGCAAATTGACCATCACTCCAACACACAAGATCGCTGCCCCCATGTGGACACAAGATGGCCACCACAAGGGGAGGGTAATTGGGAGGAATCACGCCTGCAAAGGAGGGCAGTTGGGGGCAATCAAGCCTGTAGAGAGGGAAGTTAAGGGTGACCAGTCTGGCAGAGGAGGAAAGTTGGGGGTGACCAGGTCTGTAAGAAAGGGCAGTTGGGGGGCAGGCCTGCAGGGGAGGGCAGAAGGGGGGGACCATGTCTTCAGGGGAGGACAGTTAGGGGTAACCAGGTCTGCAGGGGAGGGCAGTTAGGGGCAAACAGACTGTCAGGGGAGCAGTTAGGCATCAATCAGGTTGGCAGGGGCGTGGTTAGGGTGTGATCAGGCTGGCAGGCAGAAGCAGTTAGGGGCAATCAGGAAGGCAGGCAGGTGAGCAGTTGGAAGCCAGCAGTCCTGGATTGTGGGAGGGATGTCTGACTGCCCATTTAGGCCTGATCCCAGTAGGAGGGGTCCTAGATTGGAGAGAGTGCAGACTGGGCTGAAGGACAACCCCTTCCGTGCACAAATTTCGTACACTGAGCCTCTAGTCAACAAATAAAAGACATAAAGAAGGATCAAAACAGAAAGGGGAGCTAAGCCAGTGAATAAGGAAACATAAATGCAACGGGAGCCAAAAAATGAGCTACACATGGAATGTAGGAGTATGGGGCATTCCTACTCCAGAAGAAAAAGCAAATTTGAAGTTCAGAAGTTCTTTCTCAAAAGAATTAATTAGGCTTAAAGGAATCCTAAAGATTGAGGCCAAAATTGGTATCCAGCCTTAAAAGTAGATGGGAGAAAACAGCACAGAATTCAATACAGATTTATACAGGAGGCACATAAAAAAGAAGACTGACAACCCTGCAGTTTTCTAATAGGTATGTATATGGCAAGGATGGGGTCAGACAATGACCAATAGACTGTGGAACAGAGCAAGTACATAAGAGGCTTAGTAGCAATTGAGCAGTTAACGCTCCTGAAATACAAGCCATGATAATTCTGAATGTAGTACATTTCATCATTTTAGGAGAGAAAAATCAAAACCCAAAATGTGATTTTCCAATCCATAATTTCCACATTCCGCTTCAGAATTATGTAATTAACAGAGAAAATGACGGTGTCTTCAAAGGATCAGGCAAAAATTCTGCTCCCCACCCTTCCCCTTAAATTTACCTTATTTTTAAAAATGTAAAGTTAGCTGAAACCTGTTTGGCTCAGTGAATAGAGCGTTGGCCTGTGGACTGAAGGTCCTGGGTTCGATTCCGGTAAAGGGCATGTATCCTGGTTGCGGGCACATCCCCATTACGGGGCATGTAGGAGGCGGCTGATCGATGTCTCTCTCTCATCGATATCTCTAACTCTCTGTCCCTCTCCCTTCCTCTCTGTAAAAAAATCAATAAAATATATTTAAAATAAAAAAAAATAAAAATGTAAAGTTAGAAGCAGTTCCATAATTAAAAGGATAAGCTATATAATATAATTTGGCATTGAGAATTAACCATGCTCAAGATAAATAGAGAATGTTTCTAGTAAATGACTATGTTCCTAAGGAGAAAAACAAATCAACAATCTTCTATAATAAATATTCTGGAGTCAGCAAAAATATCAATAATATTTTATATCAAAATAAAATAATTGACCAACAAGGAGTTTTTTTTTGTATCAATCTATATTAATAAAAGTATTTTTTAAGTTCTAAGAAGATTCTGCTTTTTACATTTTTAAAACCATTTTTCCCTAAACAGGAAAAAAAAATGACATGAAATTAGGACTATACAAAAATTTAGTAGTAATAATTTCTCAGCCTTTTGGCTAAGATCAAGTGCAAAAATTTAGTAAGTACCATACATACTAGTATATGAACCAATTTTTACTTCTAGGTCCTTCTAGAGACAAAATTTCCAATGGCGGTGGTAAGAATTATTTCTGTCAAAATCAAGCAACAACTTGTCATCAGTTCTTGACTACTCTTATCTCTCAGGGTCTGAATCAATCCCATAATCCCTTTAGTCCTTCCCCAACAGCCTTCTCACCATATTCCCCCTCTATCCCTACTAACCTGTTCACTGATCAATATGCTTTTTGTATCTTAAGCTTTTTCTCACAAGTTGTTGAGAAAAATATAATGGGAGAAACATTAATCAGTAAAAGTTTTTTTACAATTAACAGGATTTATAACAATTTCAGTTAGATAATCAACATTAATAACCAACGTAGATTACTTTTTAATTTCAAGTAACCATCCTCTGCTTATAGCCATGATCATGGATGATAGATTTCATTAAATGCCACTGACTACCACTGTATGTAAAGCATAGCTGGAACTTAATTTCCAATTCTGAGCTTCTTGAATGACAATGCTTTCAGTATAATCATTATCATTAATATTTATCATCCAATAAATGTGCTTCCATACTCCTTTTTTAAAATAGCAAAAATAAGTCATTTTCTCATTCCATCCGTTATAAAAAGCAACTCTATAAATAGATAGAGGAAAATGTCTTTAGATATAATTTTTATTAACAAAAGCTGAGGGTCCAAAATAAGCTCAAATTCTTACTCCTGGAATTTTATCTGAATTGTCTAAACCAGCAAGTCTCAAAGGATAGACAGGCTACAATAGTGCTTTCAAGAAATGGAAAACATCATATGGTGCCAAAACTTGAAGTGTCTTTCAATCACGACTTTAAAAATGTTTTAAAATTATATAAAAGGCCAAAAGGTATCCATGTACAATATGTAAGGAAATAATATTTGTCATTAAAGAAAAATGCAATCAGTAAAGGAGAGGTTTGCCCCAAGACTTGGGAACATTCTCCTTTATGTAAGCTGGAGTAGCTCCGTTCATTTGCTTCCTCTCAATGAGGAACTTCCTTCTGGCAATATGCAATAATTCCTTACATTCACTCTACCACCATTTAGGAGGCAGAAAAAAAAATTAGGGTGCCATGCAAATGTAAATTCAAGCATTATTAATTTTAAGGGTTGTTGAATGATTAAGAATTAAATGAGGGCTCACATATAGAATGGGGAGTGCCTCCTCACATTTGAAGTGTCTTGGAAAGAACATTCCATTTATAGATGACAAATCTACACTATGACCCTGAGGAGCCCCAAAATTTCAACATTATAGAAGCATTCTATAAGGTATGCTCTAGAACCTCAATTTAACAGCTCAAATTGAAATCAATTTTCTTCCTCCAAACCAAAGCAACTCTTATCTAAATTATTATGAGATATTCCAGTTTGAAATTTCAAATTCAGCCTTTTACTTCTTTATCACTAGTATCCACTGAATTGACATACCCTATAGACTTTATTTCTTCTTTCACTTACACTGAAAATCCTAATTCAGATATGTTTTAAATTTTCTAAGAATAACGTAATAGCTTATTGTTTTCTTTTACTACATCCTTTCAATCCATTCTACATAGTGTTGCAATATTATCCTCAACCTTGTTTCTTAACTGTTGTCACAACACAAGGCTCTATGTCATAATCCATTACAAAGTGTATTGCAAATTATTTATAACTAATACTAAGTAAATTTGTAAGAGTTTTTTTTTTTAATAAATAGAAGTTGAGCCGAGACTGGTGTGGCTCAGTGGATCAGCTGCCTCCTGCACGCCCCACAGTGGAGATGTGCCCGCAAGCAAGGTACATGCCCCCAACCGGAATCGAACCTGGGACCTTTCAGTCTGCAAGCTGATGCTCTATCCACTGAGCCAAACCGGTCTCAGCGAGCTCCTTACTAATAAGAGCTCTTAGAAGTTACATATTATTGATTTCTTTTTAAAAAAATATTTTTTTTAGTGGTTTAGAGAGGAAAGGAGAAGGAAAGAGCGAGACAGAAACATTAATGATGAGAGAGAATCATTGGTGGGTTGCCTCCTGCATGCCTCACACTACGGATCAATCCCACAACTCAGATATGTGCCCCTGACCAGAATCAGACCTGGGACCCTTCAATCTGCAGGCTGACACTCTATCCACTGAGCCAAACTGGCTAGGGCTAAATGATTTCTATGAAAGAGCAGTAAACATTTAGATGATATTTTCCCATTTAAGGATATTTCCATTTTTGTATCTACTCAATTTAGGAAAATCTTCATTAACAGTGTTATCTATAGGAGAAACCAAGATGGCAGCATAGGTAGACACCTAAACTGCTGTCTTGCACAACAATTTCAAAACTACAACTAAAAGATAAAACGGACATCATCCAGAACCACAAGAAGACTGGCTGAGTGGAAATTCTACAACTAGAAGGAAAGAGAAAAGCACACTGAAACTCAGAGGAGCTGCAGAAGGCAGAGGTACCGAGGAATGCGCGGAGAAGATGGGCAACTGAGTGCATGGCTGGCTTTTTCAAGTGGGAGGGAGACAAAAGCTCCCAACTGAGCTGAATTCCAGTTCCAGGCGAGACTCTGGGGACCCAGATTCATATGGGGTGAAACTTGACTGTCAGGAAAGAAAAAAGCACACTGAGATTCAGAGGAACTGCGGAAGGCACAGATACTGAGGCACGTGCAGAGAGTGTGGGCAACTGAGTGCACAGCTGGCTTTCTCAAGTGGGAGGAAGACAAAAGATCCCGAATGTGCTAATTTTAGTCCCTGGCGAGACTCTGGGGTCCCAGACTCATTCAAAGAGAAACTGGCAGTGTGCAGAACTTGAGGGAGGCTTTCTCTCAGAGGCTTGCAGTGATTACCATGGGACACTGAGACACAGGGGCCTCTTAGGGCAGGGTTGATGGGAAACTAATACTGTCTGCTCCATCCTGAGATTTCACCCCATCCAAGATGAACAGAGAGGCTTTTGCAGGTCTTGTGTCATAAGTGTCTCTAGCACAGAAGTGCTCCATCATAGACAAAGCTGATCCTCACAACCAATTGGCCTGGA
Source organism: Lasiurus cinereus (assembly GCA_011751065.1). Classification (NCBI taxonomy): domain Eukaryota; kingdom Metazoa; phylum Chordata; class Mammalia; order Chiroptera; family Vespertilionidae; genus Lasiurus; species Lasiurus cinereus. The sequence continues at coordinate 63,220,910 of JAAGEH010000076.1, forward strand.
GGTCAATTTCTCCCAGTGATACCAACAACAATCAAGGCTTAACTACAATAAGACTATGCACACAGCCCACAAAGGGGTGCACCAAGAGTTTCCACTTCAGGTAACTGAGGAGGCTGAGCCACTGGGCCCTATAGGACACCTAGCACACAAAGCCACTCTACCAACTCAGTAAAGTAGCCAAAATGCAGAGACAAAGAAACAGGTCACAAATGAAAGAAATGAAGGAAAGCAAACAACTGGATATAGAGTTCAAAACCATAGTTATAAGGTTTTTCAAGAATTTTCTAGAAAAGGCCAATAAATTTAGCGAGACCCTCAAGGATATGAAAAAAGAAATTAAGTATATACTGACTGAAATAAAAAAATATTATACAGAGATCTAACAGCAGACTAGAGGATCGCAACAATCAAGTCAAAGATTTGAATTACAAAGAAGCAAGAAACACTCAACTAAAAAAGCAAAAAGAAAAAAGAATCCAAAAATATGAAGATAGTGTAAGGAGCCTCTGGGACAACTTCAAGCATACCAACATCAGAATTATGGGAGTGCCAGAAGAAGAGAGAGAGCAAAATTCTGAAAATCTATTTGAAGAAATAATGACAGAAAACATCCCCCGCCTGGTGAAAGAAATACTACAAGTCCAGGAAGTGCACAGAACCCCAAACAAAAGGAATCCAAAGAGGACCACATCAAGACATATCATAATTAAAATGCCAAGAGCAAAAGACAAAGAGAGGGTATTAAAAGCAGCAAGAGAAAACCAGTTAATTACCTACAAGGGAGCACCCATATGACTGTCAGCTGATTTCTCAACAGAAACTATGTAGGCCAGACAGAAGTGGCAAGAAATATTCAAAGTGATGAATAGCAAGAATCTACAACCAAGGTTACTCTACCCAGCAAGGCTATCATTCAGGATTGAAGGTCAGATAAAGAGCTTCAGATAAGAAAAAGCTAAAGGAGTTCATCACCACCAAACCAGTATTTTATGAAATGTTAAAAGGTACTCTTTAAGAAGAGAAAGAAGAAGAAAAAGGTAAAGATAAACATTATGAACAAGTACATATCTATCAACAAGTAAATCTAAAAATCAAATGAATAAAAAAAATCTGATGAAGAGAATAAACTGGTGAATATAATAGAATTCAGGGGCATAGAAAGGGAGTGGACTGACAATTCTCGAGGGGAAAAGGGTGTGTGGGGTGCGGGAAGAGACTGTGCAAAAATCGTGGATGAGGACAGTGGGGGAGGGTAAGGGCAGAGGGTGGAATGGGAACTGGGTGGAGGGGAACTATGGGGGAAAAGAGGAACATTTGTAATAATCTGAACAATAAAGATTTAGTAAATTTAAAAAAAGTGTTATCTATTGTATGAATTTTAGTATAAAGTCACATTTCTTAGTGTGACAATCATTTCTTCATTCACTCACTCCCACATTTAATACTAAAGACTTAATAGAGAGTGGGATGTGTGCTAAAATTGGGGAGCACTGAAGAATAACAACAACAAAAGACAAAATCTCTAGTCTTCTTATGAAAGTTAAGGTGGGAAGGTATGATCTCAGGGGTAGATTATAAAACATGCAATTAAAATCCAGGCTTCCCTAGCAACTCAGTATTCTGTAACTGGTCATCACTTTCCAATTATACTCTCTATTGTAAAACAGGAAAGAATGTATATGGGTATTTAAAGGATTTGTTAAAAAAAATAAATAATTTCTCTTTAAGAAAACAGACCCAAATATAGTCTAATAAAGTCATTCGTAATCTAAATGCTATTGGTAATATTCTATAGTAGGTAGAAAGATTGCTGAGTGGGGTAGGGCTCAATTACATGAACTGATGGCAGGATAGTAAAAAGAGTTCTTCCTCTCCTGTTTTGCCCAAGTCTGTAATGTGACATGAAAACCGGCAACCCTATTTTGACAGTATTTCCCTAAAATTATTCTAACTGGTACTTCATTCACTGTAGTGCAATGAAAGGAGCCTGACAAGGAACTGGAAGCCTTAAATTCGAGCATTGCCATTCATAGCCACACCTTTTACCACCATTCCCATTACAACATCCTAGAGTCTCAGTTTCCTAACCTGTAAACTGGCCTCCAATGTCTCACCTACTTCCTTGAGTTATTTTGAGGCCATAAAATCCATGGAAATAATAACTAACATATTCTCCCTCAGAACAACCCAACTATGGATTCCATTCAGACCTCATGAGAAATAAAATATGGCACAATGTGAATAAATGTTCCTGTACTAAGTTGGGAGGAAGAAAAATAATTCACTTCTTTTGAACAGACACAAAAGGATCATGGCCAAGTCACGTATCCTCTCTGAAACTCAGCCTCTCTAGTACCTACCAGTTAGTTCTGTTGTGAAGGGAAGCAGCAGCACAACATATCAGTATTCTAAAGACCATAAAACATTTAACCAGAAACAATAACAAAGTCAGTATAACAAAACTTTGTTGCCCAAGTGTGCCACTCAAGTTTCTTTTTAACTACTAAGGCACTACACAGAATATACATATCACACTCTAATAATTATCCTACAAAAAACCCAAGGGTACTCTCTAAGATTAGATGTTGTTCAAGTATATGTTACTGAAATCCCATGGCTTATGTGTCGCATGCTATTAACTATACCTTTTTATAGAAAGAAAAACAATTTAAAACTCAGTATTGATCTGGCAAAAGTAATAGTACATACATAGTACTCTTTACTCCCCAAGGAATTTACTCCCACCACCCAATTTCTAATTTTAAAAAGAAAAAATTAAAAATACAAACCAAAACTGACTGTGACTTGCAGCTCATTAAAACTGAGGTGATTTCCCCTATATAGAATTCTATTGATCTCCATAGTCCACACTAGACAAAAAGTGTGGTCAGGGAGGGGGATGATGGATGCCTCTGCCAATAGCACTGAACAAACCTGTTAGCTAATTGCTACCAAAGACAATTATCCCCGCATTGTTTCAT
>JAAGEH010000076.1:63228890-63265948 GCA_011751065.1 Lasiurus cinereus
TATTTTAAAGTTTACGAATTAAGTATTTTTTTTCAGTATGCTCTCTGCAACTATTATGAACTTCTTATAGCTTCCTCATTCATAGGAAATCTTTAGGGTTTCCTTTTTCAAATGTTTCCCCAAACAGAAGCAGGTCAGAGTGAACAAATAAGTTGAATAAATCACTTTATACTTGGTATTAATAAGAACAGTATGCTTCTTCATAAAAAGAGTTTTTTTCTACAAGGCACATATATTTTATTATAATAAAAGTTAGCTAAAAAATGAATCAAGTAAATGTTACATCTTTAAGTATACAATTTCTCTCTTCATTTTTATAATAGTTAGCACAGATTTTCTTGGCATATATCACTTTACTTGACACAGGTATTTCTCACACTAAATTAGGACAACACATCCAAAGAAGAGCATGTTCTGAACTGTTTGGTTGAAATTTCCCACAAAATAAGAAACTTAGAAGTTGTTTACACATTTGCCTCAAAAAAAGCAGACTAATTGTGTTAACTGGTTTATTAATCTATGGAGTTCTTTGTCCAATTATTAAATGGACAAACAGACTAGGGAGAAATTTAAATGTCTAATGCACCTCAAAATATTTTTTTTCCAAAGGTTAATTATAATTCTAAGCAAAGCTACTCTAGCTAGGCCCCTTAGATTTTATGCAGGTTAAGATAAAATTAACAATAATATTACCTCATTAGCCAGCTCCAGGAGCACTGGGGCAGCTCCATTTTTCCCCACGCCATGCAGGTACCTAGACAAGACAAAGCCAAGTGGTGATGCAGTGACAAGAAAAGGCCAGCGTAGACGTGTCAGCATTCCCTGTGTGTACATGTTTCTCCTGGGCAATTGCCACACTCAACTCTAGTTAAAGTATGCTACTTTCACAAGAAAGCATTGAAGGGAAAAGGATAACAAAACAACTGACCTCCAAACCACCGGTGGGCACTGTCCACCACCAAAGTGGGGGACAGTGGATCTGGGCATATAAGCCTCCCCTGTTTTCAATTCCCAACATGTAGAGTAAACATAGAGGCTATTTGGGAAAAAAACAACACATGATCCCTATCATCCTGACTTTATTATGAACTTGTTATAGCTTCTCATCACAACCATCTCATGGAAAGGAAGTGCACGTATGATTTGAAAAAAGCATCCATGGCCATGGCTGGTATGGTCAGTGTTTAGAGCACTGGCCCTTACACCAAAGGGTCTAAGGCTTGATTCCTGGTAAAGGCAGCTACCTGGGTTGCAGGTTTGATCCCCAGACCTGGTTGGGGTGAATGAGGAAGGCAGTTGATCCATGCATCTCTTTCATCTCTCTCTCCCAGCTCCTTTCCTCCCTCCCTTCCACGTTCTAAAAATCAATGGAAAAAATATCCTCAGATAAGGGTCAACAAAACAAAAAAATCATCCACGAACCCATATCACCTTTTTATTTATTTTTGTTTCATAGGACTGGTTGATACCTTCTTAGGAAAAACTGGAGCAGACTTGCCATCAGTGGGTCAGTACTCCTTTACCAGGCAATACAAGCCATCATCTTACCGGCCCTGTGTTTCTGTTATAGCCTCTAGCTCTCCTCACCTCAAAACACTAAAAACAAAACAAACAAAAAAACAACCCCACAAAAATCCCACAAATCTATCCCCCATATGTGATCTAAAAAAAAATAAAAATCTGGATGTACCATTTTCTTCCTTAAAGCACTTCAAAGGCCCCACATTAAATCTCAAAATTAAAATATAACCACTTAACAAGTTCTTACAAGGTTCTTCAAAGACTGGTTCCCACCTATTCTATGTGGTCAGCCTCATTTCTGTTCCCCTCTTCAACCTTCACCGGAAGAACTCCTCATTCTTCTTATATGTTGCCCACTTCAATCTACCACAACCCAGAAGTCAAGTGTCCCTTATGAACAATCAAGGAGCACCTTGAACAGCTCTCGATCATTTAGCACAGTATATTGTATCTGCCGGTTACTTGTCTTCCTCAAATTCATTGCCATTAGAAGGCTGAAAGCTCATGAAGTAGAGGAATTGTATTTCATTCAATTTATTAAGTCTAGCACAGTTCTTGACTTATAATAGTTAATTATATTATACTAGAGGCCCGGTGCACAAAATCTGTGCATGCGGGGGCGCCTCACCCCAGCCTGCACCCTCTCCAATCCAGGACCCCTAGGGGGATGTCCGACTGCCTCTCACAATCTGAGACTGCTGACTCCTGATCATTCACCTGCCTGCCTGGTCACCCCTAACTGCCCCCCTGCTGCTAGCCAGGTTATTCCCAACTGTCCTCTCCCTGCTGGCCTGGTCACCACTTACTGCCCCCCCTTCCAGCCTGGTCACTCCCAAGTGCCTCCCTCTGTTGGTCTGGTCACCCCTAACTGCCCCCCCTGCCAGCCTGGCCACCCCCAACTATCCCCCCTGCTGGCCTGGTCACTCCCAACTGCACCCCTCGACCCAGCTGGCCTGATCACCCCTAACTGCCCCCGCCCCCTGCTGGCCTGGTCACCTCTTACTGCCTCCTCTGCTGGCCTGTTTGCCCCCAACTGCACCCCTCACCCTCCCAAGGCCTGGTTACCCCACACAACCTGCTTGTTCAGGATCACATCCTTATATCCCAATGGTAATTCAGACTTTTGCTAAGGATCTGCTGGATGAAGGTTCAACATGCATTTGTGCAGTCCTACCCCAAGGTGCTTTCAGTCCAGTTGGATAGAGAAAGAAGCCATGTGAAAAGCCCGTGATATAAGTTTACACGGAATGCTTTGAGGATGAAGAGAAGTGTAGCATTAGGAATATCTGATTAGGTTCTCATTAAATATTTTCTGTAATTAGCATGCCACTTTCATTGCATATCTAAGATGCATAAACATGATCTATCACTTTATATGGGGGACAATTAAAGTTCTCAGAAAGGACAAATAAAACTTCAAATTAATTTTAACGTCTTTTCCCTAGTACTTTCTGAAGTATTACAGGATATAGTTGGGAAATAGATTGGGGAATAAATACATTTCAAGTGACCTGGGCTATCTTCCTAATGCCTATTTGCAAATAAAAACAACACTGCACAGAAGACGTCTGTCACCCTTTAACTTTGCCACAGGAGGACTAATAAATAAATGTCTTGTGGGTGACACCATCCTGAAAAGAGCTTCAGAGAAGGTCCATTTTATGTGAAAGATACCTTAGCATCTAAGATTAAAATACTATATAAGATTTTAAATATAGGGAAAAATTATTTGGTCTTTAAAATTTTTATAACAATAATGGCAAAACATAAAAACCTATCAATTGAATGAATAAATATAGCTAATAAAGCTGGCAGACTGACAGTGTGTGTTGGGAGTAGGGATGCAATGGAAGAGAATATTCCCTATTGATGGGGACTTGTATTTCTGACCAATTTGTGAATGTGTCTGTGTGTGCGCACACATTTTGTCAAGGATGTTTCTTACTTGGAAATAAAATGCCATTAGTACAGTGAGAAAGAAGAGAATTATTTTTCAAAATAAATACTCAAGCAGTGACTATACATACACAACCTGAAGAATAGAAGAAATTTCATCAATAATTCAAAAGTTTGAGAAAACATTTTCTACTAATACTGGGATACTGTGAAGTTTCAGTTAACCATGATGGAATCACATTGTGGATTATGAAGTTTTAAATACAGACTTCGAATTCTGAATTGTGATCCTCTCAAAGCTAGCAAGAATGTGCAGACTCAGGAATTCTCTTTAAAATTGCCACCAGGAAACCACTGCAACCTTTCTAGAAGGTAATTTGGCAACATATAATAAAACCTTTAAATGCTCATTGTTTGCACCAGTAATTACAGATATAGAAATATTAAGAAACTAATCCAAAATACAGAGACATATGCATCAAAACGTTTATCAGAGTATTATTTATGATATCAGAACATTGGAAACATGTATGTTCAACAGAGGAATAATTCAGTAAATTATGATACTTTCATATGATGAAGTAATGCAATCAATAATCAGTTTACAAAAAGCTTTCTACAAAGTAATATTACATCATATACATTTTCCAACTATAAAATTCAGGATTCACAATTACATAAAGTATGACCTCACCTATGTAAAAAAGACTAGAATAAAAAATACCACCACGGTTATTATCTCTGGGTGCCAAAATTATGGCCTATCATTCATTCCTTTTTCTAAATCATCAAAAATTTGCTTAATTTTCACAATAAATAAGTGTTGCTTTTATAAAAGCAAAAAATCTAAAGAAATGGTTAACATCATTAAACCGCTGAACTGTGTTTTGATATAGTACAATTTGCCTTTCTTCTAATCAGTTGGAAAACAAAAATCTTTCAAAGCCAGTTTACCTTAGAGAATACAGGGCCATTAACCTCTATGTTTAAAACCAGAGGCCCGTAAGGTCAATCCATCCAAGAGGTCACCACACAGCCTGCCTCCAAGCACAGTGTGGGGCAGACAGTCAGGGAGCAGCATGGGAAAGTGAGAAGCTAGTCAGACTGCTTTCCTATTGGTCTGTCTTCTGAAGCCTGACTTCATGTTTCTGTTTCAAATGTTGTGTCTCCTCAAAATAACTGAGACTCTCACATTTCAATAAATGTGAGGAAATATAAACATATTTCTATATTCTCATTATTACCCACTCAACTGTTCTTTGAGTAACCATTCAAAAAGGAAATATTTTTATTTCTGGCCTAAACTATACAGATAACCCAATAAAGTATGTACATAGTTTAATAATTAAATATGTTTCTTAATGAAACTAATATTTTAGAAGGCAGCTCTTTGACATCTTGAAAATCATCTTTTGAAACAGACTTTTTACAATGAAAAGGCGGATTATCAGAGGGCAGACCCATGGCCTCATAGTGGATCCCCAAATTCCTAGGAAACACTCCATGTTCCTTCACTTCAGTTAACAAAGGCTGTAGAATCTGAACATACTTTCTAATGATGGCCTAAGACTACAATTTTTACAAATAAGAATATATTTTTCACATGTAAATAACTTTTCATTCTTTCTTTGAAGGGTTTGAATGCCAAAGCAGCTGCTGGCTTCACAGGTCTTGAGCCATTCTTAATTTTATGTGTATGACTTAAGTTGTGACTTTAATTTATTTATTTTATTTTATTTTATTTATTATTGTTTAAAGTATTACAATTAGTACTGCATATGTCTTCTTTTTTCCAATTGACCTTACCCCAAGCCTCCCCTACCCCTGGCACATGCCCTCACCCCACTCCCAGTGTCTTGCGACCATTGGTTATGTTTATATGCACACATACAAGTCCTTCAGTTGATCTCTTACCACCCCCAACCCCAACCAGCCCTCCTCAGTCTTCTTGCTGTAGTTTGACAGTCTCTGGTTTCTCTTCAGACTGTATAAATCAGTGGTTGGCAAACTGCAGCTCGCAAGCCACATGACTAATGAGTTTGCCGACCACTGGTATAAATCTTTTGCGTTTTACATAATTTAAATGTTACTTTCACTAAGGAGATTATGACTTTTGAGTAAATCAATTCAAACTTTGCACAGACCTGATAACAGAGGAATGCTCCTAGACACAAAAGTTGTATGTATGTGTGTGTGCATTCCATATCTTTTTTTAACAGACACTACTACTGAAAATTGAATGAATCTTTTATCATATACAGCATAGTGTAAAATTCTAAATTCAATAACATATTTTTTCAAAAACACTTCTTGATTCTTAAAAAATGACCCTACAAAAGTATGACACCAGTATTTTCTCTATATAGTAATTTCATTCATAAAATTTTCATGCATAAAAATCATTCATCTAAAATTAGTAACACAGAAAGGTTGACCTGTCAATCTTAAGTATAATAATTTAAGAGCATATTTCAAACAGTTTTCCTTTCCAATGTGGCAATTTCTAATGAAACCATTACCATTTACCATTATAAATTGTTCAGTCATATTACAAAGCCAATAAAAATTTTAAAAAGAGCTATTTAAAATATTCTGTTTATTTTAGAATGGAATGTGAAAACTATTTATAGTAAATTAAACTGAAATTAAATATCCCATGGATACTATGATGTTGATTTAATATTCAATATTTTCATTTTAAAATATAAACCCCTTTTAAGATGTCACAGTAGTACATTATTATATATCTCTATAAGTCCTTACTTGGTATATGGTTGTTTTTTTCTTGGGATCACTTAACCCAATACCTATGATGCAAAGTAAAACTGCACCAAAATTCAATTCAATCTTATTTTTTAATATATTTTCAACTTGCAGATCTAAAGAAGTAAATGAAAATTAATTTGAGAACTTCCATACATACATGTAGATATATGTATACATGAATATAAAGATCTATACAAGCCATGCACTTACAATGTTTCTAGTAGTCAACTGAGATTTCGTAATATTGTAACAATTTCCTACATAGTATGTATATTGACAGTCTCATCATATTCTTTAAATCTATAAAAAAAAGCATTTGAGAAATCCTTCAAAAATATATCTGAAGACTTAAATAACAGACTTAAGACAAAACACTTTCAAATGTTATATAGAAAATTAATTTAGTAATCTAATTTATTCATAATTATTATTACTATCAATAGGTACTATGATACCCTCTAGTGGGGCAGGCAGGTCATACCTCTGGTAATAACTTTCAATTGCTTCTGAAGTATGGTGTTTGGCATGTGTTCTTTTAATATGTTTCTGAAACAAAAAAGAAAAGATTTTTATGTTGTGTCACATATGAAGTTCGAGTACAAAAATGACATATTTCTTCATCCCAACGTCTAACACATAGGGCAAAACGAATAACAGCTTGGGGATTGTGGTGGTGGTAGGCCGTTTTTCCTTCTACTCTATGAACCCATGCATTTTAATCTCCACTGCTTGGCTGGGATGTCTTCAGACTGCACCACAATGTACAGTATGTATGTAAAAGCCAACGGGGTCAGAGTAATTGAATCTAAATAAGTTTGCGTAGGGTGGCAGAGGGCAGAGAAAAACTTGTTCCCTTGAAAACCTTTGTATTAATTTTCCCTCAATTCAATTCCATCTAAGTCCTCTGCACTCTAGTTTTACAATCCAATTGCCATTTTTAACCAGGACGAACATTGCTTAAAAACAACTTATTTGAAAACTACAAAAAGTAATTCCATCGAGACTTGCCACTTGACTGACACCTGTCATCTCATGATAAATGACTCCATTTTCTGCCTCTCTTGCCTTCTGCCACTCCAGCAATGGTCATTTATCATCATCTCTGTCAGCAATGGAAAGCGGCACTGACAGTGCAAGTCAGCAAACATTTAGCACATGGAACCACGCAACACAGGGAAATTATTATTGTCAGAATAATAATGGTTTAGCATAATTTATTACAGGTCCACCAAATAAGCAAAGGCTAGATGTTATTAGACAGATGGATGGGTAGGCTTGGCAGGCCTCCACTGAGACGCAGGCGGTGCTTGATGTGGAAAGGAGAACATCCTCCAACCCAATCAGAGAGCTGGCAGTTCAATTACAAAGAAATAAAGGGACATTCATCATTCAATTAGGCACCTGTCAACCCTCACAAAAGAGAAAACTTCTAACCTGGTACTCCTGGGAGAAGATGCTCAGCAGAGTGGCCTGCGATTGACTGGAACAAATAAAAGAAGGACAAAGTTAATTACTGGAGTGCACGGCAAAGAAACAAAAGAGAAAGGAGCTTCAAAGGTAGGCCTGCTGCCCTGTAATCTAACAGAACATGAAAACAAGTGTGGAAAAGTTGTTCCAGATGAACACCTCAGACAAAGGCTTCCTGCTGCTGGGTCATGGAGAGAAAAAACGGGAAAGGGGAAAACGTGATGGTCTCAAAGTCAAGTATCCTATGATGTGGATCTTTTTTTTAAAACTTTAGAATGATTGTAAATCAAATCTGTAGCAGGCAGACCAAAAGCAGGTTAAGTTTGTTTCCATTAACAAATGAGAGACATAAGCCCCACAAACAATAGGAGATGTGCAATGCATTTGTTGGAAACATTCTGAAATTTGTTTTGTTAGCAGACAGGTATCCTCTTCTATAGCTATTTCAGATTCAGGGGAAAAAACGCTGGTCTTCACAAGAAGTAGCACAGACCATTGGAACATTCCCACTGATACGGGTGTGCTTTGAAAATAGAAGTTTTCATGGCAGGAAGCTGAGATCCTTGAAGTGAGTCATTCCCAAAGACTGCAATTTGCCTTTTGGATCTAGACCCCATGCAAGGCCAGACACCTGCCAATGAAGCAACCTGGAAAACATTCTTCCCGAGTGAGAGTTTTCCCAATACAATTGTTACCATTTAAAATACCTTTCTCTCTAAAAAAAGCAATCAATGCACCATTGCTACTCTTTTTGACTGCCCTCTGTAGATACAGCTTCCTATCATATCTTGAAAAACAATTATCTTTGAAATATTTTCCTACTAAATGCTATCTGAATAAATTTCATTGTTAATAATTTGACTTTTACAGTATGCCAAACCACTGTGAATAAATAATTTTTTTTTCCTATTTAAGAATAAAACCTCTTGAGCTCATCATAGGTAATTTGGGAAGTGTAAAATAATAAAAAAAATAATGACAGCATATTTATTTACTTTTTCATTGTTTATCATTTTCTGTGTTCCTTTATAGATTTGGCTTCTAACTCCTTTCCACTCTTACAAGCTTACAAAAAGTAGGTTAAAACAAAACAAAACACCATACTAAAAAAAAAAACACAACTGGTAATTACTAAAGGATGGTTTCAATAACTCAAAAGTACTGAGGAATTAGTGAATACAATTACAAATTCATGTAGTCCGATTTTTTCCAATTCCTTGTAAAAATGGAAACTGCCTTTGAAAGAGTCAACTTTATATATAAAATCTCATTATGCCTGGCTTGCCTGAGTTTTGTATGCAAATTTACAAACCCTAGTAGATTTGCTGATAACTACCTTCTAAAAAAATAGCAAAATTACACCCAAATCTTTGTAAGCCACAAAATGTTAATACATTAGATATTTTTGTGCAATAAATGGAACTCCTCCTCATTGTAAAGCAAAGCATATTTATGTTAACATAAATTTTTATGATAGAGTATCTGTCGCAATGTGTCAAATATATGATGGAAAGAATGTGCTTGTAATGTTCAAGTTGGGGACCAATGACTAAAGAGGAGGAAACTAAACTGTGAATAAATTTTTAAAATGTAACTGTAGCTGCCCAGAATGGCAAGGCCAGATGAGATAATGTCTTTTGGCAGAAAAATGTCTTTAAACGGCTTAGAATTCAACTAAAACCCTGGACAAATACTATGGAGCAACCCCTTTTCTTGATGGCCAAGAGGATTAGAGAGAAGGTTCCAGCTTACACTGGGAGTAAACTCTGGCTAGACTTACAATGAGAAAATGAGTTACTTCACATGGTAGCAATAGACAGGCAGGCGTGGATCCAAAATACCTTGGGTTTAGTGGACTAGACACTGCTACAGAATGCATCACCTCCGCAGTAGTTTGCCAGCCTAGCCTCTGCTTCTGTATGTGCTTAGCTTATAGAAGAGGGTTCTGAACAGCCTCACACATAAAGAGCAGGAAAGTAGTTTTAGTGCAACTAAGACCTTGACTCCAGGGTATATTATATTCTTTCTTCCAATGTGTTAATTCTGAGGTCAACCTTGAATAACACAGTAAGTCAGCAGTATTCACTAAGAATCCACAATGTCCTAAGGCCATGGGTATGAGGACACTAGAACATCAAAATAAAACATTAAATGAGGTGGACAGGAATTGCCTTAGAAGAAACTTTCAAAGTACGTGTGTACACATCCTCTCCCCTCAACCTCCCTCCACCCCAAATTAAAACACTGTCAAGTATTCACACATTTTTTTAGGGATATGGTGAAGTAAATCATATCCTGAACTTTCACATGTTTCAAAACTGCACTGGCTTTGCAACATATATCCATCTGTCACTTAGCATATAAATTTTCATAGTCAAAAATACAGTAACTTAATTTGCACAAATATCCAATATATTAAAACTTCTTCAAAAACCAGCTTCCTGTTTTTCCCCATGCTACCTTCCCAGATTAAGTTCCCTCCCATGTCTGAGAAAGAAGCAATTGGAAGGACCCCTAGATGGCTATGTAAAACCTTTCCAAGGGATGACAAATGGCTCTGTGGAGCAGCAGCAGCCATGTTGCAGCAATTAGGAAACAAGCTTGAGGACAAAGCCCATAGCGGAGATGGTGGGACAGAAACTGAAAGAGCCCAGTCCTTGAGGAAGGACACTGTTGAACTTCTCAAGAGACCATGAACTGAACTGGCCAACCTCTATACTTCTTTTGAGTAAGAATACATTTGTTTTAATCCTCAAAAACAAAGAAATAAAACTGCCCAGGTTTCTATGTGCCCTGATAAGGAGGTGCTTCATCAAGATGGCATGAGTACGGAAGGTAATACATGAAAGGGGCTGTCCATTTTTACACATTCTAAATCTCTTCCTAGCTGGCAAGTACTATATTTGGCTTCCTTAAAATTGTTCTTCTGTCTATCACTGTGTCACTAGGTTGATGTGTCTAGTAATCATAAATTGGTATGTGTGATTTTCCTGTTTAGATTTTAAACATTGATCGTATACTATTTAACCCCATTTTACATTGCATTCAAGACACTTCAGATGCAGGTGTGTAAAAACAGACAAAAAGACAAACAATCCACACACACACACAAACAAAAATAGTTTCCCATATAATATTTAACTCAACATGTCCCTCAAGCCATCCAGCTAAGACAGTAATCTGAAGGATGTTAGAGAAAATGAGGGTTGGGTGGGTGCAGCACAGATCAGGAACAGAACTCAGCATACACTTAGTTGCGATATCCATAATGAAAGGCAAGTCCTCATGCTCCCAGGTGGACACTTAAAACAAGTAGTCTTAAGGATGAAGATACCACACATTTTATGTCCTTCCTCTTCCCACGTACCATATCTCTGAAAAGAACCATAAAGAAATAAAACTGTTATTTAATTTTCAAGCTCCTTTTGCTACAGAATCTAGAGAGCATAAATGTCTACACGCTAGTGGGCTCAAAATTATTTGAGCAAAATGAGCATTATTTTTGGAACTTGGGGATCAATAAATAATTAAAAGAAGATAAAATCAGGATACTTCTACAGAGCATTAGGCTTGGAAACCTCACAAAGACAAGGCACAAACACCCTTTCTAAATGTGAGAAAGAACACATGGGAACAAGGGCTCTCTATGTGGCTTCTGATTCAGAGAACGAGTCAAGCAAGGTCTGCTATTAGAGTACATCTACCCTCCCTCACACACACCTCATCCCCTTCAAACACACAACTCCACACAAATTTGAAAAACAGCCGTTCCCCGCTCAAAATCAAAACGGAATTCAATAAAAGAGCAAGACTTGATAAAATACCACTAATTACTTTTCTTTTTTCCAGGAACATACACTGAATAGTGTAAAGAATCTGGGAAATTACTGTGGAGAAAAACAGGAAAAAATAGTTAAAATAATTCAGAAAAATGTATCCACCATACTTTCCCCCATTCATTCTTCTTTCTGATTTCTGACTTCATATTAAGGATCCAGAATACAGTTTATGCCTAATCATAGCAAATATTTGCATAAATGATTACTAGTATATAGGTGGAAGCATTAAGTTTAGTAGTGAATGTCTTAAAAGGTATACTTATATTGTATATGAAAAAAAAAGTAGTTACTATCCCAGGCACTTAATTAATTTGGCTGATAAGCTTAAGTCACATGCAAAACAGCTCTACCACAAAAGCCAAGATTTATATACTCGAACACTTTATTTACCTTCAACAACCTCCTAAGATAGGTACTATTATTATCTTTATTTTAAAGATAGAGAGATGAAGGAATAAAAAGTAAAAGACACAAAGAGCTAAGATTAGCAGTAGAGCTAGAAATCATATCCAATTCCAAAACCCAAACTTGTAACCCCAGTATTAACTTGCTTTGCTAAGAGTTCCCAAAAATTGGTTTTGCACATCATGTGTGTTAATACCCCCACTTGAACATTTACACATTACATTACACTCCAAATAACCCTGAAAGGTAAGCATTGTTAGGGTTTTGATAGAAAATTAAAGACAGGAGATCTAGCATTTTAATCAAATTCCACAACCTTAGACAATAATCCCTTTAAAAAAAATCAAATTACAGTTTTCTTTTACTTAACTACATAAAAATGCTGTTCTTTTCTAGTGTGTTGAATGGTAAAGGAACTTCTGACTATAGGAAACAGTCATAGATTAAAAATTGTTGGGTAATTTCTATGATTCTCTCTGCAGCTAAGGTATATGTTTACTTAACATACATCATTGCCTGGAGTGTCTTTATGTGACTGCACATGTGTCTTTTGCTCAAATGCTATTTACTGCATATAAAGCAGCTTTAAAGCCTTCTCTGAACGGCACAGGTATAAACCCAATCAATCTCTAGAGATAGACAATATCTTTCATAGGTGTTAATTTTATTATATAACTAGAGGCTTGGTGCACAAAAATTCATGCACTTGGGGGTGGGAGTCACTCAGCCGAGCCTGTGCCCTCTCTCAAGCTGGGACCCATCAGGGGATGTCCACCTGCCGGCTTAGGCCTGCTCCCCTGGGGATATGGCCTAAGCTGGAAATTAGACATCCCTCCAGCAGCCCAGGAGCCCTAAGGGGATGTCCGGCTAATGGCTTAGGCCTGCTCCCCTTGGGCCTGAGCCATCAGTTGGACATCTTTAGCGTTGCCAAGGCAGTAGGAGAGGCTCCCCGCCACCGCTACTTCACTTGCCGTGGTCAGCCCGGCTGGTGGCTGAATGAAGCTCCCTAGTGGGAGTGCACTGACCACCAGGGGGCAGCTCCTGCTTTGATCGACTTCCCCCTGGTGGTCAGTGTGCATCATAGCGACCAGTCGTTCCTGGTCATTCTGCCTTTAGGGTCAATTTGCATATTACCCTTTTATTATATAGGATATTTAATAGTTTTCTAGTTATAAAGTAATATAGGTTTTGCATAAAATGCAGAGATGTTCACTGTTTATATTCTGGTGTATAGCCTTCCTTAGTTTTCACCCATGTCTGATGTGAGTACTGTGTGAATGTATTCATAGACAAATATAAATTTTGTTAAATTGTAGTGTTTTAACATACTTTTTATAACGTTTTTATTATATGATATTAACATTTATCCATGCCTTTACATATTACTTTTTTCAAAATTTTATTGTGAATAAGACACTTACAAAAGGGACACAAATCTATAGTTGAATGAATACATAAAAAGCAAGACCATGTAACCACTTGGCATGGCAAAAGAAACTCTTTCTGATCACCACCCTTCTCTCTCACAAATTAATCTGATCTTAATGTTAACTTAGTTATTGCTTTTTTTTATTGTTTTATCACCCCAATATGTATCCCTAAATTCCATAGGTTAGCTTTGCCTGCTTGTAAATCTCACATTAATGGAACCACACAGTGTGTGCTCTTTGGAATCTTGCTTTTTTCACTCAACAGTATGCCTGTGAGAGTTACCCATGGTTATTTAAGTGCAGTTAATTCATTTTCATTGCCATATAATAATTCATTGTATAAGTGTATGCCACATTTATCTATCCTATTATTGATGAAACCTTGAACCCAGTCTTTTATTAATGACAATGATGCTGCTGTGAACATTTCTGTATAAGTCTCTTGGTGCACATCTTATTTGAAAAAGGTAGGTATAAATGTAGAAGTGGAGTTCTGGGTCATCCTGCATGCAAGTGTCTAGCTGCACTATATACTGTCAAACAAATTTTCAAAATGTTACGAACAATTTTAAACTCCCACCAACACTAAAGGAGAGCTTCCATTGCTGTACGATCTCATCACACTTTCTCTGAGTCCTCTGTTTGCATATTCATGTTCTTTGTGGTACCATTGAAGTACAGTTTTTTATTTTGAGAAAATCCAATATATCAATTAATGTTTATGATTGATACTTTTTTATATGATTTTCTAAGAAATCTTTACCAACAGTTACAGATATTTTCATATGTTTTCTACTAAAAGCTTAGAGTGTTAGATTTTATACTTTGGCTTATGATCTACCTTGAATTAATTTTGTGCAGTTTGTCACAGTTTGTTTTTGTTACTTTCACAAGATATTCAGCTGGCCACACATCATTAGCCCATTTAATTATCTTGGTGCCTTTGAGGAAACAAAATATCTGAGGGTCTATTTTGGAATTTTCTAATCTGTTAACCCCTAATTTATATGATTTATCATTGCACAGATATCACAATGTTTTGATTATTGTAGATAAATCATGTAAGCACTGATATCTGTAGATTTAAATGTGTCATCTTACTAAATGCTAACTATCTTATCCACTATATATTCCTATTCTCTTCTTTTTTGTCTTCTCAATTAATTAATTACTTCTTTGTCATTATATTTTCCCTGGTAACCTAAAAGTTTTACACTCTTCCTACCTAACCACAAGCCTCAATTTATCAAAAATTTAGTTGTAATTGGAGATTAAGTGCTACCTGGAAAACACAAAAGCTTTACAACACTATGTAGAGCTAACCCCACCAAACATATAGGATATTATTGCTGTTTTAATTCTGTATGTATCTTAAAATTCAAAAGACATTGCTATTGTTTTTACAGTTTCTATTCACTCTGATTTACCTACATATGTATAATTTCATTGCCCTTCATTCTTTTTTCTCTATTCTTCCATTTGGAATAACTCTCTTTTAAAATTCTGTCAGTGCAGATGTGTTGGTAATGTAAAATGATGGCTCTTTTTAAAGATAATGTGTCTTATTTTTCTACTTGGTTTTAAGACATTTTTATTTTTAGTCTTCATAGTTTTAATTCTGTGGTATTTAGTAAAACCCACTTAGAATTTGTTGGACTTCTTAAATATGTAGCTGGATACCATTCATCACTTGGAGGAATATTCTCAACCACTGTTTTTCAAACATTGCTCTTTCTCCTGAAACTTCAATTAGCTCCCACCCCCCATATCCTTTATTTCTCACACTCACTTAATACACTCCACCTTTCTGTTATTCTATGTTCCATTCTGAGTATTTTCTTCTGACTAATCTTCCAGTTCAGTAATTCTCTCTTCAATAATTTCTATTTTGCTATAAAATATATCCATGGAGCTAAGTCCCCCCAATTGCAGTTACTGTGTTTTTCACTTATAGATGTTCTATGTTTCTTTTTAAAATTAGTTCCCTGTAGAATGTTTCAATCTTTTTTTTAGCATCTTCAATAAACTACAATTATAAAACTTCTGTTTAGTACTTCCAATAACTAAGCTCCTTTGACTCTATTTCTTACAGTTTCTATTGGCTCTCATTCACACCGTCATGTTTTCTTGTATGACTATACTAGAGGCCCGGTGCACAGAATTCATGCATGAGTTGGCCGGTGGTCAGGGTTGACTGGGGCCTTCGTGTTGCCAGTTGAGGCCTCCCTTCCCTGGCTACCAGCTGCCGGTCAAGGCCTTCTTTCATTCCACACTACCCCCTGATACTCAGCGGACATCATAGCAAACAATCAAACTCCCTGTCTCCAGTTAGAACTCCCAAGCAGACACTTTGCATATTAGACTTTTATATATATAAATATTATGTGCCATATTACTTAAGAAAAAAGATTTATAGATAATTTGAAGACTAGAATGATGTTGTCTTTCTCCAGAGAGGCTTGTGGTTTAATTCTGAGAGCACTAGGAGTACAAAATCAGCTTGATCTAATTTTAGGAGGCCAATGAGGTAAACTTTAAGTTGAAATACGTTAATATAGACTGTTCAGTTTAGTTCACATTTACTCCTAGGGTACAGTCCTTTAAGGTCACACCTCCAATCAAAGCTTGGGATTTATAAGAGCTCCCATCTTTGGGGGTCCTAATCTTTAAGCCTTGTCCTCTAACCTATAAAGCTGTCAAAAGTTCTACTCAGGATTAGGTTGGACTACATCTGATACAAGGGTAATTAAATTAGAATTCAATAATTAAAAAGATATTTCTGCAAAACCTTTATTTTTAGAAATTAAAAAACTACATTCCTAACTAACTCAGAAAGAAAAAATCATGATGGGAATAACAAAAATATGCAATATTGAGCAATGATAGTGGTATGTATAAATAGTTGTAGAAAATTATTACACTAATTGAATAGTAGGAGAGTTTATTTTATTCTAGAAGGTTCTAGCAAACTGGAGATCCTAATACACAAAATAACAGAAAAAGAAATAAGAGAATCAAGAACAAATAAAACCCTCCTCATTTGTAGATGAGATGACTTTCTATATTGACAAAAACAAACAAAAGAATCTACAAACTATAAAACCTAATAAGAGATATCAGAAAGGTAACTGGAATAAAAGTAATATAAAAGTAAATAAATAGAATTCTTAAAAGTTAATAGTATTCAATTAGAAAATGGAATGGAAAATAGATCTCATTCACAATAATAAAGTACTTAGAAACATATTTAACAAAAAAGTGTAAAACCTCTGGAGAAAATTATAAAACATTACTAAAGAGCACGCAAAAGTTTCTGACTAAATGTACAGATATATTTACAAAGAAGTATCATGGATGGGAAAACAGTATAAATAAAATGGTCAACCCTCTATACATCAATCAATAATGTTAATAAAAATCCAATGAATCTTACAACACAGTTTTATGGTAGAAACTAATAAACTTATCTTAAAATCCATTAAGAATACATAGTCATAAATAGTTTATACCTTCTGAAACAAAGTAGGGAACTTACTCTAACAGATATCAACATGATATATTTCAAAAAATATAGTATTTACCAAAAAATAAAATAAATAAAAGCATGTTACAGAATTCTAAATACATATGATACCACTTACATAGAGTATAAAACAGCAAAATATAATTACCTTTCTTTCGTGTACATATCTGGGTTTATTAAAAAAAACACACACACAACAGAGGCTAATAAGCACTAAACTTAAGACAATGGTTACCACAAAGGAGAAGAGGAAAGAAATCAGGGAAAGTGCTTTTAAAAATAAATAAATACGTGAAGGAGAAAAGGATTATAAAATGGTGTCTAAATATTTCATTTCTATGAAGTTTAAAAAGCTTCTGAAGCAAATATAAACAGAGGTGGATTCATAGAGTCCATTATATTATTCTCTATTCTTTTCTCTCTGTGTGCTATATTTCATAATAAAAATAAGAAAAAACTTAAAGAGGAGTGGGATAAATTTGTCTTTAAATCTTTTCTGCTCTACGTTTCACCCAATCATAAGTGTTTTGATTTAATTAGTCTTACACTTCTTTCCTTTCTAATTAAATTTAAGAACTAGCATAATGAAAATCAGATAAAGACTAAGAAGCCTGGGTGACAGACACTTAATTTTGCTTGCAAGACCAGATGTCTGGTCATTTTCTCTAAAGCAATCCCTCTAACTTCAAAAATATATAAATAGCAAATACATTTTAGAAAAATGTTCACCAATTCCTTCTTCCTACAATGATTTCTTTCTTTGTTTAATAAATCAGATTATAAGAGGTCTTTATATTAAGTTTAAAATAATTTCATTGAGTACCAAGTAGAAAGCACAAGAAAAGTTAACAGATAACAATATCCTCTATATAAAGGTATTTATAACTTTTCCCTTGTTGATGAAAATTCAACTTTCTTCCAACTCTGCATAGAGTAATTAGCTAGTATGTCTTCCATTATTTCCTCCCTCTGGCTATTACTCATTTATTTTCAGGCACGCTTAGGTCTTCCTAAGTCAAAACCTGCTTACCTTCAAAGTACTGTCCATCACTATTTTTCTTCATTACCAAATGTCTTTGAAGGTCTTTGGTTCCATAAATTCTATACAGCAAACTGCAAAGACAGGCTTATTTTAACTGAACACATTCAAACATTTTGTACCTTTGACTATCCTTTTCTTGAAGATCTTTCTTCTTATGAATTCCAGGGCACTGTTTTCTAATCTCTCCTCCTACTCTGTTAACCACTTATCTTTCTCCTTGGCTGCTTAAACTCTTCCCTGAAATTCTCCAGGGAGGTGTCCTCAACCTTCTTTTCTTTTCACCTTGTATGTTCATGTGGGTGACAGCACACCCTGTGGTTTTCCCAATAACTACTTGCATAACTCCAACACACACACACACACACACACACACACACACACACACACTCCGATTTTTTTCTTTTCCAGCCTCAACTCTACTCAGATTCAGTCTCAACTTTGTAATTACTTATGGGACTTTTCATCTATTTGGCCATAAGTACTCTAAAGTCAAATTTACCACCACCTTCCTTTCCCACCAAAGTGTTTTATACCCAACCTCCATTAAATCAACCATTTCCATAAACACAGCTGCTAGAGCTAGAAAATCTGAGTCATTCTTGATTCTTTCCTCCCCACACCTGAGATATCTAAAAAGTCACCAAGTCTCATTAATTCTACTATCAAAAGTTTTTCACATTTGTCCCTACTCCCCTGTACTACTACTAAATAGCGTCCTGATTCAATTCCCTTGCTTCATATCTCTATATTCTTTAACCCAATCTCCAAATAACCAACAACACTTCTAAAATACATATCTGATTATGTTACCCTCTTGGCTTGAAAATCCCAGGAGGTGTCTATTACCCATACAATGAAGTTCAAACATATCGGCAAAGAACTTGAGACTCTGGCTTCAGCCTTCTTCTTTTTAACCTCCCACAACTCTTTCCCATCTTTAATCCCCCAAGCATTTTATACTTTAATCTCACCACATCACCATAAATTACTGTTGTTGCTTTTTTCTGGAATCTACAATGTTCTTAGAACCTCCTTAGTCTATTTGGAGAACTTCTACTCTTTATGGAAATAATTGGACTTGGGATCCTATACCATGCTATCACTATTAAATCAAGTTATTTTAGTAAAACTATTTCAAGAGATGAAATATTAGAGGATTTTTATTCAAGCCAAAGCCTTTCATTTTAAAAATAACAAAACTAAAGATCATAGAAATGAAATGATTTGTCCAAGGTTACACAAAGCATTATTTTATACCAGGTACAGATATATATAAAAGAAGTAAGTTGTTCTATAAGCAGAGCTAACTTGAATAACAGCGTGTTAGGTCATCTCTACAGGTGGGAATATTTCACATTATAATAGCTTTATTATTCTTATAATCATAATGTATCAATGACCAACGTGTATAAATTAAACCATAAACACAAATACAAAAGTAAAATATCCTAGAACATAAGTTATATGATCAATAGACCCCAAAACTCACAAGTCCCCACTTCTTACCACCCAAATATGCAATGAATGGGAGATCAAAATTTTTCTCTATGACGGTTCTTTTTCTACTATAATGCAAAATTTTAAATATGACCTTACAATATGGAAAGTGATTATTCTTCCAGGTAATGTGTTGTTTCACCTAGGATTTAAGACCATTTTTCAGTTCTTCAGAACCTAGTTTTCTTTTACAAATTTCTGACAGGCATCTTTATGTATTCTACAATTATTTTTAAACAATAGGGAGCATCAAAAGTTGTACTATTAAGGAACTACCTTTGAGAACTACTGTCTTTATTCTTGGGATACTTAACCATTTGTATGTCATAAGCATCTATAGACGCAAGAGGCAGACCTTTTTAAATTCAAAATATCGTGGCAGTTAACTGGTTAAAATCCAATTAGAAAAATCATTTAGTATTTCAAAGACTCAGTTTTATCATTTGTAACTAGATTCATGACTATAGAATCCATTTTCTTTCCTTTCTTTTTTGTGAAGAAATTGGAACCATCATTTATTGTTGGTAGGGTTATAAATTAGTACAACTGCTTTAGAAAACAATTAGGCAGGTCCTCAAAAAGTTAAGCATAGAGGTTTCATATGACCCAGCAATGAAGAATGCATTTTCATCATAAAAGTTCTATGATTTCTATCAATTTCACATCTCAAAGATTTAGATTAAATTTCTCTCTGCATTCAGCCCTGAAACTTTCAAGTACGTATAGTGTATCAGGAAACTGCCTTGGTCCTAATATAATGACTTGTAATCATGTTGACACTGGACATTTCTGTGTGGGCCTAACAGCAGGTCTATTCTAGGTCAATAGTTATAGTGATTGAATTGTTTATTAAGACTTCTAGGCATTTAAAGTAATCAGACCACAGGGTGAGAACAAGAAGGAAAATAATTAACTCCTTTCATTCACCATTGATTATAAGGTACCACTTTCCCCAATAGAGGTTAAATAATCACCTCATGGTGTTACACACACCATAACTACTTCACTGCTAGAAATTGCCTTATTTTTTATGCAAAACTGAACACAGATGTTTAACAAAAGAACCACCAGATATTTAGCAGAATAATTGATTTAAAAATATATATATATTTTTCATTCAATCTCACAATTCTTCAAGTATTGAAAGAGTCTTTTTATGAGAAGGTATCTGACTTTAACCAGGCAATCTCACGAAAAGAGACAAGTAGGTCATGAGGACCATAATGGTTCCCACCTCTTTGCAGCAACTTCAAACTTATTTGTTTGATGCTCAATGTTTCTATAAAGGTGGCCAATAGAGACATTTCTCATGCTTAAAATACGTTTAACTTTAGAAGGGCACTTGCCAAAATGGTTAAATATACAAAATGAGACATTAGAGAACAATGGTTATCCATTTTCATTAAAGTGACAAAATCACTTTTCTAACAATGTTCAGTGTAATTTAGTAGACAACTCATTATATTATTACAATAGATGGGATGAGAGAACTTTTGCCATTAACCAATAATCATTCTCTTCCTACTCCATGCTATCATCTGCTTTTTCTTCTGCAAAAGTCTTAGACCTAAAATAGCACCAAATAACATTGTTCACTTTTCCTCAGTAACATTCAGAGCTAAAAACATTACCAATTCTGATCTCCCTCAGTTTTCTTAAAAGAACAGCTTGTCAAACCAAATAAATATTTTTACTTTATATTAAAAGTAAAAATTTATTAAACATTCTACTATAGGCAAATATCTTAGTTTTAAAAGATACTTAACAAATTACAATGTGTTTGGAAAAGGGACTTTGGGGAGGTAATCGAGATTGGATTGGGTCACAAGGGAAAAACCCTCATGATTAGTTGCTTTAGAACAGCGATTCTCAACCTGTGGGTCGCGAACAGCTAGCAGGGTCTCCTAAGACCATCAGAAAACACAGATATTTACATTAAGATTCATAACAGTAGCAAATTACAGTTATAAAGTAGCGACAAAAATAATTTTATGGTTGGGGATCACCACAACATAAAGAACTGTATTAAAGGGTTGCGGCATTAGGAAGGTTGAGAACCACTGCTTTAGAAAAAGAAAGAGATCATTCTGAATGCATGGACCACGGCAAGGCCAAGTGAGGACACAGTGAGAAGGTGCTGTCTGCAAGCCTGGAAGAGTGTCCTCATCAGGACCTGACTATGCTAGCAGCCTGATCTTAAACTCTAGAACTCTGTGAAAATATATGTCTACTGTTTAAGCCATCCATCTATGGTGTCTTGTTATGGTAGTCCAAAAATAAATTAAACACTGAGGTCCTTTCATAGTAGGCCATACTTTGAGAGCTAATAATTAGTCACTAGTGTCTTCAATATTCCCAGCTAGACAGCCAGTTCTCCAAGTCTTAGGGATGGGTTAAGCTCTCAAGTTCTTTTTTAACTGTCTCTTTCTTGGGACATAGAGTCCGAAAACGTCCACAGAAAACTAAATGTGTGCTTGTACCAGCTTACTTATTCCACATACTGAGTTTTATGAAGCATTCTGATCTTACTCAATGGTGTCCATTTCTTCTCCCTCTCTGGATTTCAAATATTTTCTCATTCTGTTTATACAGAAAATATTTGAATAATCCTCTTTTCTCAGGGAATTCTTCAGTTTCTGAAATCCTGCTAGAATACAAAGTCATTCTGCCACTTTATTTCATCATAAATGAATGAATGAACATCTACAGGCTGATTTAATTCTGCAACCATAATGCTGCTAGTCTATGTCTAATAAGCACAATTACTTTTCAACCTTTTCACAGTAAAAAGTTTAGAATATTGTACAAAATCACTTAAAAATATTTCCTTACTCCATTTCTGTAAAAATATGTGTTCTGCCCTCCTAATCTTTCTTAATTTAATAGGTCACAGAGACCTTATAAAGAGAATGGTAAAAATGATTGGCCAGATTCACTTTCTAATTGTTGTAATTTATAAAAATTGAACTACCATCTCAACTGCTTTCTTTCCAAATAAATTTTCAGTTTTATTAACATAATAGTACTAATAATCTCATACTCTTTCTATGTCTTTTATCCCCTACACCCAAACTCCAATTGCCAAACTTATGCTTTTCATTTAAGAATTTAACAAGGAAATGCAGGAATTGGCAAAAAAATTAACTTCCTGAATACTTAGTACTTACATAGCCTCAATAATGTATTTATGAGGTCAAACTATTTGAGGCTTCAGATACTATACTTTCCCTACTACATTAGTTTGAAAGAAAAAACTTGTAGAACTTCAATCTTCTCTAAAAACATCATCATCATCATCATCATCATCATCATCATCATATGGACTATAATTATTCTACAACCACCCCACTTTAATAATAAATGCTAAGAATATTAAAACAACAAAAGGAATGCCTTAAAATGCATTAAGCTCTTCTCTTATTAAACACAAAATTTTAACTCTCATCACAACCTTTTATTTTTAATTCGCATTCAAATCCTTTTGGCAGTTAATCTGAGCAGTTAATGTCACTCAATTCTAATAAAACCAATCTTAAACAGTGGTGAATGCCTTCCCTACTTCTCTGTGTGTCCTAAAGAAAACCCAGAGGATGAGCAGATATGGAGTATAATTACTAAGTTTATGCACAACACAACTATATTTTGTTATAAACTAACTTTTGCTAGAACATCCAACTTGTAACTTTTCTCCATTTCTGTTGAACTCCTTCAATCTAATAAACATTAGGCACTTAACAAATAACTACTGTCATGGTGACCATGGTGATGACCACAATAAAATAACAAAATTGGTGGAAAGTTTCTTAAATACCAGGTACTATTTTACATAACTGCCATCACTATAATAATAAAAGCAGTAGTAGTAGTTAAGAAACTGAGGCACAGGTGGAAATACCTTACCCGAATTAACATAGCCAACATGTGAACATAGGTAGTTTGGCCTCAAACCCTACATAATACTTGGATTTTAGCATCCAAGTGATAAAATTACTTGCAAAAACTTGTACTCCAACATCACTAGGTTATTAGTTGCAAACCATCTACTCCAAGTGTCAACACAAATGGAAGTTACTTTAGACCAGTGGTTCTCAACCTTTCTAACATCGCAACCCTTTAATACAGTTCCTCATGTTGTGGTGACCCCAAACCATAAAATTATTTTCATTGCTACTTCATAACTGTCATTTTGCTACTATTATGAATCATAATGTAAATATCTGTTTTCCAATGGTGTTAAGGTGGCCCTGCTAGCAGTTCTCAACCTATGGGTCATGACAGTTCATCTTGATATATCTGAATTCATCACCCAGTAAAGTTAATGTGCAACTGCTGGCTATAAATGAGTGCATTTTTAGCTCTACTTTAAAGTGATATATGCCTATAGTTATGTTTACACTGTTTATCTTTACAACTGTAAGTAAGCATGTTTTCAAGGTCTATAAAAGAAAGCAGTTTAAAAAACTAAGAGTTTTGAGTTACAGGTGATTTATTTATTCTTTATTCTTTTCTGATTTTAATATTACTTATGTAAGAAATAAAAATTCAGCCCAGCTGGTGTGGCTCAGTAGTTCAGTATCAACCCAGTAATCAAGAGGTCACTGGTTTAATTCCCAGTCAGGGCAAATGCCCTGATTGTGGGCTAGATCCTCAGTAAGGGCAGTGCAGGAAATTATTACCTTTCTCATCGATGATGTTTCTTTATCTCTATTCCTCTCCCTTCCTCTCTCTAAAAATCAACAAAAACATATTTGCAAAAATAGAAATAAAAATTCCCAGAAGAAAATATCCTTTTTTTATATATAAACTAGAGGCCCAGTGCACAAAATTCATGCAGTGGGGGAAGTGTCCCTCAGCCCAGCCTGCACCCTCTCCAATCTGGGATCCCTTAAGGGATGTCCAACTGCCCGTTTAGGCCTGATACAGATAGGATCAGGCCTAAATGAGCAGTCGGACATCCCTCTCACAATCCAGGATTGCTGGCTCCCAACTGCTCACCTGCCTGCCTTCCTGATTGCCCCTAACCACTTCTGCCTGCCAGCCTGATTACACCCTAACCACTCCCCTGCCAGCCTGTTTGCCCCTAACTGTCCTCCCCTGAAGGCCTGATCACCCCTAGCTGCCCTCTCCTGCAGGCTTGATTGCCCCCACGTGGCTTGTGGGTGTAGCAGACTGATAGTTAATTTGCATATTACTCTTTTATTAGATAGGATGATATTCTATAATAGGACTGGATTTCATTATGCTCCTAAAAAACACGACGCAAACAAAAAAGACAATGGCAGGTGCCCTTTATTTGATAAAACTAAAGCTTGCATTGCATTAAATTCCTCCCAAATTTGAACATGTCTTGTACATCACTAGCTCCAAAAAATTGTGTCTCACATATTTGAAAAGATTTTGATATAAGAAACTTAAATTCTCTTCTCAGTATCAAAATGACTTCCCAAGGCTTGCACTCCCTCCCCAGATCAGAGGGAGCCAAAAAGGCTGCCTTCCCTGTTATAAACCCTGAGGTACTCAAGACAGGACTTACCTGGGGATGTGCTCGCTGTGCCTGTTAGAAGCACCAGGCTCTGCCTGGTACCTCCTGGAGCTACTTGACCTCATCCTGGAGTCTTCCCATAACTCCCAGACCAACCTGAACTTCAGGGAGGACGAATGTGAGTAGCTTTGGCCAAACACTCTAGTGCCCAAGATTAAGTCCTGTTTGCTGTCACACTGGCTCCTCTTATTTCTTCCAACTCAGCCCAAAGGCTGCTGATGTAAAATATGATTCCAAGATTTTTAAGTAATGGGGATATTGTCTTTACAAACCCAGCTTATATTACAGATACTGGAGAATCTGTTATTGCCAGGAGATCAAGCCCCATGCTCAAGGCCAGTCTGATTGCTGGGCCTGGCTCCCCATGAGAGCTCCACAGTTGCCTCCTCTACTCTATACCTCCTCCAAAATACCTGCTTTGGTTTCTTCCCAACATGGTCTATGCCAGTTAAAGAGAAGGAAGTCTACAGGCAGGTCCAATGGTCCCCACCCCTCCCACAAGCCCACTCCTTACCTGTGATAGTAAAAATGCTGGAATGTCTATTTTGAATATAAACTCTTTCAGTTCCAAGATACAGGCATTAAGGAACATATTGAAATCTATTTTTAAGCATAAGCACCCTGAAAACGATCAAATGCAGGTGAGACCAAATGCAGGTGACACTATGATGAAAGAAACAAACATCCCACTTTAAAAGGTTTTCCCCTCCAAGTTTTCCACACATAAAATTCTAACCACTTATGAGAAGTCGTCATTTCAATGAATTGTGTCAAATGAAAAGGGGAAAAGAAAGATACATTCACCATGAGGCTAATTTATGGTCTCACTAAATCCAGCAGACTGAAGGATTTCATTTAGTCTATCATGAATTCTGAGACCAAAGCAATTCTATTAAAAGCCCTTGGTGGTGGGGGGTGGGGGGGGAGGGTGTTGAGAGAGAGAGAGAGAGAGAGAGAGAGAGAGAGAGAGAGAGAGATATCAGCCAATAAAAACTTTCCCTAAATATTGTAATTAGGTCAATACTATCCTTTCCAGTTTTGCAAATCTAATATCAAGGAATTTGTCCCTCTAAGTAGGAGATCAACAAAATTACTGTATAAATAATGTTTTAAGAAATTAAAACAATAAAATAGGTATAATTCCTTATAATTTCATATACATTAAATTCTCAAAACAATACTGGGTATTAGTTGAAAGACTGCTTTCTACCTGCAGATTAGAAAATGTATGCTTAGAAAAAATTACCAAAACATGCGCAGAAGCATCCAGCTCCTAAAGGAGAGAGCCTCTCAAAGCTCAATTCTGTGACTACCAGTCCTGAAAGCCAGCTACCCCAGTTCACCTGTCCACAGTGACTAAGATGAGGCTTCTTCTCCTCATGGCTCAGAGGGTGCCACCTGCATTCCAGACAATGAGATGAAGAAAGATTCTTGATCATACTGCCTATATTTTCCTGTATATACATTCATTTTCCTTTTCTGGTGGTTTCCCTATTCTCTCAATGGTCCAATGTTAGACTCCATTGAAATCCACTGCAAAGGAAAAAATTCTCCTTCAGGATTGTTTTTAGAATAAAAATAGGGAGGATACTTGGGAATTCCCACAATAATTACATTAAAACTGACTGTACCAGAATACTGACAATTAGACAATGTCCCAAGAAGAAAACCAGAGGGAAAACATGTGGCTTCCGACCAAAAACAAACAAAAGACCCAGCTGAGGAATCCTGTGTTATAAAAACAAAACAAAACAAAACAAAAAAAAAAAACACAAAAAACAACCCTTAACTTTAAGCATTAAAAAACATACCTAGAAGGATTTTGCATTGGCTGTTGGAAACTGGCACTGCTGTTTCAAGGGCTCTCAATAAAATTGCTTTTGTCTAAGAGTTCATGAAACCCTTCAGACTTCTGGATTTAGTGAGCCCATAAATAAGACTCATGTTTAATTTTAATTTAAAGCGTTCTTCCTTTCTTCATTTGCTTTTTTTCATTCGCCTCAGAGTTCTTTAAGGCAGGGGCTCCTTTTGCCTTTATTTATTTATTGTTTTTGATTTTACATCATCAACATTTAGCACAGAACCTTGCACAGAGCAATCTTTCAAATGATGACTTAAATAAATAATAATCCGCCTCCTCCCCCCATTCCTTAGTATGTACACATCCCATACCTAGCACAGATCCATTCTAAGGAAAAAACTAAAACACTGCAACCCACAGACAACACAGCATATAAACATGTGAACACTCAGTTATGGCATTGCTAAAGAAGCTATTAATTTCCCAAAACAATAGTACCTCATAACAAATGATCTTAAGCTTTACAAAATAATAGGAGAGTGTATGCTACTAATTAATTTTTAAGGCCTAGAAATTTTGCCCATACAAAATGCAACAGTAACATTCAGTGACAGCCTTTGCTGTCAAAAAGTTCATCACAATCAACTACTGTTTTTAAAGACCTCAATATATAGTGAGGTAGATGACCTCAAGAAAAAGATGTTCATTGCCAGACAATAAATAGGATGCTTGAAAAGAGACCCCGACCTGTTCCTTGCACGGTATTGCCAGTTACTCCACCCTAACCTAACTCTCTCTTTATGACATCCAAGTAGATAATGTAAAGAAGTCACTGTGGGAAAACTGAGACAGCCATGTCTGAGCTTTGACTCAGTCAGACCTTATCTAGAACCAGGAAAGTAGAGGCACTGGGGTTATAAAACTGCTAACCTTACTGAAAAGCTCCATGACTCACCAGGCACCCACCTTGAAATACTTCTGGACATGGTGAGAAACTTGGTCTAATCCACTTATGCTCTGATTGAACCTCATAGCCCAAAGTCCAATCTGATAAAACCCAGTACCTTTATCTCTACATCACAGGGGATACATTTAACGGAAAGGGACAGAAACTCCAAAATAACTGTGGATTAAACAGGGCAGAAATTTATTTCCAGGATAGCAAGTCTGCTCCAGGAAGTCCTTAGGACCCAGTGAACTCAATAGTCACATAAACAAAGCTACTACAATTAAAAGCAATATAATATGAGTAAAAGTTAACTCTCTACTTCAAAGCTATCTTGGTGTCCCTAACTCTTGTTTAATATATCCAAGCCATTTTAAACTCTTGGCATCTGTTATTTCTTTGCGAGGGCTCTCCAATCATTATTATAATTAACTAGAGGCCCAGTGTATGAATTCATGCACAGGTGAGGTCTGGCCAGCTGGCCCCAATTAGGGTTCATTGGGCCAGGCTAGCAGGGGAAAGGAGTCACAGGCTGGCCACCAACGGCCCATGTCCCTCCCCCCAGCCAGCCCCAGCCCCCAATCAGGATGTTGGTGGCCAATAGCGGGCTGGATCAGGCTGGTTGGCTGCCCAGGTGCCTCATAGCCACTAGTCATTCTGCTCTTCTGGTTGCTGGGCTTTTATATACTAATATATAGATTTCACTTAGCAAACACCTTTGGTGAGCAACCAGATTTAGAGCTGGAGATACCAGCAATTAAACAAATTGCTACTAATTTGCTAATAGGCAAAGGCCTTTCTGATTTTTCAGTTCAGCACACAATCCCCTAAATTTAATATTTAGTATCTTTAGACATGGACTATTTTGATTCTCAAAACACAAACCCTTTTTTCTCCTCTTCTAAGATAATAATAATAGCAAGAAAATTAAAAAGTAATTGATTTTATGAGGCATGGACATTTAACTTCATTTTAAAAGAGAAGTAGGTAAGCCTGGATTCATTCAACTGAGCCATCATGATTTTGTGTAAATCTTCTTCTCAGTTTCTCTTCATTTCATTAAATCCAGTCATTCTGTATGTTACATGACTACATATTTAGAAGCCACTCCTATGAAGTGGCAAGTTCATTTATTCAGTAATTCAACAGCTGTTTATTAAGCAGCTGTTTGTTGACACACTCCATGTGCTGGAGAGAGTGAACTCTCAGAATGTATGTTTCAGAAGACTCAGCCTCGCCAAGAGTTTTACATTTAAAAGGCTTTTGTTAGGCACAAAATAGTTACTCTCAGAAATAAAGAACTCCCTACTATTTCAGTAGAGTAAATACCACTTACTTATCATGTCTCATGAGTTCAGATTCTCCAATCATGTCTGTATAAATTTCCAAGAAATGATGAAACATACAAACAAAAATCTTCTAATAGTAAGTTCTTTGAAATAATTTGATAAAAGTATCTTGGTACCAAATGGTATTCAGATAATTTGGGCAACATAATTCTAAGAGAATGAGTCAGACACATCAACACTCTTGTAACCTTGACCCTGAATTTGTTCTAAAAGTTCTGTACATTTTTAGTAGAACAGATGATGCTATAACACAGGAAAATGGCAACATTTAAAATTCATAGTAGCACAAAACCATTACTTTTCCCATTGGATCCCTTGAACTTTAATAATGTCTGACCTGGTTGGCCAATAAGTTCTAAAAGCAGACAGAGGAAAATTGCTAATATTAGATACTGCTAGAATGATTTTTCATTTAGAAAGATTTTATAAGTTCTCTTAAAAACAGGTCACCAATTCTGGAGACACTTAGCTTTCTTGAGTGAGTAGCTGTAGATGAGAGCCGGTAACTTAACATATGCAAAGTAAAATCCAGGTAAAACTAGACTTCATATATTCTTATTATTCTTACACATAAAGTAAAAACAAATACATACCCATTCCCCCACATAGTTATCTATGAACCAATCCAAATCAAAGGAAGTATGGCAAAAGGAGATGTGAAAGGAAGCAATTCATTTATTTCCCAAAATAAATGATACAAAAGCTAGAATCTTTTTAACTGTCCAAAAGAGAGAATATACTACACAGCTGAGACTGGATAAAAACCTGAGTAGTCATACATTTATAATTTTCATATTGCACAAATGAAAAAGATTTATAAAGGCACCATTTAAAAGTCTACCTTGCTTAAGTACTTAAAAGAAGAAAAGTGATAAGGGGGGAGCGGGGGGGCAAGCAATTAGCTGCTTCTCCACAACACTACAATTCCAAGTGGCTTTCTACATGCCCCTTGCTTTATTCAAATATCATTTCAACATGCAATTATCCCTGTGCTTTGATGCAGTTGTCATTTGCTTTGTTGTTAGTGCAAATACCTGCTTACTGATTGAAAATGCCCCATGTTATGGTTTATGAAC
Organism: Lasiurus cinereus; assembly: GCA_011751065.1. Classification (NCBI taxonomy): domain Eukaryota; kingdom Metazoa; phylum Chordata; class Mammalia; order Chiroptera; family Vespertilionidae; genus Lasiurus; species Lasiurus cinereus. The sequence continues at coordinate 63,258,991 of JAAGEH010000076.1, forward strand.
TGTTGCCTAGATGTTGCTTCCAAATGACATTAGCAATATAGTCACATTAAAAACCCTGAGATCATAGTCAGCCGGAGTAGCTTCTAGGGTATATGCCCTATTCTAAAAACTCAGAGAGCTAGTAGTAGTCACCTAGAGAGAAGCTCTCATTTCATTTCTCTTCCACAGATTGTCAAACATTTCGTTTCCCAGCTTTACAAAATCACCAGCCTCCAGATTGGCAGGGGATTACCTTGGCACTACACAATTCTTAAAGCTTTTACACAGCATGCATTTATCTTCACAGAATCCTGTGCAAAAAGCAGGAGCTCTTGCCCGGCTGGTGTGCCTCAATGATTGAGCATTGACCTATGAACCAGGAGGTCACAGTTTGATTCCCAATCAGGACACATACCCAGGATGTGGGCTCAACCCCCAGTATGGGGCGTGCAGGGGGCTGCCAAGCAGTGATTCTCTCTCATCATTGATGTTTCTATCTTTCCCTCCTATTTCCTTCCTCTCTAAAATCAATAAGTATAAAGATATTTTAAAAAGAAGGTGTTCTTGCTATCTGCGCCAACTAACTAGAGCTCAAAGGGTAAGTGATTTATTTGCCCAGGGCCATGCCTTCAAGACAGTTGCAAGATTGGCTTTGGAAGCCAGGCCTCCTTTTGGGTCTTAGATTTGTAGGCTTGGAGCCTGTGGCCAGGGAACAGTGAAGGACTCTTCCCAATTGTCATCTAAATGAATACAATTCATAGACCATACCTGACTCATTACATTTTAAAAGCAATGGAACTCAGTATAAGATTTTTCTTCATTTCAAGTTAACGGGACCCTAAATCTTTACAAGTTTACAGTTATTTTTCAAAACACACTTTCACATTGTACATTGATTTGTACATTTTTATCTTTAGCATTTTATTAACAGAGCTCATAACAAATTGTCACTTAATTTAGTGATATGATCATAGCACAATGCATTACTCATGTGTTTGTGGTGACGCTGGTGTAAAGAAACCTGTTGTACTACCAGTCACATAGCAATTATGTACAGTACATAATACCTGGTGGTATTGATAATAAATGACTGTTACTGGATTATATATTTACTATACTATACTTTCCATCACTATTTTAGAGTGTATTCTTTCTACTTAAAAAAAAAAAGTTTGCTATAAAACAGTGTGCTTTGTTAGGCTGGCAGCAGCTTCATACATCTGCACACTTCATCTCTTGATTGCATAATTTTCTCATGTGCTTGATTTAATCTCATTTTGTTTTGTACAGTAACATTCTGTACAGGCTCGGAGTCTAGAGCAATAGGTTATACCATATAGCCTAGGTGTGTTGTAGGTCTGTACCATCTAGGTTTGTGTAAGTATACTTCATGATGTTCACAAGATGACAAAATCATCTAAAGACACACCCCTCAGAACATACCCTCATCCTTATGTGGCACAAGACTGTAATTCAATTTCAAATTAGAAAGAAGAAAAGAAAAGAGAATAAATCTAGATCAACCTTAGAGAAGTTGATCATCACCATGGGCCTACATTTCCTGTTGGGACCAGGCTCCAGATGGAATGCAGGAACATCCACATTAGGTCACACAAGGGGAGATATTTTATTTTACATATTGTTTTGAAAAACTTTTAAGCAATTCATGCTCTTTTATAAATTTCATTTCTCCCATAGCTTATTTTAAATACTCTAAAATTATGTCCTCAGATTCTTCTGTGAAATATATATATCTAATGCTCTTCATGTTTCATTTCCCTGAGACACCAGATAATACAATATTTCCACTGAACACCATCCCTGGTCCTCAATCTTTCCTCACTTATGGATGTTACTTCTCACCAATCGGACAGTCTGATAAGGGAACAGTAGAAACAAAGGAAATGTGTAGGTCTTTCCAGTTTATTTTCATAGATTTCCAAGAGTACCTATAATTTTAACAACTTAGTGTATCAACTGAGTGAACATAGGGACCAAGAAAACACCTGCTGTCACTATTTCCACTGATTAACCCAGAAAATGCTGCCAAAATGGCATTAGCCAGTTAAGAAATCAATTCCTACTGCTTTAAACACAAACTCAGATGTCTCTCTATGACTTGAACCTGTTTGGGGTGAATACCTAGACAAGTGGCAACCTTATTTAGAGTAAATTAACCACCCCCTAATAGTACAAAAAGAGCTTCTTGGTAATTGACAGGAACACAGCTAGATATGAGTATGCCTGTTGGGAATATAAAATTTACAAATAATCCTTAAAGGTTAAGGAAACAGTGATTTCTATAAACAGAGATTTTAATTTAACAGAAAACATTTTACAATAAAGTTTATGTATATAGTTTATTAAGGAATTAAAATAGGCCTCATAAAACAAGTAAATACAGAGATACTGTGAAAGAGAATTAGATTACTCAAAACTGATTTTAAGCAGAAGCTTTTTAACCTTAATCCTATATGGCTTATTTTAGATGATTTTCCAACTAGATAATAAAAAGCAATTTCACTTAAGTGCTGCAGCCACAGGGTTTACACTATAAGACCCTTGCATGTTCCATTTCCACATCTCCTCATGGAGGGCACCTCCATCGCCCATTCATTTTTAGGAAGCATGCTTTTCTCCATAAGTATACAGTGTCCCCCAAGAGAAAACCCAAACTTCTCTTCCTTATTCTCACCAACTTCAAAAGGTAGTCCAACCTCTTGGAAATCTAAAAGTCAAATTTTCTGTCTTCTTTATAAGCCAAGAAGTGTATTTCTATTTTTTCCACAAAAAAGAACAAAAATCACATAAAGGTGGTACCTCGAAAATAATATAATCAAACTTTCAAATGTCATGCAATTAAAGTATATTATATACAACGTGATGTGTGCAATATTAATATTCTACATTTTACATAAGATATATGTAAGGCTACACAATACACAAAATGGTTTGGAAAAACCAGCATCAAGGTTATCTATGTGACTTCTATCAGCAGGGAGAAGGAGGAGGGTGGAATTCTGGAACATGAGTAAGATAGCACTCATGTCAAAAAAAAAAAAAAAAAGTCCTTGTCCTCAAGCAAGCTAATGAAGCAAGTGATAAGCTACGGGTCAAATTCCCACTTCTACAATCAAAATTTATCATAGGAGCCCTTGAAAAGGGAGTGCATCTGTCATATGTTAATGACTTTAAGTTGTTCGCCGAACTTCTAGGTGTATAGGAAAACTTAAAAGCACTTCACAACTCCTTGTGGGTATAATTAGACTGTGGCGATTGTTGGCAATTCTCATCCTGGGACTTTAAAAGGTCATTCCACTCTTTAAGATACCAAATTTGGAGTCACTCTCCCTTCTGGATATATTAAACACACCCTACAATTAGTATACAGCTGCACCTGTTGCAAAGCTTCTTTCTTCAGTGTTGTAAATGGGGACAGTCAACAACATTCTAAATTCTTGAGGGATTATTAAACCTCGGAAACCAACTATGAACAAATCTGTCTGCTGCTGAGGTGAGGGATGGTGGTCACACCCTGACCACAAGTAGAAGCCATGATCTTTATTTACTCTGTATAGGCAATCCCAGCCAGCAAAGGCACCATGCCGACTCCACTCCCAATCTCATAAGCAGTCAACATGCAATATTGTTACTTAACAGGACTAGGTTTTCATGATCTATTTGAGTTTCTACAAAGAACAAGGGATTTTTTAAAAAATTTTAAAGTCCAACTAACTAAAATTGCATAGATATCTAAACTTTACTAAATCATGGTGAAGCAAAAATGCCACTCGTCACGTATAAAAGTAAATCTTTCTATTTTATAAAGTTTGTAGCTCAAAACTGCAAATTCGCCTGTAATTTATAAGTCCTTTACAAAAGTTTTCTATACATTTCATAATTGTCGATGACAGTAGTTTCACTGCTATCATACAAAAAAACACACAGAAAACACACCCACAGTACAGATTTTAAAGGATATAGCTCTTAGTGAAAATGTATTTAGGAAGAGACATTAATTAAAAATCAGACTCATGAAGTTCAAGAAAATTTAATATAACTATTAATAAATTCTTATATAATTTATTGTTATTTTTATTAATATTTATTAATAGAGAAATACATAGGACAGGGATCTAAAGCCACCATTGTTTTTAAGTCATAGAAATCACTGGTATTTTCCACTACACTAAAAAATAATAATTTTTGGTAGCCACATAAACAAAAATATGGTAACGCCTTCTTAAATTAGTGATACTGTGCTTAGTAAACCTACTAGGCAAAGTTTTTTTTTTATCACCATACTATGTAACATATCACATATACTTAAGTAATTTTCTCCCACATATAAATTATATTTAAAGCATAATTGAAATTTTTCAAATAGGAAATTTTTTTTCACAAGTTTTATTACATCATTGTTGTACAGGTACACTTTCTTCTGTGTGCATTAGAGGTACAGATACTTTTAAAAAGCTGTCTGAAATAAAAGTTAAATCAGTGAGACTATTTCAAAATTAGTATTCCAACTAGAATAAAGATAGCATAACTGAATTATACTATTATCATTCTAATCCAAATAAATAAGTAAGTAAGTAAGTAAGTAAATAAATAAATAAATAAATAAATAAATTTCCTAGTGAAACTACTTCCTCAAAGAAAATATCTATGTACTAGAGGCCTGGTGCACAAAATTCATGCATGGGGGTGGAAGGTATCTCAGCCCAGCCTGCATCTTCTCGCAATCTAGGACCACTGAATCCTAACCACTGTCCTGCCTGCCTGCCTGCCTGCCTGATCACCCCTAACCACTCTACCTGCCTGACTGATCTCCCCTAACCACTCACCTGCCTGCCTGATCACCATTGAACACTCTACCTGCCTGCCTGATGCCCCTAACTGCTCGCCTGCCTGCCTGACTGCTCCTAACCGCTCTGCCTGCCTGATCAACCCTAACCATCTCTGCCTTAGCTCCCACCACTGAGGCTTCATCCAGAATGATATCCAGAAGGTCGTTCAGCTGTCCGGTCTAATTATTATATTATGTTTTATTATTATAGATTATGCACATTACATATATGCTTTTAAATATACCTCCTTTAAAAGTCATTGAACTACATTATAAGATTGCCAAATTATTTTTAGGTTTGCTGTTGGTTCTATAGAGTAATCATATTTAGAAAACTATAAATTATATTTAAATTTATTATTTACAAGCAATTAATTATAAAACACAATCCAGGTGGCTTTCATTACATAAATTACTGTTAATGACAGGGACCTCATGCTGCTACTATATTTAGCATTTGTATGTGTCAAATGCAGAGTGGTGTGTAACTACCCTCTTCAGGGTGGAACCGATCATTGAAGCAGAAGGCGAGCTGCCCAAGTTTCAGATCATACCCTCACTAGTGGTTTAATTCCAAATATTGCCCAGGTTTTAACAATGTTTGCTACAAGAACTTGTAACAATATTTTGTTGAAACAGCTTTAAAACCAGATACATAATTAGTGAACACCAAAAATGTTTAACTCCACTTAGTTACTTGAAGTTCTATCTCTATCATTTAAACATTACAAAAAAAAAAAAAGTTCAATCAACTCTCACTGAACCAAATAAGGGATTTACTTATGTCTCAAAGATGAAGTTTTAAAAATGATGTTGGATATGTTTCCTCCCACATGAAACTATGCAAAAGAAACAGACAAAAACTCTCTTGTCAGGGCTGTGCCTCCCTATTTTATTTAGCCTGTTGTAGCAATTCTTCCAAATCTACATTAGGTGCAATTAAAAAGAATGAAGAATTTTACCTCTAGTTTATTATGAGATAACACATGAGTTTCGATGATGTAAAAGGCGGAAGGACCTCATTGCATCTGAATTAAATGCAATTCTTGAATAAATAGTCTGCATCAAACAGAGAGAAAATAAAAATAAAGAAATTCATCCTATTTCAAGCTCTATTCCAACTAGAGGCTTAAATAAGTAATTCCATCCCCCTCCACCACTACCACCAGAAAAAAGGAAAACATTTTATGAAAATGCTTCTTAAGCTGTAGGATGAAACTCTGGAATTAACTTGGTTTTCTTTTCTAAAAATGTAAATAAAACAATTTTTAATTAACTGAAAATCCCATATTCAGCTACCTCTCTGGTATTACCCTTCACTTTTCCTCCCCCTCAAAAAGCCTAACTTTTAGCAATTTCATCACTTATTAACAACCAGCGGAGAAGTGGGTAAGAGGAACGAATTAGGATGAAATTTAAGTGTCTTTAGCCACTTAGTAGCTAATGTACATTTGAGGAAGAGTGAGAAAAGGGGAAGATAAAATAATGGCTAATAGTTTACATACTTAGAGCCTACATACTTACTTAGTATGAGGATAAAGTAACAAAATGGACTTTTTCAGTAGCAGTCGAGAGCAAATTTACTCAATTATTTTTGGCCAAAGTAATCATCCTGGAGAAGGAGTGAGGTTTTTAAGTTCACCACCAATAATGCTGCTTTTACTCAAAATAGAAGCTTAGCAACCACTTTAGAACCACTTTACAAGTTACATAAGGAAGCCAACTTAATAGTCACATCTCATATCTTACCAAAATACAGGGTAGCCACCAAGTCTGGAGACATAGTCAAATATATAAAAAGGGTTTATTATTACTAAATTTCAACACAGAGCAAAATAATGTCTCCAGATTTTATGGTGACCTTGTAGCATCAGCCCCCTTAGTTATCAAACCTAATGATGTCTGCTGTCTCCAATTATCCGATTCATTCTCTAAGTAACACATTTTGTCGCCACTGAAGGTATTTAAAAGATTATGCCACATGCTCTAAAAACACCTAACAAGGACTCGGAAAAACATTTTGGCCACCATATTAGAAAGTGTGTTGTTCAGTAGAAACCAATTATTTGTCCTAACATATTCTCTCTCTCTCTCTCTCTCTCTCTCTCTCTCTCTCTCTCTCTCTCTCTC